>RXPK01000026.1:3055208-3404883 GCA_004143645.1 Protaetia brevitarsis | reverse complement strand
AAACATTAATTGTGGACATATGTTTTATTATGACTTTAACCTTATTTTCGAATCGTCTACATCCTTAAAATCTTAAAACGAGTTTCAAAACAACCTGTAATTCCAAATACCTCCATAATAATTTAATTGTAGTAGTATAATGTTTACGGTCTTAACTAACTTTACATTGTCAACTTTATGGTTTTCTTTAAGCATATGTATGGCTATATTAGATTTGTCAAACCTTTTAAATTTAAGATTGCTTAATGCTTTTCGTTTGCCCAATATATACATGTTCACAATCTTTACAGATAATATATCTAATAATAGTGTTTCGATTTTGTATGGTCAGTAACATCTGAGCTTATATATTTTTTCAATAATTACATTCTGCGAAATACACTTCCCGATTGTCTACATGTATCATGTTTTATTAATGCATTTTTCAGGAATAGTACATAACTAATTATTTGTTTAATTTTACAAAACTTTGTCAACATTAATTAACCATCGATTTTGTTTACTTTATTAACGAGATACTCTTGCACCATTTTATACAGGGTCTGCGCATTATCAAAATTCATGCTATACAGGGTCTGCGCATTATTAAAATTCCGTACTATACAAGGTCAACCTAAACTTATTTTATCTTTACAATAAATCGAACTTTGTTGAATTCATGTGTGAGCTTATTTATACCTTCATTATTACATTTCATCAGCATTAAAACTAGCGAATCTTGGCTACCTTTGTGGTAACTTTTTCCTTTTTATCTGCGGATTTAGTGTCATTAGGCTCGTGGGGCTTTGTTATTAAATTTTGTATGTTTCCTAGATTTTTATATGTGTTGTAATAATTTACATGTTTCCCTTAGGTAGAGCCAAAAGCTTATTATTTAAGAAAAATAATAACCTTGCAATTTTTTTTTTGCATGGCTTGTTTTGAAGTTTAATTAAGATAAGAGGTTGTTTGTGAGAATTTGTTTACAGTACCTATTTGTATCTGTGTAAATCTATACAACTAATCTTGTTTTTCATTACGTAAAATATTTATAATTTTGAAATCATAAATGAAAGGAAGAGAAGCTCGTATTAATTAAGAGTTTCATCATTAAAATACTCGAAACAGCATCGCAAAAAAATACCTCCAACGTTCGTATATACCCCTATAAGTAACTGTATCTCTACCGGGACGTTCGGTTAAATATAATTACCGGATATTAATTAGTACGGAATTAAAACGGATTAAAAGGCGTACACAAGAACGAGTAATTAGTTTCCGTATCAGTTGCAGCGTAGCTACTCGCTAGCAGTAAGTCCTATCCGGGGTAAGAATTATTATAATGGGATCATTATCCCAGAGGAGGACTGCAGAAGTCAGCCAATTTCCTAACTGGCAGTAGAGCACGTTTTGCAGCCAAGGTGACGTCATCTAATTGCGCTCTAGGAACATTATAATGTAGAGGACGCATCATAACTTGTAATTTTCAGCGCTGAAGGGTGTAATCTATCATGTTTGCTTACTTGTATAAACTGTAGCGTTAAGGCTGTAACTGCAAGTTTGTTTAGATACACTATCTAAAAACTGCTTGTATTGAAAATTTATAAATACTTAGCTTTTTTACCATAAGAAGCTGTATATTTCCTCCTCTATTTTGAGGCTAAGCAACCAAAATATTTCATATTTGAAGAAAAGTATTGTTTCGCAAATATTTTTCTATTTTGACGTCCTAATCCAGTCATTGCGCTATAACGGAGTTCATTATAGCACTGTTTCCGGCATCTTTCTAATTTGCACAGAGAAAAATAATATCATTGCAAATTCAAGAACTTTTATTGAATGGATTATGAAAACATTGGGGTTTATGTCGGCAAAACCCATTTTTGATGCTCGACGCATCAAATATGGTTGATGGTCTTTTTCCAATGCAATAGGAGAATTTAATGCTGGAGGAGTTGGAGAACGTTGTGGATATTCCTTGGTTTACTGAGGATGAATTAGTTGATGCTACAAATTCGATGCAGAACAGGAAGGCACTTGGTCTGGATGGCACACCTTGCGAAGTTCTTAATGTGGTGGTACGTTCTTGCCCACAGCTTCTTATAAGTATGTATAATAAATGTTTACATGACGGAGTATTTCCGAAAAGTTGGGAAGGTGGAGTGTCTTGTTCTTGTAAGTAAAAATAAAGAAGATCCTCAACTGCCATCATCTCATAGGCCTCTCTGCATGTTGAATGCGGCTGGTAAATTATTTTAGAAATTGTTGAAAATCCGTTTAGAGGATGCTGGAGGTCTCGCCACACCAACATGGGTTCAGAAAAGAGCACTTTACCATCAGTGTTGTGCATGAGGTAGTGAATACGTTTCAGTAACAGAAAAACCATTATACACGAGGGATCGTGATATTAAAAAAAGCTGTTAATACTAGATGGGGTGCGATTCTCGAAGCTCTAAGAGATAATTTCAATTTACCAGCTTACCTTCTACGTATATTACGGAATTATTTACGAGATCGCTATTGAAGGATGGAGCTCGAGGATGGTTACTGAGGGAGTTGCCCAAGGATCGATTTTGGAACCAGACCTTTGGAACATTCAGTATGATGACGTGAATTACCGGATAATTGTTATTTAGTTGGATATGCGGAAGATCTTGCAGGCGTAATCACTGCTAGGAATGAGGAAGTTGCTCAGATAAATTTAAACCAGGTAATGAGACGAGTTATTAGATGGATGAAAGAATGAAGTTTAAAATTAGCCACACACAAGGCGAAGTTGTTCTTCTAGCAGGGAAAAGAATTGATCCTCATAGTGATTTTAAAATAGAAAATGAGATCGTAACTGCTAAATTGCCTGTGAAATATTTGGGAATTTATTTAGATAGAAAGTTAACTTTTTGGCATCATTTATCTTATGTTTCTAAAAAGGCACAAAACAAAGTGGCAGCTTTGAGTCGGCTGATGCAGAATGTGGGTTGGCCTGCTGCGTGTAAGCGTCCTATCCTAATGACTGTAGTAGATTCCATTTCTAAAGAAAGTACAAAGAAATGGAGGTCGACTGAAGGTCAACTCCATACCAAAACGCTGATAGGGGATGGGGATGGTAGTTTCTCTGATAACCTACTCAAGCGCAGTAAGAAATAAGTTAAAACCATTACTGGGTTGGTAACCGGACACTGTCCTCTGAAAAAGCATCTATACAACACAGGCCGTGTAAGCGAACCGTGGTGTAGAAAATACGAACTACAGGAGGAAACGAGTTTACATGTAATCTGCACATGTGAGGAACTAAAGGTACTCAGGCAGAAATATTTCGGGAGAGATCTATTGGAGCCCTCGAAGGTCCTCAAGTTTCCACTGGGCAAGATGCTGGGCTTTATAGAGCACACCAAGCTGCTCGAGTGGAAATAAGAGAATCAATAGGGATGGTACAATGAGCATCAAGCTCAAGTGCCCGGACATCAAGTGCCCACCCTAACTTGAATGAATGAATGAATGAATGACTGTAGTAGATTCTAATCTATTGTATGGCAGTAAAGTTTGGGCATATGCCTTAAATCATCAAAAACATAGACATATTTTGACGGACGTTCAAAAAAGTGGGGCACTGCGAATAGCTAGTTCATATAGAACTGTGTCTGAAGCTGCAGTTCTGGTGGTAGCTGGTGTGACCCCCATAGAGCTATTAGCTAAGGAGAGAAAGATGATATATGAGAGAAAATTACTAATAGGAAAGAGAGAGGCTTGTTTATAAGGTGATAAGAGAAAAATCTTCGGAAACTGTTGGCAGATGGACAGCAAGATTATTCCTGACATTGACCCCCACAATATGGGTAGATTGCACACATGGTGAAGTTAGTTAGTATGTTATGCAGTTTGTTACCGAATATGGGTATTTTAAAGAATTCTTGTACCGAATGGGAAAAGTAGTGAGTCTTGCATGTCTTTATCTGGATTCATCAAGGGATGATGTATTCCACAGATTCTTTGAATGCGAGTGGTCGCATCTTCATGAGGAAACCATTCATAGACAATGAGGACCTCTTACTCCTGAAAACATTGTGGCTGTGATGAAAGGCCTTGAAAGTCCTGAAAATTGGGAATTAATAACAGTTTACATTAAATATTTGCTGGTGAATAAGAAGAGGGAAATTGATGAATAAGGTAGAGGCTTACTGTGGTATTCAATTCAAAATTTATTAGTGATTAAAGAGGGATAGTAGAATAAGATAATTAATTGTGACAGTCTGACCAACTTAGCGAAATATTCCCTCTGATGTAATGCTTATGTGGTTCTGGGGGGGAACAGCATCTCTTCGAATGAGAGGGGTTTTTAGTCGATAAAAATCCGACACTACTCAATGCCACGGACTGCTGGGTGTCTGTATGCATTTGAATTATGTAATTTAACAACTAATTTACAAAATGCATACATTAAAGGGAGATCAACCACACGAGCGATATATATGTTAGTCAACGAAATAATGCAAGTAATGTCCGATAAAAAGACTGCAGCGGGAGTATTTCTAGACCTTTCAAAGGCTTTTGACGGTGTCGACCATGCCATCTTGCTGCGCAAACTAGAAGTAATGGGATTTCGAGGAATAGTGCTTAGCTTACTGAGATCGTACTTAACAGGCCGTAAACAATGCGTAGAACTAAACCTGAAAGGTGAGATAGTTCGATTAAATTGGCTAGACACTGATAGAGGTGTTCCACAAGGTTCATTACTAGGAGCGTTTCTGTTTATATTATACACAAATGACTTGCCTGGAATAACGAATCATTTTCTAAATATGTATGCAGATGATACATCGGTGATTATTTCAGAACAAAACAGCCGTGAACTCAGAGATGAAATAGTGAGCGTTATTACAAGAATGGATACCTGGTTCCAGACGAATAATTTATCATTAAACGTTGAGAAAACTAATTTAATAAAATTTGCTCTAATAAATAACGAAACGATAACAATTAATCACGACAACAAACAATTAACATCTACAGACACAGTTAAATTCTTGGGATGTGTACTCCCAAGAATTTTTGGGCAGCACCCTAAACTGGAAAGAGCATGTTAATATTCTCACCAAAAACTTATCTGGAATGGTTTATGCACTGAGCGCAATATCTGCAGAGGTCCACAAGGAAGCAGCATTAGCAGCGTATCACGTTTACGTAGCGTCCAGACTAAGCTACGGAATAATCTTCTGGGGCAACTCGGTTGACGTAGAACGAGTATTTAGACTTCAAAAAGCATGTATAGAAAGTGTGGTTCGGGCTGCAAAAGAGAGAGACCTGCAAAGAAATATTCAAAAGGAATAATATACTTACCTTACCGGGACTATATATTTATGAATGTGCGTGCTTTGGAAAGAAACACTACAGTGAGTTACTTGTCAAATACGAAAAAAGCCATAATTACAATACTCGCGAGTGTGATAAAGCAACATTACGTGTGCCTCAAAGTTCTTACACAAAAATACACAAAGGAGTAGTGACACAAGTTCTCAAAATCTATAATAACGTTCCAAAAGAATTTAAAGATTGCAGTCTGAGGACTTTTAAATCTAAAATAAAAGACACTTAACGATGAAGTGTTTATATAATGTGCAAGATTTTTTTCTTTGCTCTTAGGAACATTTATGAACTTTTGTTTAATTATTTGTTAATTTTTTCTAATTTTGTAATTCTGTTTTTGCTTACTATTTGTATATTTTTCTTTTTGACTTATTTCATACTTGTTTTTGGTAAAATGAAATAAAAGGGATATTATTATTATTATTATTGAAGATTTTCCCCCCTCACAAAAAAAAGAATTAACGAGTTCCGTGAATCAGCCTGTACAAACCTCTCCTCACATGTCAATCTTTTAGTTTTCGGTCAACAGCAAAGATGTCCCTTAGGAGGATGGACGAATCGTCGGCCTAGTCCATTGATTATATATAAGTAGACTGATTAAGCTTATGGGAAAAATGTTGCGCTTAAAAGTGGCCCTTTGGATGGCAAATCCAGATGTCACTAGTGTTTCTACATCCAAAACTGGCGGGGGAAGCGAAATGCCTATCTTAGCTCCGAACCGTGTTTACAGGTGATGAGTTGAGCAGCACACATGAGTAGAGGGCATTTAGTTCACAGATAGCGCGGTAGCATATAACATAAAATGTTTTTTTTTTTTTTGGATTTAGCCCGTATTAATGGTAGTTTGTTGGTTGGCACGTGAAAGGCATGGCAAGCAACAAAAGATTGTGGGAAAAACAAACGCAATAATGAAAAGTTGCGTACGTTTGCATTTCCTATATTGTAAAGTGACCAGATTTTAATGTAGTAAGGTGGGACAAAATCGATCATGAGTATATGGTATTCGTATTAGTAGTAAAAGTCATAAATAAAAGTAAACAATCACAGATGTGTAAAAAATGTTAAGGGGATTAGTAAGGCGCAAGTGTAGATCGCAAAGCTGCCGGATGTTTACCCAACAAGGAATTTAAATTCGTAACATTCAAATTTGCGCTGCATTTTGTATGCTAGTCGAACTGTAAAATGTAAAATGATATTCCATTTATATTTTTTAAGTTTTCAATTATAGCAAACAAAAAAAATGTTTTTACGATTTAAAATTTTCGTATATACGAAATATATCTGAGGTTTATAATAAAATTGATCACACTTTATTATACTATAGGGAAGTATATATGTGCAATTTTTTGCTGATTATTAACCCCATTTTTATGTTTAAATTCGCAATTTAAATATATATTTTTTTTATTTTATATTTCTGTTTTCTATGTAGAAAATCATTTTTTTTCAAACTTTATAAACGCAGTATATATTTTTATCGTTTCTTATTAGTATTAAAAATCTAAAATAGTATTTTTTTGTTTCTTACCTGTACAAAAATGAGTATATGATCAATTATTCTTAGTAACTTCAACATTGAAATTACCAATGGTTTTGTATTAGATTACTAGTTATTTTGAAGTCTTTCTGTTGAAGTTACTAAAAATAATTGTTGGAAATTTAAATTTTGCCAAGAGGGTACTTATTTATAGTATATGTAAGTATTAAAAGTGAGAATATTGCAAAACGAGCACTTTAATAGCTAATTTCTTATTCAGTTGAAGGAGCAAGCCTATGCAGAAATCCCCATAAGAATAATTAAAACTACAAAATTTTTGTAACAATAATACTACAAAAACAGTTTTAATGTATTATGGTTTTTTTTTGTTAATATTTTTAAATTTAATATTAAACCGAAGCTTAAAATTTTAAAATCAAAACATGTAATCCAGCTTTTATGTAGAAATTACAAAAAGAAAGACAGGAACATAAATAGATTGTAAAAAACCTTTTACATATTATGTGGTTTCGGTGACGGCGCGGCATGTTCTTTAGATGATAAGAAAATACCGGCAATAAAGTAAAATAAACACGTAAATATCCACCCAAAAAAATCTAGTAATACAAAGGCCTATTGAATCGATAGCGTTAAGAGAACATATGGTGGAATTTTTACAATATTATTTGAAGAAAATGTTTCTAATCCTCTAACAGGATTATAATATGCTATAAATTATTATTGTTACCTGCAGAGAATATAGAATTCTAAAGAGATGTTACCAGAAAAATAAAAGAATTTTTACATGCTTTATTAGTACAAAAGGTCTCATTATGTACAACTCATATGTAGGTGATGAATTATGAAAGAATACTTCTATTGGCATAATACCCGTAATGCTCTGCGTACTGCATATCATACATATGTATATTATAGTTATATCTGTATATTATTCGATTTCAATTACAGTACCAAAGAAACGATTACATTGAGAGGTTATTTTGTTCTGACCAACTACTCTTTGCTTAACGACAATCGGTCTTTGCTTTGAATCGTAATCCAGTGTTCGTATGTATCTTCATTGATAATTCCCGTCGCCGACAAGTAGAATTCCCGTTTTGATATTGCTGTTCCTGATTTTTTAAGTGGTAAATACAAATTTATTAACTTTTTGTCAATAAATTAAAATAAATGCACGATACAATAACAAATTAATTAAACTAAAGCAAATAAATAAAGAAATCATCAATAAATTCAATAATTCCCTCTGAAACAAAAGTTTTTTCCTCTAACTTTCAAAATTCCCTCTAAAAAGAGATTTTCCCTCAGTTCATTTATTAATCGTAATTACATGAGTAATATTTATTATTATAACACTTATCAAACTATTGTATGTATTATAAATACATTTAAAATTAGAAAAATGGAAATGGATTTTATACGGATATTCACCCACAATAAAAGATACCTATACCCTACTTGGTTTGGTAAATTTATTCCTAGATGGCGCTGACCCACACCTTTATCCGAGAACTATCGAACTACATTATATGGTAATTTATGGATGTTATCGACATCTATCGACAATTTGTAGAGCTATTTCGCTTTTATATGGACTTGATCAGTCTACTTATATATAGTCACTGGCTTAGTTCGAAAGCCCACCAGAATATAGTAGTATAAAAAAACTTGCTTCATAAAAGCAACTAAGGTTTAATATTGTGTGACTCCGGTGTTTTCCTGTCATCTATCGAAAAGCTTTCAAAACATCTAAGAACATTTTAAATAGATAACGAAATCTCTGGGTAAATTAAAACAGTTCTCCATGGCCATCCCACAAATTGCCCTCATTTCGAACCCACGTCACGTCCGCTAAATATTTAATAGCATATCCAATTACGATACGCGTCTAGAGGGTATTATATTTAGGATCGGTACGGCGAAAAATGTCAATTTTCGGATTACGAAAATTTAATAAATCTAACACAGAGGACCGAATATAATATACTCCCGCCCTCCAGCATGAACGTTCCGACGCCATTATTAAATACTCAAACGTTTTTCCTCCGCCAGTACACTGCATTCGTACATATACATCGCAATGTAAACGAGAGAATGACTCAAATATTAAATTCTTTCCGTCAGTTTATGGTGTCGCGACCGGATGCTTTGGAAATTCCGTAGACGGGCACTCGAACGCTATTAGAAATGGAGTATTTTTGGGTATATCGCGCGGTAAATTGAATAAATTGGAGATCGTCCATTATTGGGGAGTCGATCTTTTATAGATATCTTTAAGTGAAATTGCTATTTCGTGTTTTGCATTGTTTTGAATAATGAAATTTCAATCCTGCTAAGTATTCCCGAGGTATATAATTTATAACCATTTCAACATTTCCCTTCTGAAAGGAAAATGTGTAGTAAAAATGTGAAAAAAAAAGTAGTGAAGTGTTTTTTTTTTTGTTTATTACCATCTTCCGAGGCAACACAAGGAGAGACAGATCCTAACAGCCAGAAATATTACATAGATATTTTTAAAAATATATTTTATAAATATTTTTCGTGAGAGGTTTTCGAATATATTTTTCATATTTTTTTCTAAACATAGATAAAATATTTATTAAAATATTTATCCATATTTAAAATTAATGAAGCGCTATATTTTTTCTAAATATTGTAAAATATTATATGAAAATTGAGATTTTTTATGCAATCTATTTAATTGTCAAAATGAACTAAATTGTTCTGTTATTTAGAGTGTATAACGTCGATAACGAAAAGTTGAAACATACATAGAGTTGTCTAAAAGGCAAGAACTTGTTTTTTCACACTCACCATACAAGTTAATAATCAATAATTCTGGCATCTTTTAAAGCATACTGAAGTTTATCAAATTAATCACTATTTTTAATTGAAGTGTCCTAAATAAAAAACAAACGTATTTATTATCATTTTATTTGAATAAGCCAATAAAAATAAAAAATACTCATTTTTAAGCCTAGCATTGGCTGGTGCCAGGTACAACCCTACGGCTTTTTTCATATCATCGGTAGTGGCGCTCTCATGGTGTTTCCTTGTGGCCTCTAAAACAATGCCAATTGTATTAGATCATACCATGAATAAAACATCGTACAACATTATCAACACCTACTAATACATTTGGGGCATTTACAATAATTGGAGTGGTGGCTACATTCTAATTCTTACGATACTTATTTTTACTTTATTTCATAATATTTGAAAACATTCTATGTACAAACAATAAAACAACACAACGTATTCTAACCTCTATTTGAGGTTATGACGCTTATCTACCGAGATGAATCTCTCAGCAAATCAACTAGCAATTTATCGGGTAGATGCAGTACATATATGATGCATAAAATTCCTACAATTATATTATTAAACGATTTCTGTACATAGCGATATTGAGCATTCCAATTATCTTATAAATGCCATGACATGTTCAAGTTTTGCTTACCTCGTAGTCACCACAAAAACTAAAACACACCCGCAACAATTAATTATACAGTTAACCCTATCTGTCCTAATCGTTTATACTATTATAAACTATAACATGTAACGGACAACGAATGAAACGTTGATGATACGCACGTGCGCGTATGCATTCTATGTACCTAATCCTAGACGCATAACAATACTAAATCATATAACACCGGCATCGTAATGAATAGAGGTGTTGTGTTGACGTTCGCACTTACAAATATTACAAATAATATAATACAAAACGCAGATATATTAATAGAAAAGTTACAGCGCTCAACTTAGATACTAATTAAATCATATTAGATATATATTATCTAATTTAATCTTTAAACTATCATTTTAAATAGGTACATACCTACTTAATATGTATGCATATTTTACCCATTTTATATTATTCGTCCTACGCACCAAATGTACAAAAGCAAAAATTCAATCTTTTTTTATATGAAATAAATATTTCCAGAAATACAAAGCAAAATATTCTTGCAGAGTTATGAGAAATATATTGAGAAAACATTTGCAATAAAATATTATTAATGCTACATAACATATATATTTTTTAAATGTTTTCCTAATATATTTTCTATAATATATTTTATGCATATTATATTAATATAACTAATATTCAAGAAAGATGTAATATTTTTTAAATATTTATAAAATATGAAATAAATATAGTTGGTCACTGGGGGAGTTCGTAATGAGGTAGCGAGAACAGATTTAAAACCGATCCAAAGCAGTATAAAGAAACAACTAAAGTGGTTTGGACACTTAATTCGACTGGAGGATCAGAGCAAACATAACTATTGAGGAAGATCATAAGAGGGAGATCATGAACAACGTGTTGGGTTAGTGCTTGGAGAAGAGAGGCTTAGATTGGAACAGCGGAAAAGTGTTATCAAGCAACAGGAAAAGTTGGGCATTTTTTTCTCAAAACTATTGAGAAGATGATTGACAAACACCCGAGGGACTAGGCTCTGGCAAGGTTGTCTCTTCAGGAGAACCAATTTGCTTATCAAAGCAAATTTTGCCAGTAGGCCATTAATGCTCTGGCTCGTCAAGTGGAAATTGCTTTCGGCAACAAAGAAATCGTACTAGCGACCTTCCTGGACATTGAGAGCGCCTTTGATAGAACGTCATTCCTGTCGATAGAAAGGGCGCTGCCACCATTGTTCTCTGTGGAAAATTTGAGGTTGTGATATCCAAAAGGATGCAAGTTGCGTTCAGGCTTGTAGAGATGTGGTGTATAAGAGAGGCTCTTAATGTCAAAATAACTATAGTTCCGTTCACATGGAGAAGGAAGCTTCCCAAACTCCAGTGTCCCACTATATTCGGCTCTAAAATTTTGGACATGTCGGTATTATCGATGCCACGTATAGATTTGTTTGATTGATCGTTGTTCCATTCAGATCATTTTATCTGTGCTTACGTCTTTTCGACGTTAGAGGACACCTCCATGTCTGTATTCTTGTTTTATTTATCTGTCCTCTGATTGGTTGCGTGACGTATTCTTCCTTCCGGCTTGCTGTTCATTCTTGGTGGTTGTTTAGACGCGTTCTTACGAGTGAATCTTCCTCTCTTTGGGAATTTTGGATATTTTCACACATGTGGATTTTATTGGAAGGTTGTTTGAAATAATCATTGGCCGTATCTTCGTTTGTGTTTGAAGTGGAAGCTTCGTGATTATTACGGTGGATGAGCCTGATATTTTGGGATATAATTTGAGAACCACGCGTCCCAACGCCATTTCTGTATCTTTCTTCTCTTCGTTGAAACCTCGTTATTTAACTAGGTCTTTTTAATCCCTCTTAATTTTAATTTTGGAATCTTCCCATCATTTTGTGTGGAATTTTGAACCACCCACTTCTGCGACTTTTTAAGTCCTTCGGAAAACCTATCTTCCTTTAGAATTACACGGACTACCTGGTTTCGGTTATTACCGAGTCGGCCCGGAGGCTACGATCTCTCTGTCCGATAGGAGAGGATCTCTACGCCCCACTAACAGCTGATCGAGGGCAAAAACTAAGTTGCACGTTCTTTTTCTGTAATCTTTTTCGTGTATAAAATTTTCAATAGTAGATAACCACCCCCGATCATTTAGTTTTTTTTTTATGTTTTCTTACACGATACAAGTAAATTATATATGTTATATCAAGGATTGGAGGGGGCTACATGTTGCGAATTCAGTAAAATAGTTCAACTTCAGTATTCACTTATCTTTTCATTTATTTAACATAGTCAAAATATTTATTTAAAATATATCGGCCTGTTATGTACAGGGTGATTTATGCATATATGTTTTTATTTTGAGTTCTTGCCTCGCGATTTTTCACGGTATTCTACCGTCACTTTCGGTGTCGGAAATTTAGGAAACACTATTTCTGCATAATTGATTTAAACATTCCGGTGGTTTGAACATATTTAAATACAAAAATTTGTTGAGTGAACCAATTATTGGTTGAATCAATACACCTTTTTTTTTCGTTGTATGGTTCAATTGTTTCATCCAATTTTCTTAATTAATTTTTCTATTTCTCACCTAAACAATCCTAAAATAAAGGTCGACAATATAGAGAAGAATTCCTTAACGTCATTACGCGGCGCCTTCTATCGCGTTTTACTCTCCCTTTCGAGGCACCGACGAAATTAAACCACGCCGAGGATTACCTCGAACGACGAGTGCGTCATCTCGCTTTAGAATTTACTGCCCGTAATGCTGAGATTAGCGCGAAAACTTTTATTTCTACCGCCCGCCCGCCTGGATGATGTTGCGAGCCGAGCGCTAAAGACTAACGTGCCGAGAGAAACTTTCCTCCCGGGAGCTTTTGTGTGTGACCCAGAAATGTGCGAAACTGTGTACTATAACGCACGCAGCGTCGCGACGTGTCGCCTTTCTCACATACATACGCGCCGACAAAAGGGAGAAAAAAAAGTAAGGACGCGTATAACCGGATAGAACACCTAGGGTGTTCCAGGCGGCCGTTTCCTTATTTCCTTATTCTTTCTTTTCTCTGCCGGTTTTTACGATTGCCGAACGCAGGTGGCGTGTGATTCTATTTTTTTTTCTTTTGTCGTACGGAGCGCGCGAAGAAAGAAAAGTTATTTTGTTTATCGCGTCAAGTTTCGTGGGGGGGGGAGTTCGCCCACCCCCCACCACCAAGCGAGCAGTTCAATTATTCGCGGTGGGGGTTTAAATATTAAGTTAACGAGTTGAAAAGTAGTGGAGTATTCCTTTTCTTCTGTTGAATTTTTTTCCTTTGTTATCTTTTCATGACAGAGTGATCGATACTAAAATAAGCAAACAAATTAATAAAATAAATTCTGTTTTATCAAGGTGTACCGAAGGAATGAATTGATGATACAAAAATATTTAATGAAATTCTGCCTGCAATTAAAAAGGCAAAGTCTCTATTATATGTTCATTAAGCTGGCATAACCATTTCACAAGACCATCAGTAAAGCAGTTGTATCTCTTTTGTTGCTAATTTATTATGCAAGAATTTTGTTGCTTCAGCTGTTTTCGAGAAGCGATGATTTCCACCAAAAAGAACCAATCAGTAGCTTTCCAGCCATCTACAGTGTTTTCTTGTTTGTTGTTTACAACGTTTTTCGCAGAATATAAGTTGTTAATATAGTCAAATAGGATTTAATGAATCGTATCCATTCTTGCAACGGAGAAACATCGTTTTCTATAACTAACAGCTTCTCGCGGGTTTCGCCGTGTGTCAAAACTTTCGCTCGACGTTTCGCTGTTCATACTACGTTTACGGTTCTACTGCATTAACTTTAAAATATTTAAGTACAAGAATTTAAGGGTTCTAAATCTGAATTCATTAAAATATGTTTGTTTCTATACAGGGTGTTTTGAAACATCGTTTAAAGATTTTAAAGGCATGTAATACGATCGAAAATAAGGTTAAAAGTCTATAACTAACAGTTTCTTGCGGGTTTCGCCGTGTGTCAAAACTTTCGCTCGACGTTTCGCTGTTCATACTGACAGCTTCTTCAGGATAACTGAACTGATTCTCCATGGTCCGACATTCTTCTTATATACGTCCCTGGTGCATCCAACCGTGTAGTTTCCGCTCCATTGGCCGTGACGGTTCGTAGTAGCGCTTCCACGTGTTGCTAAGGTGGTACCTTCTTCTCTGTTAACGGTTTTATTCTTCTCTATTTCTATGGCTTCCCGATGAGTCTTTTCCCGTAGTTCTTGGTGGTAGTTATTACTTTACATTCTTGAATTCCATTTATGTCCGTTGTCGTGCATGTGTTCTGCCACCGCTGATTGCTCGGTCCTTTTTAATCTTGCGTCCCTCTTGTGTTCTTTTATTCTTATGTCGATGGCTCTTCCTGTTTGTCCGACGTAGCACTGTCCGCATTGGCATGTTATCTTGTAGATACCTTCTGTGCGCCCCTTGGGTATCTTATCCTTTGCGGTCGGCAGATACTGCTGGATCGACGTTGCAGTCCCGAAGCGTACTTGTACGTTACGTTTCTTCGAAATTTGGCCTACTTTTTCGGTGACTCCTGCTATGTAAGGTAAACACGCCATCCCTCTTCGTGGTTCTGTAGTTGTCTCCAGTGTTGTCTTCTTCTTAGTGGCTCTCCTTATGTTGATGTCAGTGTAACCATTCTTCTTTACTGCTTTCTCCAAATGTATCTTTTCACTGGTAAGATGTTGTTCGTCACTGATGGTTTCGGCTTTGGATAGCAATGTTTGTATTAATGTCTTCTTCTGCATCGGATAATGGTGAGATCTTGCATGCAGATATCTATCGGTGTGCGTCTTCTTTCTAAATACTGCGTGCTGTAGCATTCCCTCTTTTGTTTTCTTAACATAATCCAGGAAGGGAGATTTCCATTTGTTCTTTCTCCATGGTAAACTTGATGGCTGGGTGCTGTGAGTTTATGTGTTCCAAGAACTGTTATAGTTTTTCTTCTCCGTGTTGCCATATTACAAAAGTATCGTCGACATATCGCAGCCAACACTTGGGTTTCATATCGCTGGAACTTAGGGCTTCTTCTTCAAATGCTCCCATGAACAAGTTGGCTATTACTGGTGATAAAGAGCTTCCATTGCTGTTCGTTCTTCTGCTCGTAGTATTTCCTTCATACAAAAAGTATGTCGTGGATAAGCACAGTTTCACTAATTCAATGATGTCTTCTTGTAGTCAAGTTCTGGAAGTAAGGCCAGTGCGTCCTCCGTGGGTTATGTTAGTGAATAGCGATATAATGTCGAAACTTACTAAAATGTCTGTAGGTTCAGTCTTTAGCGTAGACAGAATATCCACGGAATGTTTCGAATTCTTCACATACGTTGCAGTTTGTCCGGTATATGGTATCAAACATCGTTTTCATTTTTATTACAACTTGTGGTTGTATTAACTGTAGCATGAAAATGGATACGAAGGAATTATCAGAAGATTGGGGATTTTGAGATTTAACACCGATCATTGTAGGTGAGTATGCACCATCCGATTGTTTTATATACTGGGTAATTTTTTTTATCTCGAGACAACGGAATATCTCTAAAATACTGCATCAAATCAAAAAAAGATCTTAATATGATTTGTTATAATGTAGGGGGCTCACTGAATGGTGCCGAACTCGATCCACCACCTCACCCCCCCAGAGTGGTAGGGGGGACAACTTTCAAATCTTAAATGGAAACCCCCACTTTGTATTACAGATTCGGATTCTACGTCATCAAGTATGTAGTTTTTGTTTGAAACTTTTTTTTTTCGATTCGTAAGAGATTACGCTGTAATCGCAAAAAAACAAGAAGCAGGTTGTAGCTGCTAACGTAAACAAGCAACTTTATACATCACTATTTACTATGAAGAAATTATTTGGCGTCTTTAAAGAAACAAAAAATTGTTACAATTGCTATTAAATGTTACGGAGCAAATTTGTCATATACTTGTAACAAATAATTATATAGCTAATTTAACAACACATTTACTTAGAATTACAAAATATGGACAACAAAATCATTTCTTTCAATGAACTAAAACTTTATTTGCCGATATAGAAAGAAATAATTTAATTGCGTTGAACAAATTTTGTTTGATTCAATTAAATCGGCTTTTGCGTGTGAAAGAAATGATAATAATATTTTTTTTCTCTGGTTAAAGAATCTTTTTTA
Organism: Protaetia brevitarsis; assembly: GCA_004143645.1. Classification (NCBI taxonomy): domain Eukaryota; kingdom Metazoa; phylum Arthropoda; class Insecta; order Coleoptera; family Scarabaeidae; genus Protaetia; species Protaetia brevitarsis. The sequence continues at coordinate 3,388,414 of RXPK01000026.1, read as the reverse complement.
TCCGTAAGCACCAATAAGGGACAGCAAATTTTACATATCGGTTAATACCAAGACATATTTGCACTACATTACAAGTGTAGGCAAATTAGTAACAAAATATGCGGTTTAATTCAAACCGATATATCTTAATATAGAAATATATAATTAATTTTCACGTAGAAAAATACATACAAATGTCGCTATTGACAGACATCAATGTTTCGCCTTTTGAAGGCTCGTCAGTGCCAATTCTGCGACATTTGTATGTACCGCACAAGGCGTATATATAGCTACTAGATGGTAATTAATACGAATGATGTGAGATGTTACGAACTCATTATTTTTAAAGATATTTTGCTAATTTTCCAATATAATATGTACAAATATGTTCTGATTAGAACACAAATTCGTAATATTATTTGGAGTAAGCACTAAATTTTGCGCTATGCGCTAATAAATGAATTAAACGTAGAAAAATACATACAAATGTCGCTATTGACAGACATCAATGTTTCGCCTTTTGAAGGCTCGTCAGTGCCAATTCATTTATTAGCGCATAGCGCAAAATTTAGTGCTTACTCCAAATAATATTACGAATTTGTGTTCTAATCAGAACATATTTGTACATATTATATTGGAAAATTAGCAAAATATCTTTAAAAATAATGAGTTCGTAACATCTCACACTCATTCAGTATTAATTACATCTAGTAGCTATATATACGCCTTGTGCGGTACATACAAATGTCGCAGAATTGGCACTGACGAGCCTTCAAAAGGCGAAACATTGATGTCTGTCAATAGCGACATTTGTATGTATTTTTCTACGTTTAATTCATTTATTAGCGCATAGCGCAAAATTTAGTGCTTTACTCCAAATAATATACGAATTTGTGTTCTAATCAGAACATATTTGTACATATTATATTGGAAAATTAGCAAAATATCTTTAAAAATAATGAGTTCGTAACATCTCACACTCATTCAGTATTAATTAATTTTCCATAGATACACTATTGATTTAAAACATATAAGAGCAAGATTCCTATCATTTCTAGAGCGTCACGTTTTCTTTCCTCTCGTAAATGCGAAATATCTAAAGTGCAGTCTTCTGCAAAGATCCTTTCCGTCTATATACCAGGTCCCTGATGGTGTGATTCTACTTCTTTCAACGCTTTAATATTCTCACTTATCAAAGCGCCGATCTCCATTCCGGGAAATATAAAAGATTCGCTAGGTTAATTAAGTCCGGAGAAACGGTAAATAAAAGCAACAGAAGCACTATAAAAGGAGGACAGAGCAAGAAAAATGCATATAAATCGTACTTCATACCTTTTGCGTTTGCTCGCGAATTAGAAAGCGAATTTACCTATTACGAGTGGCTGCTCGAGGAAATCTCAATGTTCGCTGGAGCTTATATAAGCAAGCATTGCGAAATATTACCGTTTTAAAGTGGAAGAAATAAGAAAACGCGATGAATAATAGTGGTGATAAAGCATTCCCGGCAGATTTAGAGGGAGCGAAAATAAAAAAACAACCATAATAGCTCTAAATCTTATTTTCTGGGGCGTCGATATTAAATTTTAGGATTTATTTCTGTAATTAAGAAGATTTCTATTTCCTTAAGATTAAAAATGATCTTGTATGCCTGATACAAATTAGGAAATTAGCAATAGCAGACAATTCGGACGGAGAAAAAGTTGTTTACCCATTTCTGACGCTAATAATGAATCGATGTCATTATTAAAAAAAATCTTGTTTATAAGAGAATTTATTAATCAGTAAATATCTATTTAAAGTTGTCAGTTTAGATGGTAAAGAATCAAACGATTATTCACGGCCCATTAGCTCAGTTGGTTAGAGCGTCGTGCTAATAACGCGAAGGTCGTGGGTTCGATCCCCCCATGGGCCAACTTTTTTTTTTTATATTTAAAAATGTGTATTATATTTTTTTTTATATTAAAGGGATTCGGAATTTATTAATTATTTTAATACAAAATAGTAACATCGAAAAAAATCAATCGAAAATGGAAAAATATGTCAAAAATCCTTCTTTTTTGTCATCGTTTTAAAGAAATATTTTACATTACTCTTGGTACCCTATCGGTCAACGGTATAACATAACCTGCATCACACATACGCAACAGAATAAGTCAACTTACACTACTGACAACTTAAGTTTAAGGGTGGGCAAGATTATAAAAAATGTCATCACTGTCAATAATGGTAAAATTCATAATTCTTTTAAAAAGTAGATGTCTCTGTAGGTACCATTTCTAACGTTCCCAACAAAAACATATTTATGTTTACAAATGGGGTAACCACCCCATAGAGAAGTATTTGACGAAATAAGAGGGGATAGGATAGAACGGCCGATTTGACCTGATTTGAAATGTGTAGCATATTTACTATTTCCAACATATTTCCGTGTGTTGAGTGGTCGAGTAGATTTGCAGTTGGATACATCGTACAGAGCAGGTAGCGTAGGTACCCAATGCGTACAGCAAACGAAAAAAAGCTATCGGGGATAATGAGAAAAAAAACATGTTTAATTTTTGGAGAATATATGGTGATATAGTGAATATTAAATATGAGGAATAATAAAAATAATGTATTAATTGTTTCGACTGGTGGGAATATGTTATGTTATTTTCTTTCAGGGTTTTAACATTCGATGTTAAAAAGATGCCAAAAACTATTATTTATTCTTACATATTTGGTAAAAGTATTTTTTACATTGTTAATTATTAAATAATCGGGTATAGTTATCTTAAACCTTATTAAAAAAAAAAAATTACCCTAATCTAACAGTCAGCAGATAAAAATTAGTACTATTGCATTTTAAAAACTGAACCTATTATGTCTATGTCAAGGGGTTTTTTTTTTATGACAATTTTTCATAAATAATAATTGGCACGGCAATAAATATAGCGGCGAATGTGTTTTTTTTTTAAATGAAAGGGTATTATGTATATTTTATATTACAAGTAACTGTGAAATGAGAAAAAAATGCCATACGCTTTATCGCACTAGTCACTCATCGTGTTTACAGTTGACCAGGCCATAAAAGGATTTGACATTGGATAACTGATTGGTCTAAATTTTGAATTTCCTAACCAGATTGAGTATGAGTTATGTGAATAAAATTATTCGCTAATAGATAATTAATAAAACATATCTATATGAAACGTACTTTTTTGATTGTATTCTTTATTTCTCCTTTCTGAATTTATCGACAGTCCCGATATATTCAACCACATATTAGTTCCTAACGGCCGACATGCTTCTTGTGTATTTCTGTTGTAAATATTTAAATTGAAAGCAAAAGTTATGTAGTTGAGTGTTTCAAATTAATGCGATTGCTAATCATTAAGAATCAAAAAATATTCGGAGGAAGCTATATTGAATATACATGAACACCTTGAACGTTCACGTAGGTACCATTTGCACTTTTTCAATCTTCTATGATCTTATTTTAAAATGACAAAGAAAATTTAAGATACGGCGGTATCTACTACTGCCGAAACAATATAAATTCTTATTACTATTTTTTATATCCTGTTATATCTATCTCTATTCTCTAAGGCCAACCATTTACAATCCCATAAAAATTGTATACGCAATTTTTCCTAACAGGTAGACATGGCCGATAGTTTTTTTCCTTTGTTGTACCAAGGACATCGTAGGCAAATGTGTATAATGCGACCGTTGTCTTCGTCTGTTCAACATACCCACATATCTACGTATCTACTCGTATGCCCTGGGAACACTGTGGTGTATAGTACCAAGTACCAATAATACTACAAGTACCAATAATACTATATTGCAGTGTTTTTATACGTAATTCGTATATTAAATAAAATATAGAATTTATCTTAAAATGTAATAATATTACATTATTTATTAGAATGATATTTCATATTTCAATATTCTGTATATGTTTATAGCTCCATCTTACGGCAAAAGGACAAAGGTGGTGTTTTCTATGTAGGGGTGTTCCAAATACTTCTTTGTACATGTAGTTGTAAAAAAAAGGGCAAGGTCAATTTTTCATTTTGTATAGGTATTGGCATAACCACTGTACGATTTTATGTTCTTTTTTGTACATATGATGTATGTAACATCATTTGCGGGCTCAAACTCCTACTTCGTATTTTTTGTATTAGTTTAAAATTAAGTTTTATTCTTATTTACTTTTTCCAACAATTTAACTTGAGGCTCAATAACTAGAAAATATTAACTTATTACTATATAATTTTACATTAATTCTTCCTTAATAGATGCAAAACCTGTGAAGTTATAGTTATTGCCGATTTGCAGGGATCTGTAACAATCTTGTCCAGCCTTAAAGAAGAAAAATTCCGTGAGCTATTAGAAGGTAGAAATATTTGATCATATGGTATAATAACATCGATCTCCAGTAAGTAGCTACGTATTAAACTCGAGGTAGTACAACTACCTCGGTAGCAATCTTCCAGCCAGTTCCCTTCTGAGACCGTTGGAAAAGCAAAGTGGAAAGAAAAAAAAAATAACACCCACAATTGGGGTGTGATTTGACTGACTGACTGCTTCTACAGTCGGCGTCGCTAGAATGCACATTCATTCGGTATGATTACACACACACAGAACCTGAGGCGGTACGGGTTGCTTTGCATACGTAACGCGTCCGTATTTATTTATAAACATGAATGCGGGGTACATTCGTTCGATTGCTACGGATCGGAGGTGGTGTGGTAGGAGGCGGCGAAGCAAAGGTTCTAACCTTTATACATCGGATCCGAACGTGGGTGGGGATTCTTCCGAATACGATTGGAATTCAAAAATTAAGCGGAAGCGCTAGGTTTCCAGGAAATAAGGAACAAACGACTTCGTTGAAAACCGAAGAGGTGGAAGCAAAAACTACAATCGATAAGCCTTTTTTTTTCTGATAACGTGGAACGAGCTACTACTGTACCTAACTTAAGTCATGAAAGTTATATTATGTACGATTTTGGTTGTATCGTTGAAAAATACTTTCTTAAATTCTATCAAGAATGGAAGACGTTAATGATTTATATGGGGCGATAATTTGTAGTTCTCAGTCAGTTTCAGTAATATAATTATGGGCAATTGTTCTACGTGCAATTTGAAGAAATACATTACGTATATTGAAAATTGTTATGAGTATTTTATGAGGTAAGTCTCTAAGTAGAGGTTATGATTTATAAATCCTTTTAATTAAAAAGAAGAATATATTAGAATAAATGTGGAAAACTATACACTTAACTCAAAAAATAATGACATGCGAAAAATAAACCATCCTATAACCTATCAGCGACTTTTATAGCGTAAACTATAAAGATTCTAGACTCTAGCCTCTAGCCGAAAAGGTTGTAGCACCTTTGTCGCATACCGTAAAGGGTATTAGATTTTTGGGACGATTGTCGTATTTCTTTTGTTCTTTACTTTAACGATTTAACCACCTTAATCACGAGAAGCTGTTCTTCTACTATTGAAATAAAATTTACGTGTTTTAATTATTCACAATAAAAATAAGAATCGGGTTTATCTCTTTAAAAAAGTAACGCATTTATTTAGTTCCTCGGTTCGTAGTTTTTAAAATGTCTACCTTCCTCTTTAATTAATCAATTTTATTTATATGTATATATGTACAGTGAAATACAAAATCTACGTCTCTCTAAAAATTCTTCGTGAGCGAATAATATATAATAATTTAAATGTAAACATATCTGAGGTAACACTCAACGAAAACTTGAGCACTTGATGAAACAAGGGCCACATTTTAAGCAAACACAGAGGAACATTATATTTATAAAACACAGAGAAATAATACTTTAGGGAGGCATGAGTTTTACATTTGATTGTACAGTCTAAACGAAGCCTTATTTTTTATTTTATAATTTAATAGGAAATATTATGTACCTTTATTCAAACTACTTTTTTAACGCATCACCTGTAATCTCTGAGGAAGGGATAAAAGTCGATTCATCCCGAAACGTCATATAAACTAAATAAATGCGTTATATATATATATTTTTTGGAAACAGGGCACTAAAGGGCTCATATTTGTTACAGGTATGTAATTTCAAAGCAAAAGACTAAAGTAAAAATACAAGATGTGAGAGTATCTACAGGACCGGTCTGTAGGAGTGATGATTACTTCGAAAGAACAAAAATATTCCTCCCTGGAAGAAAAGAAAATGAAAGGAATTAGAAAGATAACATGAGAAACTTAGAGACAACACCATAGTGAAGATATTATAACATATACCTCCGAAGTCTGGCCAATAAAAGAGAGAATATCTATGACACTGTTAGCTACAGAGATGGATTTTTGGAGAAGAGCAGCAGGCAGATTCAGAATGGAGAGAGTAACCAATATCAGCATAAGAGAAATCATGAATATCATAAACGACATCAAAGATAAATAACTGATATAGTTCGGACATGTACAAAGAATGCCGGAAGAACATATTTATATACTTGTATCTTAAAAAACGTAGGTACCTATAATTTACCCAATTAGGCTCAAGAGAAAACACAACATTATTTCGGAGTAATTAGTTACATACAGCACTATCTACAGGAAGTTTAGAAACATCGTTTAAAGATTCTACGGGCATGTAGTACGATCGAAAATAAGGTTAAAAGTCATAATAAACATATGTCCACAAATTAACTGTTTACGAGATAACAGCGATTTTATCGCAATTGCAGAATATGTTTGCTTTAGCGGTTTTTATTAAGATGTTATTGCATTTTAACATAAAATAGATTATAACTAAAGAAGATGTTCAAAATGACGTCCTTCCGTTTCGACACAGGATCTACATCTGCTTTCAAAGGAAGCGCGCACTCTTTCAAAAAACTAGGGTTTTTCTCGTATTATCTGGCAACAGTGTTCTATTCGTTGGCGCAACTCTGGAAGATCGTTTACCGGTGTCGCGTACACTAAACTTTTTAAATAACCCCAGATACTAAAGTCCAACGGGTTTAGATCGGGAGACCTTGGAGGCCAAGCAATGGGACCTGCTCGCCCTATCCATCTCCCAGGAAATTCATTGTTAAGATGTTCCTAAAAGCACGCGTAAAGTGCGGTGAAGCTCCATCTTGCATAAACAGAGGTTCAGTCTTAGATTTATGGTAAATCTTCCAAAAGTTCAGGTAAAGTATTTTCCAAGAACTCGAGGTATGCAGAACCTGTTAAGCATTGTGGCAAAACAATCGGTCCTAATAACCGTTCCCCTATCATACCTAACCAGATGTTTAGAGAGAAACGTTGCTGGTGCCTGGCTTCAACGGTAGCATGAGGATTCTCGTCACACCAAACGTGATTGTTGTGGAAATTAAATATTCCATTTTTAGTAAAACCAGCTTCATCAGTGAAAAGAATGTTATCAGCGAAATCTGATCAAAAACCACTCACAGAAAGCCCTTCGCGCTTGATAATCTGGAGCAGTAAGGGCTTCCACCAGTTGGATATGGTAGGGGTATAGGAATTGTTCATGAAGAGTTCTCCAAACAAGATTGCTGCTTACATCCACTTGAGTCGAAATTCTTCTAACACTAGTTTCGGGATTTTCATCAATAATATTCAAAATTCGATCCTCTATCTCTGGAGTACATGCTATTCTCTGCCATCCAGTATCACAAGACCGTTTCTCAAACGAACCAGTTTCTCTTAGTCGTTGAACACCGTCTGAAACATCACATGCGAAGGCAGTTGGCGATCAGGAAACGTTTCAGCATAGAAACGACGTGCTTGTAAAGAATTTCCATTAGCACGACCGTACATGAACACCATATCGCTCATTTCAGCATTAGAATACGCAACCATTGTAATTGCTACAAATTGCACAAAAACAAACTAAACCATCATAAAACAATGGCTGATAAGCACCTGTTTACTGGGATATGTTATATCCATGTACTACTAGGAACACTCGCTGTTATCTCGTAAACGGTTGATTTTTGAACATATGTTTATTATGACTTTTAACCTTATTTACCATCGTACTACATGCCCTTAAAATCTTTAAACGATGTTTTAAAATACCCTGTATATTTCCCACTCCAAAAATATTACAATTGTATTATCGCTCCTAAGCAGTGTTCCTTTATCGAGTTACCCTTACTTTTCGGTGCACTGCTACAAGGTTAACTCTGTCGTCTCCGATTATGTTCACTTGTTCACCGAGTAGTCTGTGACGTCACCGCTAGAGGTCGCCGAAGTGTAATTGGATTCTGTCGTCTGCTAAAAATCCCTGTGCAGATTGTTTTCCGCAAATTCTACGGGATAGCCCTTGCAGACCGTGAAAAAGTCGCAGCGCCGTGGGGTTTGGCTTGGCGTGTTGGATTTCGCTGATTTTGTTTCGATCTGACACAGACATGTCTGGGGTCGCGTAGCGTGATTTTTGTCACGCCCGCAATCCGATGTTTGCCGATGAAAATAATGTTTAATTCGGGTAGGTTTTGTAGAAGTTCTACAGAAGAGATATAAACCGTTTTTAGGAAAGAAAAAACACAGTCAGTTTATATATTTTTTTTATTTCTTTATTTATTTATAACCTTTTGCAACTATAATTATTTACAGTATAATGGCGTAAACTTCATAGTTTTCTAGGTATTAAGGCTGATAGTAAAAAAAATGAACTTGCAAAAGAAAAATTGAATTAGCTAGCTCAACGGATAAAATTTTAAAAAGGGCGCAAAAGAACTATTAACCTCAGAGTTACCCTCGAGAATTAAAACTTGAATCTAACAACGAAAAGTAAATTGTGAGTGAATGGAAGCTGACTTTCTTAAATACCTTAAAAATTGAAAAGGTTTAATTTAGAATAAAAGAACAGAATTTTTTAACCCAAAGATGCTAAGTAACAATCAAATTTATTTTATAAGACGGGTAAAATTACAAAATGGCAGAAAAAAAAAACGTGAACTGAAGGTTCTGGCCAAATAAAAAAAACTGCACTTGATTCTAAATTACAATAGGACAATGCTATTTCCTATGCAAAGCAAAAGATCAATCCAATATCTTTCAATCCACGTGGTTTCAACAAAATAAAATAAATTCGAAATTATACAAAAATGAAAACTAAATGCAAGAACAATGCTTCTATTCACCCAACCGAGGTGAAAAAAACGGAAAAACTAACACTTTAAAATATAATGAGAAAAATTATACTGAAAACATATCTTCCTGCACAGAAATACTAAATGATCTTGTATCTATAATGTGCACACAATATTTAAAATACGTGTACTCACGGTAACAGTCGACCAAGGAACTGCCTGACAAAATTCTACAGCTGCGTACAACGCAAACGCACAAATCACCGACAAAATCTAAGAAACTTAAAATACACTCGCGAAAAACGGGATGCCTGCCACAGCAGCACGTAATATGATTTTTTTTAATGCAACATGTGTACAGTGCTGTGATAAAGTCTGGATAAGTGGATTGGGAAAGAAGACCCAATAAGTTGGTCACTGCGATCACCAGATCTCACCCCCTGTGGTTTTTTTTTTTCTGTAGCCTACTATAAAAAACATCGTTTATATGACAGTCCCTACATCTCTACAGGTTAACGAAGACAATATGGCAGAAAATGTAAGCCAGTCGATGCATAGATGGTTGATAATATGCATAGAGCAGAATGGAGACATATTTGAGCATCTTTTGAATTAAAATTATATTATTATTAAAGAATTTAACAGTGCAAACAATTCTATTAATAAAAGAATCTTCTAAACTAAAAAACTGAGATACTTTACTCTTACAAGGGAACACCGGCGGGTGTCCCCCTCCGATTTCGATGAAACTTAACAGATCGAAAGAGTACCTTAAAATAAGAGACACGTATTTTTTTTATCGGTCATCCGCACGATTTTGGGGTACAGCCCCTCCAAAGTTTGGACGATTTTTCAATTTCTGCAAATATTTCCTAAATTATAACAGATATTAAATTTTCTTCTTAACATAATTTGCAGCATATTGCATGGCCCTAAGGGTGGCGTCGTCCGTATTCGCAAAAAGTTAATAATGGGGGACGGGGTACCCCGTACCCCCAATTTTTTTTTAGATTTTTTTCTTTTTCTTGTTCATCAAAAGAAGGCCGATTTTACATAGAATACGATGATGTATAACAAGTTTAGAAAATTAATAATTGCAAAAATAGAAAAATAATAATAAAGCTTCAAAATTAATAAACTTGTCTATTGATATAAATCAAATGAACTATAACAGAAATAAGTTTTTATCCTTAACATAATTTCCAGCATAATACATGGTCTCAAGGTAGATATCTTCATAAAAAGCTAGTAACGGAGGACGGGGTACCCCATACCCCCGTATTTTTCTTAATAATAAGTTTATTCATTATTCATCAAAAAAAGATCGCTTTTACATAGAAAACGGTGATGTATAATAAATTTAGAAAATTAATAATAGTAATAATAGCTAAATATATAGAGTTCTTGGAGTGGGCATTGTGTTGCCGAATTTCAGCAATTAGTGCCAAAAGATAAAACTTTGAACATTTTAAATATACCAAAAAAAACGACAGCGATGGTACAACCTCTAGATGTATATGGTTTTAGACTGTGGAAAAATTTTGTTAGAACTTTTTCGGATATAGTGATTCTTATGAATTATGACATAGATTTACATCAGAGAAATAATATTATTAAGTTGCAATCCCTAACCCATAATCAGTTTTCTTCCCCAAGATTTTTCGACGTTTTCAAGTACTCGTGGTATAAGAGTGGATACGTTGAGGAAAGACCTGGGCCCTTTAAAAATCCTGTAGAGTTTTGTTTTAACAAAGATGCGCAGTCTACACCCTTGTGTAGTATTTGCAATAAACCAGCTATTGTGCTGTGTCCATGGTACAAACAAAATCTGTGTTTTTAAACACTTTTACACAGACTATCACTACTGTAATACTTACATAGCTTAATTACTGTATGTATATTAATCTTGTTCGCTATTGCAATACATATATACCAATAATCGCATTATAGTATGTCATGTATTTAAACATTTATAAGCATTATAATGTTTTTTCTAATTCTGTTCTATTGTTTCCGAAATGTTATAATCGTTACCAACACATTAGTTATATTTATGCTCCATTGAATACTTACATTGTACACCTACATTGCACGAAAACTTGAAATAAATTAAAAAATATATATGTATGTATTATTTAATCCTTCGTTCTGTGTAGCAAATTTGTTCATATATACGCACTAAAGGATTATGGTATTCTAAGAATGAATAACATTTTATTAAGGAAATATATAAAACGCAGTCACTAACTGCAATTGATAAAACGATTTATATTGCTACCACCGATAAAAGTTTCGTATGGTATATAGTATAAGGTAGTAGGCATAGAAAGGTTTGACCATAGCTTGTCGTGTAGATACAATTCTAAATTAAGAAATATTTAAGTAAGGAGAGCAGCGGAGTAACGATAACAAATAATTGTTGTTAATGTACTATATTATTATTATTACAATTATTTTTATTATTAATCCTCCAAATTTATTACCATTGTTTTCTATGTAAAGGCGATCTTTTTTGATGAATAAGGAATAAACTTATTATTAAAAAAATGCGGGGGTATGAGGTACCCCGTCCCCCGTTATTAGCTTTTTATGAAGATATCTACCTTGAGACCATGTATTATGCTGGAAATTATGTTAAGGATAAAAACTTATTTCTGTTATAGTTTATTTGATTTATATCAATAGACAAGTTTATTAATTTTGAAGCTTTATTATTATTTTTCTATTTTTACAATTATTAATTTTCTAAACTTGTTATACATCATCGTATTCTATATAAAATCGGCCTTCTTTTGATGAATAAGAAAAAGAAAAAATGTAAAAAAAATGGGGAGTACGGGGTATCCCGTCCCCCGTTATTAACTTTTTGCGAATACGGACGACGCCACCCTTAGGGCCATGCAATATGCTGCAAATTATGTTAAGAAGTAAATTTAATATCTGTTATAATTTAGGAAATATTTGCAAAAATTGAAAAATCGTCCAAAGTTTGGAGAGGGCTGTACCCCAAAATCGTGCGGATACGCCGATAAAAAAAAATACGTGTCTCTTATTTTAAGGTACTCTTTCGATCTGTTAAGTTTCATCGAAATCGGAGGGGGACACCCGCCGGTGTTCCCTTGTTAGCGTAATTTCATATTTTTGACCTTCGCTCGTACACAATTAAGTTTTCGACAGATTTGATGAGTGTTATTTTAGTTTCAAGACATGCAGAGGTAGACTGTAAGAAAAAAGATTTAGTAAATTCAAAGACAAAAAAATTTCCCATATACTGCGCACTTTCTACCGGTGACTGTATATGCTTTCTCTTAATAAGACACGTTGTATATTCAGATGTCATGTAGAAAAACGTTCAACAACTTCATATCAAAACTTCTCCACAGTTTTAATCGAGACACGTAGGTAAAATTTCATTTCATTTTTCTCCTCTGCATCTCTCAACTTTACTCGTCGATTCCAACCGAGTATCACCGTTCGCTCTTTGTCTCAGCTCTTTTATTCGTTCTCGTATGCCGGCCGTAGGGCGACACTTTAGTGGTAGAATGGATGGCAATTAGAAACTCACGCCAAACCAGCGGCTACACTCGCCACCAGAATGTCAAGTAGGCCGGGCAACCGCTACAGAGTAGCGTCCCATTGTAACGCAATTTGAAGCCGAACCCTATCGGATGTTATTCGCACTGACCAACCTGAACTTGACTAGCTGGAGTGAATACTTTAGCCCCTTAGGGACGATCGCGCTCCGAGTCGTTTTAGTCCGTGTTACCTTTTCCGCTAGAGTATCTTCTCGTTTAACACGAATTACGCTGCGTAAATTATCGGGCAAGTGTTAATAAAATATCCAAAACAAATTGTGAGCGGTTGGTTGGATGTTCTGGTGGTGGAATTATAGTCATGTAAGTTTGGCTTTCTCCCTGGTTTATGAAAATATGTTCATTATCCGTGACTCCTGAGATGAAATAATATAAGTATTTTTAGGGTGAATTTCTAATTCTCTTTTGAATTAATTTTCACCCGAAGCTGGAGAGTTTTAAACCCAAATAAATGAATTGTAAATACTTACCCTGACTGTAATTAAAAACACACCAATACCGGAAAATCGTTTGAATATTTTCTAAAAGCCTTATGGATACATTTCAAAATTCAGTGAAACGATGTTAATGCATAAAATTTCAGATAAAGTAATTATAACCTTCATCAGTTGTCAGTGTAATATTCTCAGTATAAAGTAATACAAGCATTTCGAGAGTAGAGTAGGCAACCAGATATACCTCCATCTAAACCAGTTGTTTTGATTTAATTGACGTATGCCATATTCTGAAATTTTACCATTATTTAGTATTTTTATTATTTATTTCATTGTTAATTATAGTATTTCAAATCCGTAATAAACGCTATTAGTTCAATAACTAAAATAATTGACTTTTCAGTAACTACAACAAATAAGTACGTATTAAACCAGTTTATTCTCCTAAAATGTAATTGAATGGTTGAACCAGTTAACAAGCTCTAACACAGTGACTATCCGTCACAAGTAGTCACTAGTAGAAACTTAATAGGACATGCAAAATGTACGAATGTTGTCGATACAACCAAAAAACTATGTTGTGTTTACAAGTTTGAAATTGTTTATGAACGAGAAGTATGCACATATTGGAGGACTTTTGAAAAGTACATGGAAGAAGTTTTAGTCAACCTAGTTGAAATAGTTAATCGTGACAAGTAATATACCATTAGGACGCTTCGTATAAACTATTTAACAATTGCAATGTTGAGGAAATTTGTCAAGAGATTCAGATTATCAAAGAAGTATTCAGTTATTCAACCATTCAATTACATTTTTTGTAGAATAAACTGGTTTAATACGTACAGCTCCTCCCACAAAAAGGTTAACAATCTGAATCGCGATTTTGATTATATATTCTCAGGTTGAACTATACATACAACTGCGTTTATTGGAGGTAATTTTATTCATGCCAGCTGAAGAGTAGCCCACATACGTAATGTTTACTCGTATTTGATAAATTTATATTTTATGTCCGCTATTCATTTGGTAAATTGTCTATGAAAGTTGTTTAGACGACCTTGATTTATTATTATTAGTTTTCAAATAAGGGTATCATCCATTCAGTTCAAAGTGCAACAAGTTTGCAGCAAAAACCACAAAGGGAAGCATTTGTGTTTATCTGATATTCGCCTCTTATAACATATGTATAAACATAATTAACTGCTTCTTGCGGGGTTTCGCCGTGTGTCAAAACTTTCGCTCGACGTTTCGCTGTTCATACTGACAGCTTCTTCAGGATAACTGAACTGATTCTCCATGGTCCGACATTCTTCTCCTATACGCCCCTGGTGCATCCAGCCGTGTAGTTTCCGCTCCATTGACCGTGACGGTTCGTAGTAGGCTCTTCCACGTGTTGCTAAGGTGGTACCCTTCTTCTCTGTTAACGGTTTTATTCTTCTCTATTCCTATAGCTTCCCTGATGAGTCTTTTTTTCGTAGTTCTTGGTGGTAGTTATTACTTTTACATTCTTGAAATCCATTTTGTGTCCGGTGTCGTGTATGTGTTCTGCCACCGCTGATTGCTCGGGTCCTTCTTAATCTTGCGTCCCTCTCGTGTTCTTTTATTCTTATGTCGATGGCTCTTCCTGTTTGTCCGACGTAGCACTGTCCGCATTGGCATGTTATCTTGTAGATACCTTCTGTGCGCCTTTTAGGTATCTTATCCTTTGCGGTCGGTAGATACTGCTGGATCGATGTTGCAGTCCCGAAGCGTACTTGTACGTTACGTTTCTTCAAAATTCGACCTATTTTTTCGGTGACTCTTGCTATGTAAGGTAAACACGCCATCCCTCTTCGTGGTTCTGTGGTTGTCTCCAGTGTCGTCTTCTTCTTAGTGGCTCTCCTTATGTCGATGTCAGTGTAACCATTCTTCTTTAGTGCTTTCTTCAAATGTATCTTTTCACTGGTAAGATTTTGTTCGTCACTGATGGATTCGGCTCTGGATAGTAATGTTTGTATTAATGTCTTCTTCTGCATCGGATGATGGTGAGATCTTGCATGCAGATATCTATCGGTGTGCGTCTTCTTTCTAAATACTGCGTGCTGTAGCATTCCCTCTTTTGTTTTTTTTAACCATAACATCCAGGAAAGGGAGATTTCCATTTTGTTCTTTCTCCATGGTAAACTTGATGGCTGGGTGCTGTGAGTTTATGTGTTCCAAGAACTGTTGTAGTTTTTCTTCTCCGTGTTGCCATATTACAAAAGTATTGTCGACATATCGCAGCCAACACTTGGGTTTCATATCGCTGGAACTTAGGGCTTCTTCTTCAAATGCTTCTTCAAATGCTTCAAATGCTGGGTTGGATGCACCAGGGGCGTATATAAGAAGAATGTCGGACCATGGAGAATCAGTTCAGTTATCCTGAAGAAGCTGTCAGTATGAACAGCGAAACGTCGAGCGAAAGTTTTGACACACGGCGAAACCCGCAAGAAGCTGTTAGTTATAGTTACACCGGCTGTGAAATTCTACGCAGTGTTATATGTATAAACATATTTTTCATTGAAACCTTGCATAACTAAAATATATACAGTTATGGACAAATGTCACACGCATATTCTTTCATAATAAAATCAATAAAACATTTCAATTGAAATTTTGCGTAACTTTAATTTTTTTTATTATCTTTCAATACTTCCTAAATTCTTCAATGCTTTTTTACAACATAACACTGAAAAATAAATTGGAATTAACTCTTGTCTGCGATTGTATATCTCGACACTAATATTAGGTCTCTCTTTATATTTTTAATAGTAAAAAATTAGAACAATGAATAGTTGAAATGAAAGCAGTAGGTGTTGCAGAAATGAAGGCATCCTTATAAATCTGATGTTGCCATCAGTAAATATGGGGAAAATTTTGTGTTTCAGCACGATAACTGTCCCATGCAGAAATCGCGAATTGTGCAAGAATTAATACGTTCCGTAAACATTTATTTAACAAGTATTGACCTGGCCTCTAAATAGTTCGGACTTAAGTTCTATTGAAAATGTTTCAGCTGTATTAAAGCAGAATACATATTTATACATATATAAAGACTTCATTCCAGAAAATGCAGATAAACTGTGAGAAACTTCTAGGAAGTAATCGAAAATAATGGGGGCTAGAGACATCGGATGCTTCAAGATTAAAGAAATGAATTTATGCAAATGTTATAATTAGACAAAACAATAAAATAAATTTATAGTGAGAACATTTTGTTATTACAGTATCACATGTGTATATGTATGATACGTTACTAGCAAAGTATGTCCTTGCATTTACTATTGATAACCATATGTTTTATTTATATTCAAATTCATTTATTGGTAAATGTTACAATTAAAAAATTACGAAAATGAAAGAAAGAAACTTGTCTATCCAGTACATTCCATATTGGCCGTATACAGGGTTTTCCACGGAACTGGCTGGTTAGAAGTTTTCCGGCTTAACGAAATTCCTCAGTTTTTAAAAATTGGGGTTTGCAACAATTTGGCACTTACTTTCTTTCTAAAATATTTTCACCTTTTTTGCACTTCCGGTTAACCGGAAGTCGCCACTAACTTTGTTATTTTAAATGGAACACCCTATATATTATTATATTTTTGAATTTACCATAAAATTCTATGACGATTACCATTAGGGTATCTTATACTTATCTTCAACTGTTTCTAAGATATTACGATTTTTGTTAAAATTTTGACATTTACTTTGTTGTATGTAATTGATTAATTCTCACTTGATTTAAGTGTCAGAAATCTCCGACTTTGAAATCAACAAGTACTAACATTGTTTTACCAAAACGTAGGAAAAAAAATGCAGTGACATTATACAGGGTGTTAAAAATTAGTGACATATCAAGAATTTTGAATGTTGCAAAACTTAATTTTTTCAAATAGAAACCCCGTACATTTTTCTATTTTTGGATGTACAATTAAATTCTATGGCCGATTTGCTGTAGCATTCCCTATACCCACCTTCAGTAGTTTCTTTTAAATTACTCATTTGTTTATTATCGCTTTCAAATGGCCGAATAATTTCTATCTGGTGGGCCATGACATAACACACAACAATTTATTATTATTAGTAAGTATTATTGTTATAATCATTGTTTGTTAACCGTCGCGTGTTCAGATAAATGCATATATTATGGAACTTATGAATTAGATAATGAAAAATATTGAAGGAGCTTATTTAACCTGGATAACTTTAAATTTATTTTACATTCATGAGAATGCAGGACGAACTTATAGAGAATTAACGGTAATTATAGTAATTTATTTTCGGCTATATATCTAATAAAATCAGAAAACTTTGAATAATATATTACACAGATTACACACTGTACGCAACTTTCGGTACTACCAAGAAGATTTAATGATTCGCGTGATGAGAAACGTTTGATGAATTAGACCCAGTTGAAGTGAGAAGAAGTATAAGGCACACATTAAGACGTCGAATAATAAAATGCTTGGACGTAACGGAATTCACATTGAGCATTTTTTTTTGATGCTCTATGTCATGGTTCAAGTTTATGCTGCTTGTAAATTGCATTTGTTAAGTATGCATGTATCTAAATATTCTTCATAAAAATCTTTATAATTTTGAAAATACTTTAATATATCAAAAACTTTAAAACATTTGTCTGACAAGCACACTACGTTTTAGTGAAACAATTTTTGTTATGTTGTCGTCGTTATCGTTTATGCCATTTCCCTTAATTTAAAACCAAGCTATTAAGAAAATCATTTCAAAATTTTCGGGATTCCGTTAGATATATTAACAACCAATAAATTCCTTTAATTACATTGAATTCTCTATAAGTTCTTCCTGCATTCTCAGTGAATCTAAAATAAATTTATAGTATTAGGTTACGAATAAGCTCGTCCAATATTTTTCATTATCTAATTCATAAGTTCCACAATAATATTCATCGATCTGAACACGCGACGTGTAACAAACAATGATTATAACAATAATACTTACTAATAATAATAAATTGTTGTGATGTTAATGTCATGGCCCACCAGATAGACATTATTCGGCCATTTGAAAGCGGTAATAAACAAAACGAGTAATTTAAAAGAAAACTACTGAAGGTGGGTATAGGGAATGCTACAGCAAATCGGCATAGAATTTAATTGTACATCCAAAAATAGAAAAATGTACAGGGTTCAATTTGAAAAAATTAAGTTTTGCAAATTCAAAATTCTTGGATATGTCACTAATTTTTAAACACCCTGTATAATGTCACTGAATTTTTTTTCTACGTTTTGGTAAAACAATGTTAGTACTTGTTGATTTCAAAGTCGGAGATTTCTGACATTTAAATCAAGTGAGAATTAATCAATTACATACAACAATGTAAATGTCAAAATTTAAACAAAACGTAATATCTTAGAAACAGTTGAAGATAAGTATAAGATACCCTAAGGTAATCGTCAATAGAATTTTATGGTAAATTCAAAAATATAATAATATATAGGGTGTTCCATTTAAAATAACAAAGTTCGTGGCGACTTCCGGTTAACCAGAAGTGCAAAAAAGGTGAAAATATTTTAGAAAGAAAGTAAGTGCCAAATTGTTGCAAACCCCAATTTTTTAAAACTGAGGAATTTCGTTAAGCCGGAAAACTTCTAACCAGCCAGCTCCGTGGAAAACCCTGTATATGCGAAATAAGGTATTCTAATAAATCAATAAGAACATTCAGAAACAGAAAATCTATTTTACCAAGGAATACAGAAAATTACTTATTCAAGTGTGCTTGTTTATATCTTGATAACAAAAACTAAATTATAAAAACAAGAAATCCTATGTCGGACAAATACACAACGAATCATACATGGCATCTGTTTACACTGATAAGCCGCAGTCGTAGTAAAAGCTATAGTTCATCCTAAATGCGCTTGCCATATACATTTTCGCATAAATCGTTAACTTTTTTTTTGGTAGAAGCTGTACATAATTTTTTGTGGTTGCTGAAAATCTTATTCTGTGTGGAATCGTCGGTTTGAAAGGTGATAAATAATAATATATTTTGTATGGATGGTATCTTTATTACCGTAAGAAATAATCAAAAAAAAACGGTAAAACAATTCATACATCAGACATAAACACCGAAAACTGTCACGGCAATCATTATTTACTAACTATCCCCAACAACCAAACAAACATAGCACACTCCCTAGTTTCCTCGATTGCGGCTCATCATCTATGGATAATATTAACTATAAATAACAGAAAAGTCAATTATTTTAGTTATTGAACTCATAACGTTTATTACGGGTTTGAAATACCTTAATTAATAATGAAATAAGTAATAAAAAATACTAAATAATGGTAAAATTTCAGAATATGTCATACGTCAATTCAATCAAAACAGCTAGTTTAGATAGAGGTATATCTGGTTGCCTACTCGCAAGTTACCAATGCATTGACAATTTGTTTTATAACGTTACACATAGGGAAATTGTTTAATAAGGTAAATAAGAAAATATAGTTGAAAGACAGTTGTCGCAAAGTGTAGTGTGTTGTATCTTTAAATTTGTGAAACAAAAATATGTGTAGATACCGTGGACTACCGATAAATATTCAAACTAAAACGATATATTCACGGATAGTAATATTTTGATGAATGAAAGTAGTAATTCGATTCATTGATTTTCCTTGAAGATTTCAAGGTTTATAATTATTAAAGTCTTTGCAATTATATCCTGGTTTATTGTGGGTATTTGTCACGCAATAGAAATATTTCTAATATCCGAATAGCGCAGGCATTTTCTGGAAATCAACCGTTAAAATCGAATCTAATTCGGTGGGAAATTGCAAAGGTATCCCGGCAAAAGCCGTTATCCGGGGCGAAACTTTATCTCGCCCTTTATATCTTCCATTGTACGCCGCCTCCCGTTTTGTCAGCCCTATTTCGACAATGAAAGTTTCGAATTTCGTAGCGGAAAATCTCGGCAAAAGCCCACCACATCAGATTGGTTAGCGGAATAAAGGAGGAAGCCGGTATAGCGCAGGTGGAACAAAGTTGCGCCAGTTATAAATAACGTAGTTAGAATTGCATATCCCTTGTATCCGTCGTACTAATAGAATCGTTGCAGCCGTGTTATAAAAATAACAGAATAACGTTTGGGCTTGTGCACGTATCGAACTGTTATAGAAATCGAAGTCGTGTACAGGTTGACGTCTGTGGGTAATATATTTACAATATCAGAAGTGAAGTGGCGAATATAATTGCGGCCCGTCTCTTGCGGTCTGCGAGCGCAATGGAAAAGGCCGATTTGACGGTACCGGTGTGAGGTTGAGGTTATGTTATTACCGTCTCGAGGACCGTTATTTCGGATTGTCGATCGATGCGGGGCAAATTGAAACGTTCCCTCTTGGATATCCGCGAACGGTTTTGACCGTTTCCATTCTGTCTCGTAAGCTCTCGAAAATAGAATTACGGAAAAGCTGCGTCCTACGTCTGTGTATAATGTATAGAAATATTGCGCGTGTAGTAATGATGAGCAGAATCGAATGACTGAAACCGAATCATTCGCTTATTAATGGAAATCTAATAAAATCTACAATTGGCAATTCTGCTCCACATACGTCGACTGAATTAGCCAGAATTAAATAAGCTGAGATATCTATGTGTAGATAGAAACAGAGACATACATGAGAAATTTTAACTATCCGCACAAAGGTTTTAGTTCCCTCTGCTAAAATACCTAATTCTTATTTAGAATTGCTGAGCACATGTACACTTCTCACAGGAAAAATCGGGACACCAGCAATTCAGAATTTTAAAATTTCTTGATTGTAAATGCAACTTTCTGAGGACGTATTCACTTATCACAGCCATAAATCACTTAATTATGTATATTACTGCGATCAAAGGTAACGACTAGAAATTTAAACAAAAAAATAAATATATAGAGAGAAAAAGCTTTATGTATAAAATAAACAAGTCGTAGTTTCGGTGGTGGCGTTTCCTTTAGAAATACCAATGAAAAAAAAAATAACAATAAAAAGAACTCTTGAAAAGACGGCTTCATTTAGAAATATATATGTATTTAACTTGTTTGATGTTATGTAGAGATAATTGCTTTTTAAGAAAACATGTGGTGATGGGATTTTATTATTTAATATTATGTTACTTGTTAGTGCTGCTTTGATGTTAGTTACTTACTTCGATTTATGCTCGCGACTATTAGTTTAGCAATAGACAATATGTCAGTCAGCCTCCTCGAGGTTTGGATAATGTGATTTTCACAGATTTATTGAACTACACTATTATTGATGTATTAATTACTATTGTTGTTTAATATTCTTAAATATTGTATTACTATAAAGTTTCCTTCTATCTATAAAAAAATACCAAAACCAGGTTTAAGATTATTTATAAATTTTTTAAATAAAGCAATTAAGTTGGCAAAAAAATTATTTATTTTATAAACCCTCCGTTTATTGTATTTTCAGGAAATATATTTTAGCTATCGCTTGTGTAATCTGACGTCGTTAATCTATTTTCTTGAGACATGGCCACAACTGGGTCTCTTTACAAAAGGACAGGTTTATTAACAATTATTTAAAATATTATTGGATTTATAAAACATAACAAACATTGTAAGAAAGCATATTGTTCGTCAATCTCAGTTAGTGCTAAAATATTTATTTTTGAGAATTTGATACATTTAATAGTTTTTTCGTTGCTACTGTCTGAAGCTGTGTTACAGACTAAAAGTGTTAGCTATATATCAATAAAAATAGAACGACATTGGAATTACACAGGCGATATTAAGATATATTTCTTGAAATACGTAAACGGGGTTAACCTCGCTCAGGCAAGCGGGGTGCACGTGCACCCCACAGTTTGAATTTTTCACAGAAATTACCAAAAAAATTTTTTTTTGAATTTCAACTTCTCAGTAGCTTCAGAAATTGGCTTTTTCAACTATCTCTCAACAAAAGTAGGTTCTAGCCTTTTTTATATTAGAGAAAATATTTTTTTTTTGCGAGTGGGGTGCATGTGTACCCACTTGGCCTGTTGTGTTGATTACATTTCGTACACAGAAATGTTCAAAATTTACAAATTACTCTACAGAATTACAATTTCATTTATGAAAATTATGTATTTATATTTTTGGATTATAATTGGGTGTGTATTAATATTTCAAAAGAAATTCCAAATGTTACAATTTCGGCAGAAATATAGTACGCATTTATAAATCAAATCACCCCTACAATTTATTTTCTTCTTAGTGCTGATTACTTTTAGTATTACTTGCAACTGCGAATGTGTTCTTTACGCAGGGTATTCACAGTTATATCTTAGGGAAATTACCTTTGTATTCGCAAAAAGCAACTAGCGTATAATTCCGGGATTTGTTAGTGTGTGGTGTCTTGCTTAGTGAGTAAGACTATTTTGTGCGCGTAAGATCTGTGAAAATGAGTGTCCTGCTAAATATACGCGACCCTCGTAATCTTACTGACGAAAAATGTGATGTTATTGGACACTGAAGACCCAGAATTTGACCGCAACAATACAACTGCATAGCGACGAATGTGACGAAGATAATGTATCAATTGTAGACGAAAATGACGAACGAAATTGACATTGGAAGATGCTGCGGAAAATGAATCTCAAAGTTCAAGTGAACAAGCAATTGCAAGTGAGCCTGTGTATGTATCAAAAGATGGGTTAGAATAGGTCAAAAGTTCCGATGAATACGCGAATTAAGAAGACCTCAAGCAAATATTCTTCAAGCTGTCCTGGTCTTACCGCCTACGGTTCTGAATTTGCTAGTAAGAAAGGTGCATTTTTGTGTTGATGACTCCAGAAATAATAAATTTCTATTGTATCTGAGACAAATCGTAGAGCTGATGATTTTTATAGAAAATGGAATTCAGGCAATCCCAATAAGCAAAAAATTTTTATTCACACAAACAGTACAGAAATACTAGCTTACATAGGACTTTTACTTACTCTAGGTGCTCTGAAAAGTAACAAAGAACCAGTTGAAATGTTGTGGAGTGTGATCTTGCTTATTGTAGACCTATATTCCAGCTACCATGTCAAAAACAGATACAAAATACTACACAATTTTTGAGATTCGATAACTTCGAAACCAGGGCTGATAGACGAGCTAATGATAAACTAGCTCCAATTAGAGAAATTTTTCAAATGTTTGTCGATAATTGCAAAAAGGCTTACAATCCAGGTTCTCATGTGTGCGTAGATGAACAACTTGTTCCATATCGAGGAGAGCTCCATTTCGGGTTTACATGAAGAGCAAACCTGCTAAGTACGGATTAAAAATTTGGGCGTTGACTGATTGCGATTCTGCATATGTAATCAATATGCAAGTTTACTTAGGTATGTGTTTCGTATGTTTTGCACAAAGTTATAAATAAAAATTATGAATTTCGATTGTTTTCTAGGTAAGGTGAATAACAAGCCCGAAAAAAATCAAGGAGAACGAGTTGTTTTGGAATTAGTGAATCATTTGTCGAGAGGTTATGGCGTTCACAACGATAATTTTTTCACAAAGTCTTCAGTTGGCAGACAAAATTGTGGGAAAAAGGAATCTCTCTCTGTGTACACTTAGAAAGAATAAGCAGTTTGTTCCAAAAGAACTATGTCCATCATCCAAAAGACCAGAATGCTCTTCAATGTTTGCTTTCAGAAAGAATCGTACTTTAGTGTCGTACGTTCCTAAGAAAAATAGGGCAGTAATCTTACTTTCAAGTGAACACTCAGACGATAAGGTAAATGAAGAAAACGAAAATTACAAACCTGACATCATTCTACACTATAATAAAACAAAAGGTGCCGTTGATGTAGGAGATAAAATGGCACAACAATATACAACACAGCGGATAAATAATAGATGGCCTATGGTAATATTTTATCATTTGGTCGACATTGCTGGAATAAATGCGTATCAATTGTGGAAGTCAAAATTCCAAATCTGATGCAAGTAAAAAGCGATCATGATGAGCGTAGAAAGTTTGTTAGCAGTAGGAAAGGAATTAGTAGAAGAAAACATTAGGGTCGAAATCAAAATAAATTTTACCCAGCCAGATTAGGGAATATATGTATGCGGTTTTGCCCCAACTACGACCACCAAAAGGTGTAACAGAAGTTTCTCTAGAAAAAACTCAAGGCCGTTGCTACCTATGCAGCCGCAAAAAGGATCGAAAATCAAGACAACAGTGCTTTATGATGCAGAAAATTGTGTGCACAGAGCATTCTATTCGATCTATAATTTGTCAAAACTGCAAAAGTAATGAATAAAACTTGTATGAATATTAACATTTTTTTTCAAATAATAAAGTTTTGTTTTCTTAATTTTGGTTCCAATATGTACGAGCTGAATTATAATTTAAAAATTCTACAGTTTTTAGACAATTTTTGCGCTATTTTGATTGTTCCTTGTGGGGTGCGTTTGCACCCCACATGGCCGTCTACGTAACAAATGGTAGCCTGGCCTGAGCAAGGTTAATAAAATAAATAATTTCTGTATATAATAATTGCCGTAAAAATGTTATAAATAATCTTAAACTGTTTTTGGTAATTTTTTAAAACAGAAAAATATTTTGTAGTAATACAATATTTAAGAATACTAAACAACAAAAATAATGAATACATCAATAATAGTGTAATTAATCAATGTGAAAATCACGTTGTTCAAAAACTCAGCAGGCTGATTGACATATTGTCTATTGCTAAAGCAATACTCGCGAGCATAAATCAAACTAAGTAACTAATATCGTAGTAATAGGTAATATAATTTTAAAATCGCATCGCCATATGTTTTCTTAAAAAAATAATGGAATTATCTCTACATAACATCAAACAAGTTAAATACATATATGTGTATTTCTAAATGGTGCCGTCTACTCAAAAGTCCTTTTATTTGTTATGTATTTTTTTTGCATTAATATTTCCGTATTCGGTATTTCTAAGGAAACGCCGCCACCGAAATTCCAATGTGTTTATTTAATGTATAAACCTTTTTCTCTATATATATTTATATTTCTGTTTAAATTTTTAGTCTTTACCTTTGATCGCAATAATACACACAAAAAGTGATTTATGGCTTTGATAAGTGCCTCTGAAAGCTGCATTTATACCCAAGAAATTTTAAAATTCACGATTGCTGGTGTCCCGATTTTTCCTGTGAGAAGTGTACAAGTGATCAAGAAAAAAATGGATCTTTATTTATACAATACACCACTAAAATAGAAGTATTTTTAGAAATACGTTCTTTATTATGTTTGTTAGTTCATTTTCACATTTTTCTTTTCGGTAAAAACCATCTACGATACATAAATAGTGCCACAAAAAAAGAAACAGAAGCTGTTTCTTACAAGAAAATGCTTCCTGAATTTATAATATCAAATAAAGACAGTCTTTATGTATTTATCTTTGTGCCTTGTATTGTTATCACCACCCAAATTCATATAATTAACAACACCATACACAAATTGTTGTTAGTCTTTCAGTTACAAGTTACCCTCAAAGTTTTCTACTAGAATAAAATACAACCAACATATATTGCAATAGTTTAGTGGCAATTATTATACTAATATCGATGTAGTTTTAATAATAAGAGAAGCTATTCAAATCTATTTGACAAAAACTTACTAAATTCTTCAGTTTAATAATCACATAAAAATAATGTTTTTTTATTACATAAGCACTGAAGTTGCAACTACAAAATGCAACAAATTAATAAAATATTAAATCAATTTACTCATTTCAATTATTATTACCTCCATTCCTCACCGGTGTTGTAAAAAAGTAATTAATTTAACTATTCAAAAACAAAATGAATCCATTTTGCGTCACCCCCCTCCCAGTCATCAAGAGGATCTAAATACCCCTATAGGACAAAATTGGCACGCTAACGGTTGTTAACTGCTACGAAATTTCCGACAAGGTGTACCGCAGGGATCTATTTTGGGCCCACTTTTATTTGTTCTTTTTGTCAATGATCGTGTGACTATTTCCCTGAGAGAGATTCATCATCAGTATGCTGACGACACCACAGTAGTTATCTCGGGCAATAATGAGGTGGATATTAGCAATACTGGAAATATATATTTCGACATCATGTGGTGTGAGTTGAAAGTTAATAGTAGTAAAACTACGTCTTAACATTTACTGCGTCAAGGCGAGTCGTGCACAGATCTCTTTGGTACGTTTAAAGGGAGCAACAATCCCTGTTGTTCCAGATATTCAATTTCTTGGTCGTTACGCAGATTCTTTATTGTCGTGGGATGCCCACTTCCTCAACTATGTTTAAAACTGTGTTCGCTAAATTCTGCCATGTTTAAACTAAGAGATTGTGTCAACATTGATACATTATTAATGTTTTATCACGCCCATATTTGTTCAAGGCTCAGGTATAGCATTTTATTCTGGGGTCAATCATCTCAGTTGTCTCGATGCTTTGTTGCTCAAAAGCGATTAATACGCACAATGTTTTATAGGAGAAAAACTGACTCCTGTAGATCTATATTTATGGCCAATATAATAATGACGTAACAATCGCTATTTCTATATGAATGTGCCATGTATGCAAAAAAAAAACACAGCTCCTCCTTCACTTGCAATAAGCATATTAATGCATACATCACTAGGAATGGTGATGATTATTCTATGCCTGTCCACAAGACAGCACTTTATGAAAATAATGCAAGATATGTTTGCATTAGAGTATTTAATAAACTGCCACCGGGAATTAAGATTTTGAGTATGTCGTAATGTAGAAGGGCTGTCAAATTATATTTTTTAGAAAATTGTTTTTATAGTACCTGGGAATATTTATGACGCCCCATGGAGTTGGTGAGTGTCGAGTTGGTGATGCATGTTGTTTTTTTATGTTTATGTGGTATTGTATTGTAATTATACTATGTATAATTATTATTATTTAGTGTTTGACAAAACCGATATCTATATGATCTCATGGTGAATAAACGTTATTATTATTATTATTATTAAATAGCGATTTGATTCGTAGCAACCCATCACTAGTTCGTTATGTTTTACGACCACTTTAACTATTATTCCACATAACGTTGCCTAAATAAAATTATCGATAAACATCTAGTGAAGCCCAAAAAACAATAATCATAAATTCTAGAAAAACCTTTGGTTTTTTGAACGTCAAATATAAAATCCTTGTTTATTTCATAGCTTTTCTAAGGTTGTTTTAAATAGCTCCAAACATGAAAAACTTTGAATCGTTTTTTCTTTTTTGTTTTAATAAAAATTAACATTTAATGGAAAAAAAGTTCTAATGCCTTGCGTTTGTAAGTGCAAATGATCCACTTTTTCTGAAACAATTCTTTAAATGAATGTTTATATATAAAGATACACTTTAGGTAAATAATTTTAGGTATTGAATTTGATAAAACTTTTATAGAAAATGAAAAAATGAGAAATAGAGTTGCAGTGGATGAATCAGTCTTCATTAAAATATTTTTGCATATGTAAAATTTTATATAAATACATCGACTACTGCTAATAATGCCTAATATGTATACTTATACACTGACAGCAACAAAGATTGAAGCGTGTCAAGGTCATGATTGAACAAACGAACAAACATAGGTGTAGGAATATTAATCGACATAACCTCTCATTATATTGACATATGAAAATATTGACAAGTAAAAACGTGTAGTATAATTTAAATTTCGTTCACAAATAAAAAAACTAAACTGAAGGTACAATTGACAATTGTTTAAACTAAGACACTGAAATAAGATAACAATTTATGGTATTACAGGATATTTTTATTTTTAATATCAACTTATATGTTATTCTTACAACAAATAAATCATGATCAAACATGATAATTATTATAAATGGTGTTGAAAATGTTCACCATTTCTTTCCAGGCAGGTATCAACTTTTCTTTTCATATTGTCGAAGACTTTGATTAAAACTTCAGGTGATGCTATTCGAATTACGTCGGTAATGGCTTGCTGCAGTCCTTCGATCGTATGTAGAGGGTTTCTGTATATTTTATTCTTTAAGAAACCAAACAAAAAGAAATCCAAAGAAGTTAGGTCAGGTGAACGTGGGGGCCACAGATTTCTAGTTGTTAAACGGTTGTCGTGAAATTTCTCAAGAAACCTTATTGTTTCATTCGCAGTATGAGGTGTGGCACCATCTTGTTGGAAAATATCCATCTTGTAGTTCATCATGGTGTAATTTGTTTAAAAATAGCTGTAGGATTTGTTGTCGATAATTGTGTTCGTTTGTATTGGCGTTAAAGTATATTGGACCTATAATTCTTCTACGTGACATAGCAACCCAAATCCCAACCTTTACCGGATGCAGTTTAGTTGACCATATACTATAATTATGCGAATTTACAAAACCGTTAAGGTGGAACCATGCTTCGTCACTGAAAAATGTGATGTCTAGCATCTCGTTATTAAATAAATGTTGGTTGAACCAGTGACAGTACTGGATACGTCTTTCATAATCAACCGGTAACAGTTCTCGCACAACTGAAACCTTATATGGATGCATATGTAAAATTTGTTTTATTACTTTTCGACAGGAACCATATGATACTCCTAAAAGCATATGTACTTAGTTACATATGGTAAATACCGATTCATATGAAATACCTGTTTGTTGCGATAACGGAAGTATACTTCCACAAGAACGGTATTCTGCTCAATCGTAAACATTAAAGCGTTATAGACAACGTTTTGAGAAAAACGATTTTTTTTTACAACAAAGGTATAAGTAAACATAAAATATCGAGAACGAAAATATAAACAAATAAAACAACAATAATGACAGCAACAGCATTATGGGTAAAGGTCTAACTAGAGAGTATTTTTGATAAAAAAAGGAAACAAATATAGAACCATCACGCTTCAATCTTTGTTGCTCTCATTGTATTACACAAGATTAAAGTGATTAGTTAGAAAATTTCCAGCTTAACGAAATTCCTTAGTTTTAAAAATTTGGGGGTTTGCTGCAATTTGGCTAAGTACTTTTCCTTCTAAGAGATTTTCACCTATTTTTTGCACTTCAGATTAATCGGAAGTCGACATGAACTGTGTTATTTTAAATAGAAGACCCCATATATTATAATATTCAAGATAAAATTCTATGACGATTACCTTTAGGGCTTCCATTACCTATCTACGCACCTAGATTGACATCTGCATTGTTTGCCATAAAAAGACTGAGGCAGGTATCTACCAACAAAGCGGTCAGATCAGCTTATTTTGCTTCCTTCCACTCCTTGATCAGCTATGGTATTATTTTTTGGTGTTTATCCAGTTCTGCAGAGAGAATCTTTGTGCTGCAAAAAAAAAGCAATTAGAACTATATGTGGACTTAAGTATAACAAGTCTTGCAGGTCCTATTTTAGAAGAGAGTCGATACTTACGCTGCCTTCAATTTTAATACTATATTTAGTAATATACGTGCACTCTCATAAAAAAGACTTCGCATTTAACGGAGAAAATCACGACTATCAAAACAGAAACAATCTACTAACACCCTACCATAGACTGACGCAGACACAGCATTCAGTCGACTATTGGGGGTCAAAGATATATAATACATTGCCGTTGGATCTAACATCGCTACCCCTTAATCAATTTCAACAAAGAGTGAGACGTAAACTTTTGGAGATGGAATGTTACAGCATGAACGAATATATAAGTAGAGCCTAAGACATCTACATCCTGTTTGTTTTTGTGTGTCTATATATATGATATTTGTTTTTTTACATCTGTATGTACACTAGCGACACTTTCTAATTGTACGACCTACAGCATAAAACAGAGCCTAAATGTGTAGCATGGGTAGTAGACGACTTATGCATTCACTGCCGTCTTCGAAATATGTAAACACAGATATGTGCGGTCTCGGTTTTTTTTTTTGTAGTAAATCTACTTTAAATGTAAGGAAGAATGCAGTAAATAAACATAGAAAAAAAACATTGATCTTATAAATAGAGAGAATTAAAATACAATCAAAGGCGCATACTTATGCCTGCCGACCTACCTCGGTTAGCACAATTCGATTTTTTCATTTACTTACCTTAAATATAATATTGTATACAAACAGATGTTTTGTTTTCTTTACAAATCCCTACAGCTTTACCAAATATGTTTGTGTTTTTAATCCAATTGATTCACAATGATTGTTTTCATAACTATTTTTAATTCGCCCCGGCTCCTTTTTTCGATATTAACATAATGAATAATTAATATTTATATAAACTAATCATTAATTACTAATTAAACCTGCATTTTTGTATTTATAGCTATCACTACTGTTCAATTTAGCACTAATTCAAATTTTGTATTTCTTTTGAAAAAATATTGTGAGACTTTTGAGGTAAAATCTTTGGAACTAGGGAATTTATAATCGAAATATTATTTTATCTTGTATTATAATATTAAAAAAAACACATTATTACTATAACCAATAAAAATGTTTCTGACGAGCGTAGAACTTTTCGTTCTAATATCTGATATAAAAATCGTGGTTTCCCAGATAACACGTAAGCTTACGATAAGCTTGCCACTTGCTTAACTTTACCTTGTCCAGACAAACTTAACAGTAAAAGGTTAATGCTGGGGTTAATGCAAGGTTGCGACAAAGTTATTATATCAAGGTACGGTGACTTCGTGTATTTCCGGAGTGATTCGGCGTCAATCGTTTATCGAGTATTGATTTTTTTTTGGTTTAACCGCCATTCCGCTATTCTGTCATCGACCGCCATTATTTGTTGTGTCCAGTTGTGTTGTACGCGTTTGAGCTGTTTCAGTGTATAATAGTTTAAAACATCATTCATGCAAAAGTAAGTATTACCCTAATTATATCTTTTACTAGATATGCGTTGTTGCTTCAAGAATATCAATAGTTTATAATTCTAACCGATGAATTGAACTGTGTCTGCCCCAATTGCCCCAACTATTGCATATAATTCTAACCTAATTTTCTATACCATAAGCGCATAAGCCAATGCACTTAGTTTAAAAAGTTATAGTTTATATTTGCTAACTAGATAGCTTGTAGTATAATTTGATTTTATATAATTCAGAAATTATGAATAATTAAATGTTTGAGGTTTTTTTCAGTTTTAATGACAGTGTAATAGAATTTTTAAATAAATTCAAAAATGCACATATAAATTTTAGTGTTATAATTAATAAGAATATTATATAATATGTATTGTATCTCTTATTTCAAGAATCATTCTAATGTTATCAAATATTTTTTAGGAACCGATTACAGTAATGAGCGTCACCAAATTAAATTAAACCCAGGCGTAATGTGGAAGGTCTTAGAAGATTTTTCTTTCATAGCAGAGTGTTTAGAAACTAAAATGGATACGGTTTAAGGTTTGGCCTAACAGACTGCCACAATACATTTCATAACTTATGAAATTCTTTTTCAGCGAATATAGAAGCTTCTATGACATTAGTAAACCATCAAATAGTTGAAAACTCTTCTTGGAGAAAAAAAAGTTGGTGAGTAATTCATATTATTTAAATTATTACCTGTTTTTTTAAGTCCGAAACCATGTTCATTTATTGAATTAATTCCAACAAAAAATTTACAGATTCGATATTTGATATCAACCCATGGAAGGAAGTTTGACATCAAACATCCTAAAAAAGCCACTAGAGGACAATATTGCGGCAAATCATTCTCTAACAGGGAAAAGCTTAAAAAAACCCTTTCCAGAAGACTGAAATGCTTAAAATTATTTTTGGTGAGTATTTTATTTAATAACCACTAAGTATGAGTAAATAAGATAGTTTGTATTTTGTAGTAACGAGGGAAACAGTTACTTTTCATAATATCCACGACGACTTGTCGACTCTTGGAATACTGATAGCCGTTTCCCTGGTCTTCCCATCTCTGGTATTGTTTAATTTTTAATAGTTGTCGTTTTTTATTACAGAGAATCGCGGCAACACGATGGCAACGGAAAATAGATTATAGTGTTGTTTCTATATAAATATTAAAAACGCAATCTAAATATGTATATATAAATATGTAGAAGTTTTTTTTTTTATTATTAAATACTGAAATTCTAATTTTATTTGAATGAATTTACTTGAATTAAACAGATGTGATTTGAAAACAATAAAATATTTAGGAGACGATGGACGCATCCGAAAATAATAAAAAAAACGCAAATATATCTAATTTACTAAAATTCTCTCTGAGTTTTGTTTAGCAATAATTTTGTAAAAAACATTTTGGAAACACTTCGAAGTTACATAAAGTTTTTGTACGAAATTTATTTGGTTTCAGCTTGCTGGTTATATCTTTCCTTCAAATATTTAGTAATTTTCAAAAGTCACATGAAGAAGAGGTCATATACCCAACTCCTTTCCTTGACTATAGCCAAGCTTTAGAGAAAGCTTATACAAACCTGTATAAAAGCTTACAACAATCAAAAACAAAATAGGAATTGGGTATTAATTTCTTCATTTTCTTGGTTTTTAGGTCAAAAATATGGAAATGTACATTAATATGGACGTTTCACTTTGATTTCAAAAGCTTTTTCAAGTATAATATAAAAATATAAATTGTAAATGTGTAACTTATAAGTAAATTGTTTAATAAATGATAAAATCATAATTCAAAATTCATAGTAAACAATGTTTGTTTATTAAATAAAAAAAATGTATACCATTTATAATTTATATTTTACATATATCTTGAAAAGCTCTTGAAATTAAAACGAAACGTCCTTTAATGTACATTTCTATATTTTTATGACCTAGAAACCAAGAAAAGAAGAAATTAATATCCAATTCCTATTTTGTTTGATTGTTACAAACTTTTATCAAGGTTTGTACAGGCTTTCTCTAAAGCTTGGCTCAACATTGTCATTCCAACCTTGTCATATCGTTTTACAGACAAGCTTATGGGAACCTTGCCATGGTAACCTTATCACATGCTTTTACAGACAAGCTTAACCTGTAACCTTAACTTGGGAAAAACCTTGTCCTGTGTCAACTAGCAAGCTTGTCATAACCTTGCAGTAAGCTTACACCCTTGCCATAACAAGCTTGCTGACAACCTTTTTCCCTGTGGAACAACGTTTAAAAAGGCTTGTATTAACCTTAAATTGTTATCTGGGTTTGAAAGCATCCTCGCTATATCTCTTTCATTATTTAATTGCCAAAGGAGGAAGCCGGAGACAATTAAGAAAATTTGATATGAAATCGTCAGACATCAATTAGAATTAAAATATATAAAGCATAACGGAGATATGCTTTACTGATTTCAGTGTAATTGGATACCTTAATATATTTCATTGCGATCTATTTTGATACGTTATCATTATTATTTGCATACGTGTAAAAATGAATAAAAGTAGTAAACGCCAGTGATATGGTATTTATTGTATAATTAACATGCCTTTGTCTAGTTCCTAGTCGTAGTTCGACTGTAAAATGAAAATACCTTTTAAAATCATTTAATAAGACTACGGTTATTGAAATACTTCAAACATCAAATAAATTTATTTCTACGCAAAGATAACAAATAATAATAGATGCATTCAAACTTCGCACATTAATAAATCCAGTCTAAGCTTTTTTAAAATAACCGACAGAGAGACCGCACATCTGTGTTTACATATTCGAAAGCGGCCCAGTTACTGCATAATTCCGTCTACTATCCACGTTAAAGATATGGGCTCTATTTTACCCTGTAGGTCGTACAATTAGAAAGTGTCGCTAGTGTACTTTTATATTTGTGAAAATTTGACTCACCATAGGCATTTTTTACCTGGCTTTGTATATTTTTTTTCTTTTTTACATATGTATTTGACAAATGTAACATGTGACATGTTTGATTTTAATGACCTTATTTGTAATTGTTTTATTCCAAATAAACGCCGAATTATTATTATTATTATCTTCAACTGTTTTTAAGATATTACGATTCCCTGTTGCCTAGCGACACTTACCGCACTCAAATTGATCATGTAAACAAAGATGTACAGGAGAGTATGAAATAAAGTGTATATTTAGTCAACTTTAGCTTCAGAGGACAGACAGTTATCAAACATATTTCTACTCGTATTTCTAGAGATTCAGTGGACTTTATAACTTAAAGGCAATTTGCTTTTATCTCGAAACCGTGAAAATTTAAATCTGATTCAGGTCTGTAAGATGTTTTTCTAATTCTCTATTTTTAATGATTTCCAAAAAAAAAGATATCAAAGTTTCTTATCTCTCTTAAACTACAAATCATCCTGTACAATTTAACTGAGATTATTCTCTTGATCTAAAAATAAACGTTCGTTTCAGAGTCTTACGTAAGACGTAAGTTTTCCTTTTTACAAAATAAAGCGCCCATCAACTTCTCTTTTATTTTTTTCGCAAGGGAACAAAAACACGTCTCCATTCAAAGAAGACAAACACATTTCTCAACCGACAATCTGCCGTAATAGCCAAACACCGATCTCCCGAGAACTCGTCAAAGGAACGACGGAGAATAAGAAGAAAAAAAACGAATTTAGATATGCTAAACAGCCAAACAATACCCCCGCCCGAATTTGAATACCTCCACCTAGAGCGGCGTCTCTTAATTTCGGGGAAACGCCGACAGATGGCGGAACGCGCTGGCGTGTCCGCTCTTCCTCGTAACTCGATGACGTTATTAATGAAACAACTTTTTCCCGATCATTAATATCGGGCTGGGCAGCCCACGTGGAGAATGAAAAATACACAGGGGAGGGAGAGGCGGCTGGATGGGAAAAAATACTCGGACTCTCATCTAGGTGGACGAGCACGTCCGCGTGACCTTGGAGACGTTCAGAAAAAGGAGATCACTTGACATTCATCAATTTCTCGTCTTCCGTCGAAAGAGGGAGCCTAGAATAAGACGGATGTAGAGGGAGATAATATGGTATGGGAGAATCGATCGGGGAAAACGGAGATGATGGACATATCGAAAGAAGTTTCTACTTTTTTTTTTCATTTAATTTCCTGTTGCCTTTTATTAAATCATGTATTCAGGTTTAATATTGTGGATCATCTAGTTTCTTCCCCTTATGTGATTATCCACCTTTCAAGAAGGCACAGCACAAAGATGAATTGTGACAATAATAACAATAAGATGATCATTGTTTTTCTATGAAGCGACATTTATAGTAAGTACTACTGTAGTTTAGTTTACCCGCGTTACCGCTGTGTGTATTTTAAGTTGCTTAGATTTTGTCGGTGATTTATGCGTTTGCGTTGTTCGTATTGTTATACGGCTGCATTGTGGAATTTTGTCAGACAGTTCCTTGGTTGACTTTAACGTGAGTAGATGTATCTCTAAATCGTTGCTGTCATTTTGTAATTCTTGAGATTTTGAGATTAAATTGTCTTTTATTTTGTCCATCAAGGAATTCGCTTTATAATAATTGTTATTATATTGATGTGTGCACATTATAGATATAAGATCATTTATTATTTTTGTGCAGGAAGATATTTTTTTAGTTGTTATTCTCTCATTATAGTTAAAGAGTTAATTTTTCCGTTTCTCTATTTTGCTGATTCATTTTTATTTTATCAATCACCTCGTTTGGGCGAGTAGAAGCATTGTGTTTGCATTTAGTTTTTCATTTCTTGTTGTAGTTCACGTTTAGTGTTTATTTTAATTTGAAACCACGTGGATTGAATCGGTATATTTAGGATTATCTTCCTGAACAAACTAATCTTTTGCCTTGTATAGGAAATAGCATTGTCCTATTGTAATTTAGAATCAAGTGCAGTTTTTAATTTAGGCCAGAACCCTCAGTTCCTCGGTTTTTTTTCTGCACCTTTGTAATTAACCCTTGTTGAATAAATTTTGATTGTTAGTTATCTTCCTTGGGTTAAAAAAGATCTGTTCTTTTATTTTTAATTAAACCTTTTCAATTTTTGGGGTATTTAAGAAAGTCAGATTTCTGTCACTCACAATTTACTTTTCGTGGTTAGATTCAAGTTTTAATTCGCTAAGGTAATTCTGAGGGTAATTGTTTGCACCCTTTTAGATTTTATCCGTTGAGCTAGCTAATTTTTACTTTTTTAGTCATTTTTAAAATTCATTTTTGTTTTTTCAATTCAGTCAGTTCATAGCAGTACATAAGTAAGTAAGTAAGTACAATGAGAAGAAAAAGGTAATGAAAATTGTAATGTCCATTGACTATGATGTACACTGGTACATAAAAATAGTCTTATAATTGACACAACTAGTATTTTATTGATAAATATTATAATAACAACAACTTGTTTACTATAGTTACTCATTAACTACAAACATGCATCTACATACTGCTGTGAACTGATGGTCCAAGCATAAAATTTAAGAGAAATTAAAAATGACAAAATTAATTTAGCTAGCTCAGCAAAAATGAATTCAAAAGGGTGCCAGAGATACTTAAATCTCAAGGTAGCTTCTAAAAAAGTTAAAGTGGGCGATTGTAAAATTAGACTTTCTTTTAAATCCCCAAAATTAGAACTGGCAAAATCAAAAATAAAAGAATTATTAATTTTTAAAATGATATTTACAATCATTAAGTTTATTTTAAAAAAAAAAAAGAAAAAAAAAACATTTAATTACAATAATGATGATGCAGAAAATGAACCGTGAATTTATGATTCTGGACAAACAAAAACTGCAAGAATTTAATATGACAAAGGACGATTTAAAATCCTTTAACAAACAAAATGGAAGATTCGTTCTAGAAGGAATTTCATAAAAAAAAATCATCCACGCGGTCATGAAATCTAAACTATAATTTACACGTGGAGAAATAGATACAATTTACATTGAAATTTAATTTTTTAATAGCTCAAAGCTTCACTTCACCTTCCCCGAGGTGATTAACAAATATACAAAACAATTTATAAGAAAACGGAT
Organism: Protaetia brevitarsis; assembly: GCA_004143645.1. NCBI lineage: Eukaryota > Metazoa > Arthropoda > Insecta > Coleoptera > Scarabaeidae > Protaetia > Protaetia brevitarsis. The sequence goes on along the minus strand of RXPK01000026.1, from coordinate 3,351,416 downwards.
AATTTACCACACTTACGCGGAATCCTCTAGAACGTTTTTACAATAATTACTGATCTAACATCCAAAATGTGTACACAATTAAACAATACAGCAATAATTAAATTGGAGTTCCTTGAAAGCTAATCAAACAAAACCGAGCAACATTAAAAATTAAAAATGAATTTACCTCAGCGGCAATAAGAAAATAAACAACTCTACTTACAGCGAAAACTTTCAACGAACTGCTTGCCCTTTTGAAGGCCTCCCGCATATATATGAAATATACAACTCGTGCGTTGAACGCAGAACGCAACTCTAAGAAAAACTCTAACAAATATACTAAACAATACGGGAGTACGCAAAATGTACAAATAAATGATTTTAAATATATACAACTGGCCAAAAGAAATGAAACAAACAATTAAATCAAAATTCTTAATAAAACTTAGAATAGTGGAAACTCTGACATTGTTTTGACAAGGCTGATAAGGAATAAATAAAAATACACATTTGAATTTCCGAAACCCGGGGTGCCAGTCCATAGCAATACCTAACACTCCCCTCCTTAAATTGTAGATAATTAATCGCCCATTCCATATCGCATAGGTTTTTGTTTATTCCTATGAGATTTCCTTATACTATTACTTTTATTTGAGACATTTGAATCAGATGTCTGACATGGTTTTTCGTCTATATCTTCATTAATTTCACCATAACTATCATTTCCTGTAGGTAATGAAAACTGACTAAAATCCAACATTTGATTTAATTCTTCTCCACATTCTATCTATTTCTGGCCATAGACTAACAAGGGAACACCGGCGGGTGTCCCCCTCCGATTTCGATGAAACTTAACAGATCGAAAGAGTACCTTAAAATAAGAGACACGTATTTTTTTTTATCGGCGTATCCGTACGATTTTGGGTACAGCCCCCTCCAAAGTTTGACGATTTTTCAAATTTTGCAAATATTTCCTAAATGATAACAGATATTAAATTTTCTTCTTAACATAATTTGCAGCATATTGCATGGCCCTAAGGGTGGTGTCGTCCGTATTCGCAAAAAATTAATAACGGGGGACGGGGTATCCCGTGCCCCCCATTTTTTTACATTTTTTCTTTTTCTTATTCATCAGAAAAAGGCCGATTTTACATAGAATACGATGATGTATAAGAAGTTTAGAAAATTAATAATTGTAAAAATAGAAAAATAATAATAAAGCTTCAAAATTAATAAACTTGTCTATTGATATAAATCAAATGAACTATAACAGAAATAAGTTTTTATCCTTAACATAATTTCCAGCATAATACATGGTCTCAAGGTAGATATCTTCATAAAAAGCTAATAACGGGGGACGGGGTACCCCATACCCCCGCATTTTTTTAATAATAAGTTCATTCATTATTCATCAAAAAAAGATCGCTTTTCAAAAGAAAAATAAATAAATAACTTTCTAATTAGATCTGCCTTTTCTTTATCTTCCTCTATATCCTATAGTGATTAACATATGAGCTTTCATTAATAACATGTATAATTCATTAACAAGTTTATATCGTAAACATATAAAAAGTATGAGAACTCTTACTCAAGGTGAGTATACTTATTTGGAATGTTCAAAACAAATATTATCAATTATCCAGTATAATTTTAGATTCTTTAATTCAAAAAGTAACTTTTAAAATATCCCGCGCTATCATAAGAGAATAGAAACTACCAACCACGTCTACCAACTTATAAAAACTCAAAATTTCAATCTCATTCGAGATAACAGTAACTTCAAAATATTATAGACGTTATACATTCATTTAAACAAAAATTTAAACAATGTTTTGACCAGATACCTCGTTTATCGGTTTATACAGACGCCAGAATACCTCCAAATGGGATTTCTTTGTAGTGACAATCCAGATTAGCTCGTATATTAACATAAAAGGCTCAGACCAGGAGAATAACATCGGTAGCACAAAAATTCAGGAAAACAGACCTCCTTCGTTACATTTAGGATGTATGATTGGACTCGGAACAGCAAACACATGTACGCTCCCATGTAGAACATGTACGCAGGTGTAGTAAACACAGGAAAATTTCTTATAATGTCAAGCGATCCTCACGTTTCTTCTGTATATTTTCAGAAGAGAGCAATTACATGAATTTACATAGAAGATCCCCTTCAAAACCAGATATAATACAGGAATATCGTTTAATTCATTACACTTGATAAAAATAAAAACAACTTTTTTTAGAAGATTTTTTATCAACAACCTCGTCACCAAGGATTTTCATCATTTTCTCTCAACGAATTACATTGGGTCACTACCCCATTCAGGTAAAGTGAAAATCTAGGATACCAGGATATCGTACAGTTGCCAGACGATGAATTATACTCAATTTCCACGATTACTAATACGATCTAATCCAAATTATACTGGACTTACAAACAGGTGCGTACATAAAATAATAATCACATTTCAATATGGTTGATAGTTTTCCTCTTATGAAACACAACAATATATATATTGCTATGATATTTAAGGTATGGAATCTATTTTAAGGCATTCACAACACGGTTCTAGACTAAAGGAACAAGTAATTCAAAAGTGAGGCGTGTACTCAGTTGCCTACTCTACAGGCGAATTATGAATTTGTTAAAGATAGTTATTTAAAATGAAAAATATTAGCATTAGGTGCTAAATATTGCTTTATTGTAATGTAAACTTTATTTTATATGTTAATTCAAACTGACCTGGTATCTTTTTATGTTCGTTATATTTTGCTCGGAGAGATTTTTCAATCTCCGGGGTGTTTTGAGTTCAACGTTTGGCGTATTCCCCTCAATCTATAGAAAATAACGGTATTTTAATGACGGCTAGCTTTATCATTCAAAATTCAGGTTGGTCGACCTGTGTGATAACAATCGAAGGCTGTTGACCGTTGAATATGATTTGAATTCTCATTCTGTTGGTGGCTACCAGACACGACGATTGTCTTAATCTTCCTATAACGTTTTTTTGCCACAATTTAAAAAAAATTATCAAAGTTCCAAGAAGTTTTACCTAAAAAAAAAAGTATCGATACAAATCCTGTTTGTTAAATCCATATCGAATACCTGATTTTGCCAAGAAAATATCCTACGAAGACTTCCCGACCAGATAGCCTTTTCCATGCATTTGACCGAGACCGGAGGCCCATCTAACTGAACCACCTTCTCCAGCACTAGAGTTTGCCAGCGTCGTGTCCTTTCAAGTTAGTATCTCCTTAGAATCACGTCACCTAAAACAGAACGGAATTAATTCAGTTCCCTTTCAAATTTAATCAGAAACTTATATTTTTGTGTAATTTATTTTCACCATACGATAATTTGGGGGTTAGTTTATAAGAACCGCCATTTAGTTTAGTATTTTAGTAAATTTTGTATGTAAGGGTTGTATAAAAAGATCACCGAATTTGATAAAATAGCTATCTTTAACAAATAAATATAATAATAGATTATCGTTTGCTATAAAAATTTTAGTATTTGCCGTTTACAGATAGATGGCGCCGTTATTTATTTGATATTTGATATATTACATGACGTTTCCATAACCTCTTTAGTTTTAAAAATGCCAGGAGAGTTTGAAGACATGTTTTTGTATTAAAGATTGTCTTATATAGTATTTTCTGATTCCATTTTACGTACCTTGTGATCATTAGAGTCTCATTTGATAAGGAAACATAGCATTTGGGGTAAATAAATAAAGATTTAAGCTTGTTTTGATTTGAAACGTTGTTTTTTATTGTACAGTAAGTGTTTACATCGATTTTCGATAGTTACGTATATCAAAATTTAATAAACCGAGAAAGGGCTTTGAGGGTGCGCCAGTTAGGTGAGAAGCTGCCTATTCGTTAATAAGCGTCCGGAGTACGATTCTGACAGACGATCTGGTCCCCTTTGAAGCGCCCCGTGCCACCTAGCAGGTAGGAAGTCACTTTCCACAGTTTTTTTGCACTTACTTAGAGAGGTCGCTGGGTGTATTGAAACCACTAATTTATTTAATTTGATTTTATTGAAAAAAAAAAAAGAAAAAAATAAAATCGTAAACGGACAAGCTAAATAAAAATAATATAAATTTGAATAATATTAAATTAGTATTGGACTATAAAAAAACAAAATTTAGAAATCCCGAGCATTGTGTTCTGAAAAACAGAGAAATATGTATATATAAAAATGTATTTTGGTAATTAGAGTCATGGAACAATATTAAGCAATTGAAACAGACAAATAAATTGTCGAAATATATACATGTAATAGTTCATTTTCATTGAGCCAATACTTCCACAAATCAACCGTTTAGTATAGTAGAAGATGACTACAAATGTGGAGGATGTAAAATTAAAAAAAGTAGCCACATGTATGTGAGCGAATTTTTATTTGTAGGAAAGTAAGAGTATCAAATTTCAAGCGATTTTCTGCAGTGGTGACGCTCCAACACCCCGTCAAAGATACTTACCTTTTCCACGCGCGGGTTCAAAATCCGTTACGCGAATTTATACTCCGCTCACGTTATTTACATATATTTCGACTGGTGAACATTTGAGCGGCGATATTTCAGGGCCGACGTGTCGGGCAAGTGGTGTTTTTTCTTCCGCGCGAACGCGTCGTATGTGCGAAAAACCCCTTCCCACACCGCCGCACCACGCTCCCGTGTTTATCCAAGGGCCCGCGACCTGCATCCGAGATCGCGGAAGCCTCTACAACGGCGGCATCGCACCCCATCTAGAAACCGTGCGAGAGACGCACTATCGCTACTATAAATACGTGGTAGGTACCGTCTCTCGATCGTATTTTTTCTTTTCTATTTTTCGTTTCGATTAAATATAGATTTCCAATTCTCCTTCTTGTCGTCTCGTATATAGGTATAGAGGAGAGAAAAGAGATTCGCCTGAAATGGAATTTTACGCGTCATTTCGTGTTGTCGCGAACAGTACCCGATTCCATTAACACTAAAGCGAATGTCGGTAGTTGGTTTTGCGACTAGGAAGTACAGTGTGCACGCACTCGATCTGTCAGTGGTTATATTATATTAGTAGTGGCTGGTCAACTGTAAATTAAACTCTAAAGTATGTAAAGTCTAGATAAATCGATTTGTTTGGCCCATGAAGAAAAATATACATACACTGTAAAAAAAGTAAAATTACATGTAAAATCGTTGGTAACAAAGTTGCCTACAATTTTACAGGTAAATTTGCTTCATAAGGTAAAATTTCTACCATCTAGTAAATTTCACATGCTGATGTGTTTTTCAAAGATTGTACTGTAAAATTCGTATGTAATATTTATATGAACTCTATATTTACCGAACACTGAAGTAATTTTCATATTTATTTTTATAAAGAGAGCAAGCAACTTACCTAATTCTTTTATAGCACCTAATAGGTCATACTGAATCGCTCAACCAGGGATCAAGAATGAACACGCTTACGCGAAACCTACGATTGTTTGTGACGTGTAACATGATATCATTGAGCCAATAATAAGTTCCGACAAACGAATAGAATTACCTAGGCGCACAGATAAATAATCTAATAACCAATCACATTGCGGCCGTATGAATTTCGATTTTCCATGATATCTATAGGTTTTACCCGGAAAATTGAAGTAAAAACAAATAAATATAAAAGATCCTCATATTTTTACAGCAAAATTAATAGTTCACTAGTAAAATTACTTTTAAAGTGCACTAATTATTCCAAAAAAATGTCAATCTTGCACTTTTAAGTAAAATTTTGAGAGTAAATTACAAAATTGTACATGTTTTTTCCAGTATTTTCCTTTTGAATTTTTGTTACATCTTGAACTTACATGAAAAAGCTATAAATTTTACCGAAATTTCTTTTTTCATGTTAAATATCCTAGAAAAAAACATGTAAAACAAAATTTACATGATTTATTGTGGTAAGTTTACAACGTTATTACATGTAATATTCCTGATTTACCATGGTAAAATTACTGTAATTTTTTACAGTGTAGGGGAAACGGCAGAACTACACCAAACTAGCGTGTTCTCAGTACGTAGAAAATCGCTGTCGGTGGAGGAGGGTAGACTATGGCCGCTGAGCTTAGTCGCAGACGGTCGTTCAAGTAACAAAAACCAAAATTGAACTTACTACTCGCGGCAAGTGAAACGGTTTACTGATTGTTTTAGTCATTTTTGGTCGACTGTAAATTGAAATCTTAGTGCATAACAAAGATTTGGGTTAATCTGTTCCTTTGGCCCATGCTGCCTCCAGTCAAGGGAGTAATGAAAATAAAAAAATGACGACTACATGAAACGAGTGTGTTCTCAACACGAAGCTTGATGTCGGTGGAGGAGGACAAACTGTGGCCACTGAACTTAGTCGCAGACGGTCGTTCAAGTAACAAAAACCTAAAATTGAACTTACTACTCGTGGCAAGTGAAACAGTTTAGTGATTATTTTTCAGTCATTTTTGGTCGACTGTAAATTGAAATCTTAGTGCATAACAAAGATTTGGGTTAATCTGTTCTTTGGCCCATGCTGCCTCCAGTCAAGGGAGTAATGAAATAAAAAAATGTACGAAAGGAAAAGGGTTTGAAGGCTACACGAAACTAGTGCGTTCTCAACACGTAAAAGATCCATCTCGGTGGAGGAGTTCAGACTATGACCGCTGAGCTTAGTCAGAGACGGTCGTTCAGGTAACAAAAAAAAAAAACAAAAATTTAACTTATGATTTGTGACAAGTGATGCAGTTTAGTGGTTATATTACTAGTAGCAGTTGTTGGTCGCCTGTAAATTGAACTTCTAGTGCGTACCAGAAGTCTGGATGAATCGCCATGTTTGGCCCATACTACCTCCAGTCAAGAGAGTAATGAAAATAACAGAATATACGAAAGGAAAAGGGGTTGACGACTACATGAAACTAGTGCGTTCTCAACACGTAGAAGGTTGATGTCGGTGGAGGAAGACCACTGAACTCAGTCGCAGACGGTCGTTCAAGTAACAAGAAAAGCAGAAATTGAACTTATCACTTGTGGCAAGCGATGCAGTTTAGTTGTTAAGTTAGTAATGGTTTATTGGCTGTAAATTTAACTTATAGTACGTAACAGAGGTCTGAATGAATCTGCTTGTTTGACATGCTACCTCCAGTTAAGAGAGGAATGAAAATCAAAAAAATATACAACTAGGAAAGGGTGTGAAGTTTAGACAAAAATAGTACTTTCTCAATACGTAGATCGATGTCGGTGGAGGAGGACAGCTGTGGCCGCTGAGCTTAGTCGCAGACGGCGTTCAAGTAACAAAAATCAAAAATTTTACTTACCATTCTCGGCAAGTGATTCAGTTTAGCGGTTATATTAATAATGGTTAATTGACCGAAATTTGAACTCGATGGCGATGGAAGATGACAGATACTGGGGCCGCTGTGTTCAATCGCAGACAGTCGTTCAAAAAAACTGAGAATCTAATCAATATAATAAATTATTTTTATCCGGAAATTGTGTTTATTTTCTCGGAATATAATCATATTTGTTTCCCATATCTATAAGAATTTCTAGAATATGCAGTTCCCAGAGCTCGTGATCAGGGTTGTTTGAACACGATCCGGGGCAGGAGTTTATGCGTAAATATTTTTTTTTAAGCAATTGTCAATAACTATCTTAAAATACACAATTATTATCTCAACTTTCCTTTTTGTTATTTAATTATGATTATATCACAATATCCTGCATAAAAGTAAATCTAACAAGAGACTAGTAGAAATGATCCTTTCCATCGAGCACCTGACAATTTCCATTTAGGGGATAAAGAAAGAACACGGCCCTCATCCAGTCGCACCGCATCGCGAGGATTAAAAACCTTTCGTTTTACGAGGGCCCGTGGTGACAACTCCCGAGCCCTGCCGTGTCCACCGCTGCCAAGCGCTTTATTTATTTTACAACCGCCTCGCGGATTCGGACCAGACACAGAGGTGCACGCGGATTTACCGGAAATCCGGAGAAAATCCCCCAAAACACGCAGACGACGCGCTAGGTGGGGATGAGAGTGATAAATTTCCAGTAGCGTCAAATACCGAGCTTTGTGCTTTTATTTTTATTTAAAGATGAGAACGCAAAAAAAAAACAGCGAGGTGTATAATAACTACAGCGCCGTGCGGAATTTAAATATAATTTAGATGCTACGCTATAACTCCATATATTATACATACATCGAGTAGCCAGCCAACTAATATATTAGCGAGGAGGCATAAAATGCAGAAGATATGAAACAAACGGGTTTAATTAAATGTGATGTTACATATTATTGAAAGCTAGTCTTAAAGAGCCACGGGAACATGGCTCCACCATTGCAAATCACATTAAATCAATAACTTATATACAGGGTGATTCTCAATATATGCGACAAACTTTAAGCACTGATTCCTGGGGTTATTTTGATCATAAAAGTTCATAAGAACATATGTCCAAAATCGCTTAGTTCTAAAGTTGTATAATGTTTAATAGTAAGTTAAACATAATTCATGTTTTTTATTATAAATTAACGAAATAATTAGTAAAACAAAATTAACTTATACTAACTGTTGAAAATGACCGCCCCCAACTGCAATACAAGCTTCTATCCTTCATCGTATTGACTGGCGAGTCCGTTCTAAAATACCAGGGGTATTTCGAATTGTTTGAAAAGTTGCGATAATACGATTTCTCAGCTCATCGACATTTTCAATGGGAGTCGTATAAACTAATGATTTAATGTGATCCCAGAGAAAAAAGTCCAAAGAATGTAAGTCTGGAGACCGAGGAGGTCACGGTTGTGGACCTCCCCGTCCTATCCACCGATCTGGATACGTATCGTCCAAAAACTCGCGAGCAACTAAACTAAAATGCGCTGGAGCACCGTCATGCATAAAATACATTTGTAATCTTAATTGCAACGGAACTTCTTCCAGCAGTAGTGGTAGCTCCTCTTCAAGAAAATTGCGGTATACCTCGTCATTTAACCGCATCGGTAAAAAATGTGGACCTATCAAGTGATCTCCAACAATTCCGGCCCACACATTGATAGAGAGAATTGATGTTGATGACGGGTATTCACTAGTTCGTGCTGATTTTCTTCGGCCCATATGTGATTATTATGAAAATTAATAATCGCGTTTCTAGAGAAAGTAGCCTCGTCGGTGAAGAATATTTGAGTCAAATAGTCAGGCTTTTGTGGGATTTTGTGTTGCATCCATTGACAAAAAGCCACTATTTGCGGAAAATCTGCCGGCAGAAGTGCTTGCACCCGTTGAATGTGATATGGATACAACAGTTGATCTTTCAATATTCTCCAAACTGTGGCCTGATTTAATGTTTAAAGCAAACGCAATTTTTCTGGTGCTTATAGTAGGATGTTCCTCAATTTCATTTAGTACCATTTCTTCAACTTGTGGAGTTCTCACTGTAGATGGGTGCCCGTTATCAGTCGTCCGTTTTTTAAAATTTCCCGTTTCACTAAGACGTTGGTGAAGACGGGCAAATATTGAATGATGCGGAATGATACGGTTCGGGCATCGTTCTTCATAAAGACGTCTAGCAGCACGCGAATTTCCATTGGGAAGACCGCAAACGAAATGCATATCACACATCTCAGCATTCGTGTAATTCATTTTAGAAAACAGAAACTGGCAATAAACTGAATAAATACTCTGACAACTATTGCCAAATATTGAAATGGCAAATAAAAAATTCCCTGTCAACACAATAGTTTTTGAAGAACCAACTGTGGTATTATATCGTGTTAGTCATAGTTCATGATTTATTACTAAACATTCAATAATTTTAGAACCAAACCGTTTTGGACATATACTAATATGAACTTTTATGATCAAAATAACCTCAGGAATTAGCTCTTGAAGTTTGTCGCATTTATTGATAATAACCCTGTATAAGCGGTCGATATTATTTATTTATATTTGTTGTCTGGATGCAATTTTACAGTTTATCAGTGTTATTTATTATTAAACAATATTATAACTGGCCCAAAGTTATCTCTTCTGGGGTTGCGTTGGCACCCATATTAGTAAGTTTTCCCATTTTCCCCCTTACAAGCCTGAATAGGGTAGAATTTTTAAGAACAATCATTGACCTACTCCCGTCTTCACTGAAGCCGGCGGGAATCCAGGTAGGTGCCATTCACTGGGAAGGCCATCGTGATTCCAGCGGAGTTGCGTCCTCAACAATCGTTTTGGACGGTTATAAATTACTTCCTACAACTTTGGAAATATTGCTTCGCGTTGTAATGGCAGGCATACACAACTCATTGAGAAGATTTTTGAGATATTTTCTTCTGCAATCGCTTGACTTGAGTTGGGGATTATGTTGAAGATAGATAATGTAGGAGGCCAAAGCTGCAACATCAATCATATTGGAGAAAAATGCTAAGAGCCAGCAATTTGTTCGTCGCTTCACTATGTATTCCGCAAGCATTTTATCCATAACATCAACACCATTCTTTGTTATTTCATAATATTTTATTATTTCAGATTTGGCAATGCCAGTCTTCTCAACTTCCCCTGTTGTTGTATGCATAGATAATAGAAATATAAGCGACTTATTTCTTTTTTTGATACATATGAACATAGAATTGCATCTTTACTGAATGCAAAATTTGTAGAATTTACTTTTCCATTTTCTTGGAGGCTTGCATGTTGAGAGGAAGACATGCCTTATTTTTTCTAACAGTACCAACCAATGTCAATTTCCAGGAGTTGAGAGTGCGTACTAGTGGAAGGGTTGTGAAGAAATGGTCTGTAGTTATATTCCTTCCAAACCCTATTTAGCAATTAAGTCTAATAGCGTTCGTTGTCCAAAATTTTTTGGCGTTCACTAATAGGCGGTTTACCGGTATAAAGTTGGCCTTGTAGACGATAACTGTTAGATGCATCGCATGCCCAAAATACCTTTATTCCATATTTCGCCGATTTTGATGGAATACATTGGGTAAACTTTGTATACCCTCGATAGGGAAACAATTGTTCGTCAACCGTTATGCATTCTTTTGTCTTGCAATTTCTTTTTAGATTATTATTTAGCATCAACCAGATATCACTAATGGGAGCAGTCTTGTCTAGCTGTCTTAGCACGTCCAGCACGAGTACCTTGATTGTCAAAAAGTATAAAGCACAGAAACATATTGAATCGATCACGAGCCATTGCTGCTCGAATAAGAGACAATGGATGGCATTTCCACATTTCTGTAATATATCCTTTATTTGACTTATGAACTCCAGCAGCTTCGAGGATTCCTAAAAATGCATCCAATTCCTTTTGAGTGAATGGCATAAAAACTTTTGGACAAGGTCGCTTTTTGCTACAGCTTTGGTAATTTTCCAAGTTCATATTGTAGGTTTCTGTTATCTGCTGTTTTTTTCGTAGAATTATTGAACATATATCGTTGAAAATAATTGCTCTAAATATTTCCTTTGGTGTATATAAACAAATTACAGTCGCCGCTCCCATTTTACTCCTCAGAAGGTTACGACTAATTGTTTGAACTTTTGGTTGTGGCATATCACCCCATACAGTACCATCTTTGCTTGTAGTGAGACCGATCATCACCTATGCATCAGTAGCATGGAGCAAAAGAACTAATCTGGCCACCGCGAGAATTAACCTCTAGAAAGTGCTAAGATTAGCATGTGTATGGATAACGGGAGCTATGAGAACCTGCCCAACAGCAGCTATTGAAGTAGTATTGGATCTTGCCTCCCTCCACATAGTAGTAGAGGGTGTGGCGAAAAAAACCGCACTAAGAATGGTCAAGGAAGGAATGATTAGGCATAGCCTCAATCTCCTGACGGTGATCAAACCTGGATATGCCCCGGGATGATATGTTAAAAAATATTAGCTTTGTGAAAGAATTCACAAAAAGCTAAGTAACAGAAGCGAGTGGGATCATAACACCATCTTGAACTTGAATAGAAATGCCATCAAATGGTACACTGATGCTCAAAAACGGCAGAAGGAACTGGAATAGGAATATATGGCCTAGAACTACACATTTCGAAAGCTTGGAAAATACCCAAGTATATTCAGGCGGAAATAGACGCTATGGAAGATGTGTTCAGTTCATTACGGATAGGAACTATCGGAAGCAGGTGATTATCATCGTGTCTGATAGTCAAGCGCCATCAAGGCGCTGAACTCATTATGAAATCAGCTCCAAGATGGTCTGGAATGCTAGGGAAACTAAATGAGCTAGGCAAAAGAAATAAAGTAACCCTCCTGTGTGTTGCGGGTCACACAGGAGTGGAAGGAAACGAAATAACGGATAACCTCGCAAAAAAAGGGACTGGGATGCCTTTCGTAGGGCCTGAACCCTTTTGCGGGTTAAGTAGTAGTACAATACTGAAGAAACTAAAAATGGAAATGGAGCAGAGAAAATCCAGTTACTGGGAAAATCTCCAGGGAATGAGGCAAAGTAAAATTCTTCTGGGAACTTATAACCAGAAGAGGTTTACAGAATGCATCAACTTGAGTAAGAACAATGTTCGCATATTAACAGGAATACTTTCAGGCCATTGTAGACCGAAAGGACACCTGAGTAAGCTTGGATTGGAAAAAGATCCTGAATGCAGATTTTGTGGGGAACAGGATGAAACATCCATCCACCTCCTCTCAAACTGCGTAGCACTGTGCAACTCGAGGGCATTGTACTTGGGAGCATGTGAAATCGAATAGGGGGACTTACCTAGACTGGGGCCCTCTGACATCCTACACTTTCTAAAAGAATAGGATTGGAAGCCAGCTGTAAAGCAGCAAGAATAGGGGACACAATAGATCTTTAGGTCGCGTGGTAACACAACCCCTTTTTTTACAATACAATACCCACCATCCCTTTTTTGCTCGTTAAAAAGAGTGATTTTTTGTGGAGCATCCGGCTTCCGCAGCTTGTTCCTCGTCATCGCTTTCGTTTGAGTTGTCATCTTCTTCAATCACTTTTTCGTTTTCAATATCGGATGCTTCTGCATGCAAATTTTCAGGAATATATTTACTTATATTATATATACTTTGTTTTACACCTTTTTCAACTGAGGTTCTACTTACTGGCCGACTTGCTTTCCCCTTCCACCAAATTTGCCTGCAAGCAAGTGATTTTTGTGCTTTTTTTTTCTTTTGAATCTTACCACCTAGACCTAAGTGAGCTTACCTCAAACAGTTTCCCAATTTAGAACTGGCACTTGTTTTGGCACTTCCTGTTGAAAATTTAAGTCTAGTTACCTGCTGACTTGACTTGCCTCTCCACTAGCTTCATGCAAACTCGCCTTTAACGAATACAACGAATACCAATGTTTCCAAAAGCAGTCCCTAAAGCTGTCGTCGGTAGCAAATATATTGTACCATTAACCGCAGTTTATACACTCGTTAGTCAGATGGGCAAAATTCCGGTTTCGGAGAACAGAATTGATATATGGATACTATTTCCCTCGATTAAGTAAAGCCTGCCTCGGTTGTTTTTGCGTATGTATATATACTTGTCCGTACATACGTTTATGTACGATGTTTCCAAAACATATAGAAGTAAATACGTGGGACGTACACACATAGAAAAAATCCGGGATCGTAGAGTGCTTTAACTGGGGGATATGTCGAGTTTTCGGGACAACCCAAGCTTAATGGGATTATGTGTGTGGCTGGCGAACTTTGGGTTTTGATCCTGAACGCCGCCTATGTATAGAGATGCGTATTCCGGGCTGTGGTAGGGGATTGTTTGTTTATTTATGAGGTCTCCGAGTTTGAGATATTAGCGACAAGGGAAGCTTGTTAAAGTTATACGTAGAAATAAAAAAATTCGGTGTCGAATTTATCGGTGCACAAAAAAATCTATTCTCATTCGACAAACATATTAATTTATGTAATGGTGTTGTGGATATTTTAATTTGCAAATATATATATTTTGAAATAAAATTGGTTTAATCGTTCCTTATCTGAGTACACCGAGTAAGGACAAGAAAGCAGTTCTAGCGGTCCAAATTTCTAAATCTAATTTCACACAAACAACAGCTTCCCAAAATGGCAGTTTGTTATTGTTTACGTTCGTATCTACACAAATTAGTTTACTCATCCGTTTAATCTATATGATTTACTTTTATATTATTTATTTTACGTATTTTATTATTCTGAATTACCCCTGCAGTTTTAAAAACATTTAATGAACTATGATATTCTTGTGTAAAAGGTAAGATCGGTGGCCAGTGGCCATAACATTTACATACTTTCTTATATATTATATTGTTAGGTTTAAATGAAATAACTCAAATAATCGTGAAAGATGACACCAATTGGTATCATGTTGTAGTGTCAGTCACTCTCGCAAGATAAATTTTGATGCTAACGATGGTCACAGTTTCTTGGGATTTCCGAATGAATCTAATATATATGACCCGACAAGAATTAAGAAAGTACATGAATAAGAAATACTATTATCATGTGTCAGAATATCCTAGGTCACATTAAATCAATTTATTTGTTAGATACACATTTAAACTAGATTGCTATTTATTGAAATAACTAACCTAATTAATTTTATGTTCACTTTTTAAAATAATGTGATTTTGGTTTGAACTGCATTATACTGGTATAAATTTTAATCGCATTTATTCACATTATAGACAATTCGATATTAGATAGTCTACGTCTGAACTCTATCCACTTGTGCACTCCCGGACATTATTGTTGAAAAACCAATGCAAGGTCGGATGTTAGAAATGAAGTAGTCGAATAGAAAGGAACAATCTTTGTATCGCACAGAACGATATAGTCATAACTCTTGAACCCTAATTAAAAGTTATTGTGTATTCGTGTCAGAAATTTGAAAGTCCCTTTCATCGATGCTGTTGATTTTTATTAATTTATTGAGAAAGAACACAACATATTATTCCTGAAGAATCTTTTACACTATAAAAATATAAACAAAGATTTATTTCACAAAAAGGAAAGAATATGAACATAATTATCGTAAAGCACTTGCAAATATATGTATCACTTAATCAAACATTATTTTACTGGAATCGTGTTTTTTATTACTATAAAATGTTCATAAATATTTGCAACAAAATCAGAATAAAAAACGCATAAATTTGTGTATTTTTTTAAATCTATTTTTCTACTTCCTTTAAAATATAAATTATTCTACACGTTTGAAAATTCCCGGCAACAGCTTTAGAAAATGGCAGCTGGGCTTGAAGGTCATTCAAAACGGACCACTCAAGAACAATGGATTTTTGCGAACATGTCCTTACTGTAATATACTGTGTCCCTATAACAATAAATCAGGTATGTGCTTGTGCAGTTTACCATCCTAGCGAAACTACTCCCTTTTGAAATACAGATGGCGTTACAAAATAAAATTTGCAAAATCAATTTATTTCTCGTGTTTGACAAGTTATGTTATATTTATGGTAATTTGACAAGATGCAAAATAGATAAATAAATTGATTTGCGAATAGTTAAGTAACGTGAGTAAGTCAGGGTTGTAATCTAATTTAATAATAATAATAATAATAATAATAATAATAATAAATAATAATAATAATATAATATAATAATAATAATAATAATAATAATAATAATGCGTTTATATCCAACAGTAATAACAATTATTTTTACAGGATAACATCGTAAAAAAAAAATAAAATTCAAAATTAAACATATATGCGTGTGCAACAACAAAGGGAAAAAGAAAAGAAGGTAGTATGCTTACCGGGTTGGAACAAAATAGTAAACTAGAAACTAAATATATCTAATACATAATACAGTAAACGCGTGTGCAAAAGTAATAAAAAAAATAAGATAATAGGTATATAATACAAAAAAAAAACCGTTAAGAAAAAAAATTAATGAAATGATTCTAAGTCAAACTTTTGAATTAATAATTTCTTAAGCTTACCACAAGTCATATTGAAAATATCTATATCAAAGCAAAAAGTATTAACATTACGACACATTGACAAAATTGGAGAAAACATATAATTATGTGTTTTAGCAAGTGGTAGGTAAAAGGTTGCTGGGGTTCTAGAAGTGATACGTGCCACATGAAAATTCAGTTCTCCCAATAAACAATTTAGCCAGAAGAAGTATTTTGATTAAACCGTTTTATTTACACACGGAAGATTATCTAGATGAGGTAAGTTTACATACAAATACATCTAAATGAGCAGAGTAAAAGCTCTTTATTTTTAGTAGACAACGAGCAAACATTTACACATAAAGAAGCAGAATTTAATAATTTTCCTAAAGTATAACAGCGCAGATCCAGTGGCTGTGAAATAACGAGTAGTAAACCGACAGAATCATATTGGGTTCAACAGGGATTTCTAAGACCTAATTTCAGTGGCGGTTTCTTCTATAGTTTGGAGACGTACGCAACCACAAAAAAAATTATAACAGAAAAAATATTTAATTTATAAAATTAAAGAAAGGTAATTCTACATTTTAAAAATTATAAAGTAAAAATTTATGCTAGATAGAATAAATTAACTGTTTGTAATGTAAATTATTATATATACTATTTCCTTTTGGTTTCTAAACATGTAACGTAACCTAATCTTTAATATCGCGTTCTATACGTTAAATAAATGAAAGAAAACGCCCTTGGTTTGAAACACGGATGCAACCGGAAAAAAAAAAAAAATTTTTATCGTACGGGAAAGCATACGATTTTTATCGTCCGGGAAAAACGTACGATCTTTATCGTACCGGAAGAAAACGTACGTTTTTTATCGTACGGGGAAAGCGTACGATTTTAATCGTCCGGGAAATACGTACGATTTTTATCGCACAGGAAGAAAACGTGCAATTTTTATCGTACAGGAAGAAAACGTACGATTTTTATGGTACAGAAAGAAAACGTACGATTTTTATGGGACGGAAAAAAACGTACGATTTTTATCGTACTGGAGAAACGTACGATTTCTATCTTACGGGAAAGGCGTACGATTTTTATTGTACAAGAAGAAAACGTACGATCTTTATCGTACAGGAAGGAAACGTACGATTTTTATCGTACAGGAAGAAGACGTACGATTTTTATCGTACAGGAAGAAAACGTACGATTTTATCGTACAGGAAGAAAACGTGCGATTTTTATGGGACGAAAAAAAATATGCGATTTTTATCGTACGGGAGAAACGTACGATTTTTGTCGTACAGGAAGAAGACGTACGATTTTTATCGTACAGGAAGAAAACGTACGATATTTATCGTACCGGAAGAAAACGTATGATTTTATCGTATGGAAAAAAAAACGTGTTTACTATTTGAAAAATTATGGACGGAAATAATTGGATTTGAATAATTTAAATCATTTAAGCGATCGAATTAAGAAACACTGTTTATCACAAAGGCATATGAAAAATGTAGTTTTTCTTTTTGGAAATGTCAATATTGCTGCTCAACCCCTTATTTAATTTATATATTTAATTTATATATTTATATATACATTTGAATTAAATACCTTACAACATGGACCATCTACAAAAATCAGTATTTGCTATTGCTCTTAGGATATTAATATAATTTTTCCGCACTGATTGCTGTGCACTGCGACCCTATTGCTGTATGGATTTCCGTTTAATGCTTGCCGCAACATCTGATATTGTCGGTTAAAATTTCAATTTGCGAACACCGATTTGATTTAGGCAGATAACACGGTAACATCCATCGAAACAATGAACGGCGCAAACCGTAATTACAACGACATAAAAAGAGATGGAATTACAAGTGACTGCATTGCGGACTATACGTATTCGGGCTTTGTGCGCCCCCGTTAGTTGCTAATGCACGCTGCGCTTTGTTTACCGATCTACAACGGGAACGAAGAAAGGCGCTTTACTTTGAGTTTTATAGGGAAAAGATTTCTGTAGGAGCTTTTACTTGTATGCATATATATTATGTACACACAAACAAACATCCTTTTATTTGTATTAAAGCAGTAGTACTGATGTATACTGCAGACGCAAAGCTTCCATAATAATACACTTTTATCTGTCAAAGGAAAGGCAAGCGCTGATTTTTGAAGTTGTGTTAAATTAGAAGCTACCAAAAAAGATTTCAAATGATGCGTAACGAACACAGAGATCAGTAACATGGTGAACATGAAGAGTCAATAATGATTTGCCGATATTTGAAGACAGTCATTTGCCGAAAAAAGATTAAATTAATATACAGGGTGTATCAAATAAAAAGTAAATTTTGCTTGGGTATTAACTACACGGCATATAAAGCACAAACCCGCAAAACCGGATTTCATCATTAAAAAATAAAAAAAAAGTAAAATTTAGAGCAAAAATTCTTTAGTCGGGCCTGATGCAAGGAAACGTCATGTTAAGCACCCGCTAAACGTGGTATTGTGTATAAATACATTGCACTCATTTAGTATTATTCTTAATGGTATGCCGTAAGTTCATTTAACGTCATTCTGAATAAATAAAGGCCAATCGGCCAGTGTGTGCCCTTGTAAAAATAGCAAAACTGAGGCATTTTAAATTTCTTCTTTTTATAAAATAAACATTCCTTTTTTGTTAAGAGCATTCTACGTAAGTCTACAAAGCATTATTTTTAATATCCTGATAAGACGTTCGAGTTTCACCGGATATGCGACTTCAGTAGTTACAAAAACGTTAATATTTTTCTTTTGCTTTGTCGAATCTAGAGTTAATCGTTAATAAACGGTACCACATGAATCTGAGTTATTTCTTTTGGATTTATTTAATCAAATAACGTAAAATGAATTGAATCGAATTACACAGAAATAAATGTAGATACAGAAAATTTGCCAACACGCCTTTTTACTATGATGTCGCGCGAAAATGAATCTATACATTCCCGCGCTTTTGCCGATGCATTAAGTTTCGTTTTTCTTTATATGAAATCATGATGGTCCTGAAAAGGATCGTTTTTTCGAGACGGGAAGAATTTAAATAAAATGTTCGAAGTGGCTTGCACTCCAAGCGGCGATTCATACAAAACTAACAGCGGTAATGGCTGAATGATAGCGGTATGTGGGGGCATACTCGGGACAGCATTTAGGTTGGGCACAGGTGCGGCTCTAGTTCACAGCATTTACAAAATATTTTTTTTCTCGTTAATGCTTAGAGATTGCTTGAATTGAATGCTTAGAGATAGACCCCCTGCGCATTAAGACTTTTTGATCGTATGTGATTACAGCTGCTACATATTATTATATTTACCTCTATATCTGATACATCCTGTATATACCAACGAACTGTAACAAATGTTAAATTAAAATGATTTAACACATGCGTTATAAAATGAAGCGTACCAGCATTTTTATTCAGTAGACGGCCTACTTGACGGTGGAATCTTCAGATATCCTGTCGTCTGGTCACTTTGAAAAGATGGTGAGCCTACCAGCTTCTTTCTATGCTTTCCAAGGCTTGAAAAATGTCCGGCTAAACTGTTTTCTTTCTTCTAGAGTGATTTAAACTTGGATTTCCGCGTCAATACCCTTGGAAATTTATATTTTTGTTTTTAAATGTTTATTTTACTTATTATAACAGTATCTTTGTTAGAATATTTTTTTCTTTTTAATTTTTGGTCACTGTTTTCTGAGAAATCTTCTTATTTCGCCTGCATATTTAATTTTTCTGGGAGTAATTTCAAACAATTTTCTTTCTTACCCATTCTTCTTCATTTTTCTTTTCTTCTTCTTTTCATTCTTTTTTCTTCTCCTTCTCTCATTCTCTTCTTTATTCTCATTTCTCTTCTTCTTCTTTTTCATTTTTTTTTAATAAAACTTTTTTTTTCATGTCAGGGTTTTACAAAATCTTCGTATTACACGAATATTACGCCATTTGTCGGTCGTCAACATTCATAAACCGCTCCGTAGGTATCTTCCCAACTTCAAGACACTCTTCGGTATCAATTATTTTTGACATTTAATGTAAACATTACTTCTCATTCAAATATTGGGTGTCTCTTTCAGATTTTGTAAGTGATTGATTGGTCTGAATTTCGCCCTGTTTCCTTGTTAAGTTATACTCCATATATGTAAGTACGTTGTTGTGTTTGAGGAAATAAAGACCATTTATTATTATTATTATTATTATTTGGTATTGAAAAGCAATTAAAACTCACTGAATTGACAACTGATTTCTTTTTAAGAGCTAAAATTTTCTATTTTTGCCGATAGATGTCAATAGTTTGACAGATGTCATTTTTTTTTTTATTAAATTATATTTTGTTTAATGCAAAATTTTTGATGATATCGGAATTAAATAATACATTTTACAATAAAAATACTTGTTTTAATAAATTAAATGTTTTATATTTTTGTTGAATAGTGTTCATTCTTTTTGAAATTCTTGATATGGATCTTTTGTATTAACAATTGTGAAACAACTTGATGCTTTGAAATGAAATGTTGTTTTTATGTCCATTTTTTACCCATATAATCCCCAGTGACCAACTATATTTATTTCATATTTTATAAATATTTAAAAAATATTAAATCTTTCTTGAATATTAGTTATATTAATATAATATGCATAAAATATATTATAGAAAATATATTAGGAAAACATTTAAAAAATATATATGTTATGTAGCATTAATAATATTTTATTGCAAATGTTTTCCACATATATATTTTTCATAACTCTGCAAGAATATTTTGCTTTCTGTATTTCTGTAAATATTTATTTCATATAAAAAAAAAGATTGAATATTGCTTTTGTAAAATTTGGTGCGTAGACGAATATAGTAAAATGGTAAATATGCATACATATTAAGGTAGGTTATGTACCTATTTTAAGAATGCTAGTTTAAAGATTAAATTATATAATATATATCTAACATGATTTAATTAGTATCTAAGTTGACCACTGTAACTTTTCTTATATATCTGCACACCTCTATTCATTACGGTGCCGGTGTTATATGATTTAGTATTGTTTATGCGTCTATGGATAAGGTACATAGAATGCATACGCGCACATGCGTATCATCAACGTTTTCATTCGTTTGTCCCGTTCATGTTTATAGTTTATAATAGTATACGATTAGGGCAAGATTAACGGTTAACTGTGTAATTAATTGTTGCGGGGTGTCTTTTAGTTTTTTGTGGTGAACTACGAGGTAAGCAAAACTTGAACATGTCATGGCATTTATAAGATAATTGGAATGCTCAATATCGCTATGTACAGAAATCGTTTAATAATATAATTGTAGGAATTTTATGCATCATATATGTACTGCATCTACCAGATAAATTGCTAGTTGATTTGCTTAAGAGATTCATCTCGGTAGGTATCTTCCCAACTTCAAGACACTTTTCGATATCAATTATTTTTGACATTTAATGTAAACATTACTTCTCATTCAAATATCGGGTGTCTCTTTCAGATTTTGTGAGTGATTTGGTATTGAAAAGTAATTAAAACTCACTGAATTGACAACTGATATTTCTTTTGAAGAGCTAAAATTTTCTGTTTTTGCCGATAGATGTCAGTAGTTTGACAGATGTCATTTTATTTTTTTATTAAATTATATTTTGTTTAATGCAAAATTTTTTATGATATCGGAATTAAATAAATACATTTTACAATTAAAATACCTACTTATTTTAATAAATGAAATGTTTTATATTTTTGCTGAATAGTGTTCATTCTTTTTGAATCTCTTGATATGGATCTTTTGTATTAATAATTGTGAAACAACTTGATGCATTGAATTGAAATGTTGCTTTTATGTTCATTTTTTACCCATGCAATATTTATCATTCATTAGATACTTAGAACATAGTATAATAAATGGTGATCAGATACCATTAACCAAGTAAAAAATATTCTAGAACAAAATAATTATCCAAATTCTCTTATAAACAAACTATTCAAACAAAAAATTATTCTTTTTTATAATAAATCAACAAAAAATATAAATAATAGTCAAATAATTACATAATTCATAAAAATTCCTTATGTTAAACATTTATCCGAAAAAATAAATAAAATTTTCAAACCATATAATTACAAAATTGCCTATATATCAAAACACAAACAAACTACAAAACCAAATCTATTCAAAATTAAAATCAAAAATTGAAAAAAGTAAAACATCACATATAGTTTATAAAATAGACTGTCAAAATTGTAATGGTGTATATATAGGTGAAACCATGCAATATTTGGAAAATAGAATAAAAGCGCACAAATATAATAAAATCTTACAGCTTTAAAAAAAACATGAAATAACTCAAAATCATACTTTGATTTCACAACGTAACAATTTATACAAAGAACAAAATTTAAAACACGTAATATACTTGAAATAATTCAAATTTATAAAACATAAAATGCAGTCAATGATAAAACCGATATACAATATTCACAAAATTATATAATTTATTTTATAACTAAATACAATATTTTTAAAGAACTATTTAATTACAAAATTCAAAAACAAATAATCAAAACATCCTATTTTAAAACGCAATCTTTAAATAAAACATAATAATATATTCAAAATCATAGCAAACAAAGCAATTTGTCATTTATTAAACAAAAACATTTTATTTATAATTTACACTTTTTACATTTATTTATGTATATACTTGAAAAAGCTTTTCAATAAAGCGAAACGTCGTACTCATTCATGTTTTTAATATTGACAACCTAAAAACCAAGAAAAAAAAGGAAATTAAATATTATATACATGGTCAAGATTTGAAGCTTTAAAAATAAAAATAAATGGTGAAGTGACTATTTTGTTTTCATCAGAGAATGACTGAAAAGTAAAACAATAAACCTAGCGTATACTTATCCAGGATTTACTTATAGAAGGCACTAATCACGACTTTCAATCCTTCCTCTATAGCCAAGGAACGTACAGTTTCTGAGCTAGAGGAAATCAAAGAGCAATCACGCGATAAACTGCTCGTTAGGAAGCCCTTAAACTTTATTATACACATATATACGCCCGGCGGGAGATCCGAGTTCCGGAAAAACGAGAAACCTTCGTGCTGTTTACGTAGTACAGCAGAACTAGTAGACGCAGTTCGAAAACCGAGATAAGACGCTGGTAGTTCGACCAGCCCGCAGGAGGACTGTCCATCTCCGTTTACGACCGCGTTGACTGTAGGATGTGGAAGCCGCAATGGGAGCAGATAAGGCGACCGACCGCAAGATTCATTGCAGAAAGCGCTGCCGGCCCATTTCGACAGACGTATGTATTAGTCGAAAGACAAACAATACTAAATATGTATGTAAGAAGGGAACTATCGTTACTCTAGTTATGGTGTTATATGTATAGGTTGCATGTGTCTTGGTGAGTTATACACTTTATTTATGAAAACTAAATTATTACAAATCATCCTAACCCCGTGCTCCACCTGAAAAGTTACGGTACTACACGAGACTACCTATTCTAAGTACTATATGGGTTGCATAACAATAGAAATGATCTTACTCTAACTAAATAACTTCCCTATGATTTTTAATAACAAAAATATAATACAGTAGCCTCGCGACCATACGAATATTACTTTTGAAAGATCACATAATCGCGAGACTACTGTAAATCAGTCAGCTATCAGTTATTATTAAATGCGCCCATGGAACGACTTTCGTTATCTCCCAGCATTCGCCAAGGACACTGATTATATATAATATACTTATACAAAATCAATGGCCACGGAGTAAGGGAAAACCATGGCAAAAACCTTACTCTGGGAGGATCTGGGAAGAAGTCCCAGACCTTATTACTGATAGCCACAAATTATTATTATCCTTCTGAGTGCCGAAGAAGCAGCCTGCACGTCTCCTCAAATTCCGATAGCTTTGCCGTTCTCGCGTAGCTGCTCCCTTTTCACGCATTCAGAAGTTTGAACATGAAAGATGATGACCTAAAAAAACAAACAACAACAACGCAGTACTATTTAATACTTAATAGTAACTTAATCCTAATTATTCTAACCAAGATTAATTAAATAAATATTTATATTTAAATATTTATAGTTTAACACCAATTCCGACCACTAAAGGCATAAAATATTCATTTATAAGCGTGCTACCCTACTAACTATCTAAATATCATGCCGTAGCCTATCTAGTTCTTTAGCAACATTACTAAAAATTCCCACCATTCGATCGACTCATTATCTCTAATATCTGTTTCGCGTCGAGGCCAATTTAACCCCTAGCTAATGCCCTAACCTCCGTACGCGACCGCACTCATCAGTGAGTGGACATTCAAATAAGACATGCCCGCTGTATCTACCCCACCACACTCACAAGCGAATCATTAACCCTACCAATTCTATATAAAAATGATTTAAAATTACGTGACCTGTTATTATTCTACCGCTGATACGATAAATTGACCCTCATTTCCCTAAAACGTGTAACGCTACCGATAAATTTCCTAGTCCACCTCCATTTAAGGTATTATCCCACCTACTCTGCCAATCATTATCAAGTTTATCCCTAAACGCTTTTTAACTACACTAGCCGAAATTAGCCCAAATCTAATAATCAAACTATCTCCCCTAGATACCGCCTCTTTCGCTAATTGATCCGCCCTCTCATTACCGATTGTACCTACATGAGCCCTAATCCAAAAAGTTTGTATACCCCCCTCGCGCAACATATCCCAAGTATCTAACAACAAATCGTCGGATTTTTTAAATTCCCTAACGCCTCTAATAAGATAAGCTATCTGTTATAATTCTCACGTCCAGCATAAATTCCATTCGCGCCTACTATAAACTACTGCCTGATTTTTGCAACTAATCTGCCTGAAAAATATTGCAATGATCCCCTAATTTAAACTGTTGATTATGTATTTCAATAGCCCTATTATAAACAACAAAAGCCGCCCCTGTACCACCCTCACCCTTCGACCCATCCGTAAAATTTCTAAACCCTCTCGAAAAGTGCCTATAAATTTATCATAACTAATACTTTTTAATTCCGCGGGATGAATTTGGTGAGTTATACAGGGCCGTAAGAAGTATAGTAAATTCTACTAAGCTTGAAGGAATTGTCATTGCGAAAATTGATTGTGAGAAAAAGAGAAGAGTGTGCACGGTTTGATAAAATTTGGTGTGAAACCTTTTAGCGATTCGTTTTTCGTTTTAGGGGGTGTACTGAATGAAAGTTATCCCACAAAAGGATAAATGGCGTGACTTCCAGATGGATGTCGCAGCTGCCCTCTACTAGATCGCTGGAGGCGGAGGTGGGACATAAGACCATCTCGGTTAATACGGTCAGAGGATGCCCACAGGGGGAAGTCACATCCCCACTTATATGGAGCCTAATAGTAGACGAACTCTTATGCGGGCTGACTGATCTAGGCATACCTTGTCGAGGATATGCTGATGATATTGTCATATACGCAAGAGGCAAATTTGAGAATACCCTCTGTGACAGAGTTCAAAGAGGATTGAACTTCATGAGAAGATGGTGTCAATCGATGGGACTCAATGTCAACCCCACCAAGACAACCCTAGTAGCATTTACTAGGAAAGGAAAATCCAATCTTAAAACCATAAAAATGGATGGCCAAAATATATAATGTAGAACGTAGGTTAAATACTTAGGCAATAAACTTCTATGGAACAAACATTAACTTGAAGTAACCAACAAGGCCGAAAGAGCTCTGATGGTATGCAGAAACTTTGCACGGAAAAATTGGGGATGCAGCCCAAAAATACTGCTTTGGATGTATACAGCGATAGTGAGACCGATCACCACTTATGCATCAGTAGCTTGGAGCAAAAGAATTAATCTGGCCACAGCGAGAATTAGCTTCTCCAAGGTACAAAGATTAGCATGCGTATGCATAACGGGACTATGAGACCTGCCCAACAGCAGCTATTGAAGTAGTATTAGATCTTACCCCCCTCCACATTGTAGTGGAGGGCGTGGCGAAAAACCGACACTCAGAATGGTCAAGAAAGGAACGATTAGGCATAGACCCCAATCTCCGGATGGCGATCAAACCTAGGAAATGCCTCGGAATGGCATGTCAAAAAAATTCAGCTTTGTTAATGAATTCACCATAAATAATAACAGAGCGAATGGAATCATAAAAACCATCTTGAAATTGAATAAGAATGCCACCAAACGGTACGCTGATGGCTCTAAAACGGCAGTGGGAACTTGAATAGGAATATATGAGCATAGAAGCTTGGGAAAACACCCAAGTATCTTCCAGGCGGAAATACGCGCTATTGAAAGATGCATCCAGTTCTATATTGATAGAAATTATCGAAAACAGGAGATTATCACCATGTCTGATAGTCAAGCAGCCAGAAAGGCGCTGAAATCAGTTCCCAGATGGTATGGGAATGCCTAGGGAAATTAAATGAGCTAGGAAAAAGAAATAAAGTAACCCTACTGTGGGTTCCGGGTTACAGGAGTGGAAGCAAACGAGATAATCTCGCAAAAAAGGGGCTGCAATACCTTTCGTAGGACCTGAATCCTTTTGTGGGAAATATGCAGTGCAGTACTGACGAAACGGAAAAGAGGAATGGAGCAAAAATCCGTGAGAACAGACGTTTCACTATGACAACGCTTTCCAGCGAATTTCCGCAAATTTTCAGAACAGTTTTGCACGAAATTGTTTCAGACTGCTTAGGTTTCCACAAGTTGTTCTCAAGATGGGTTCCCAAAATGCTCAGTGATGTTTACAAAACCAAGCGACTTGGAAGTGCGTTGACATTCTTTACACGGTACAGTGAAGACGGAAAGGACTTCTTGAATCAAATTGTGACAGGTGATGAGACTTGGCTACGTCAGGTCACATCGGAGTCAAAACAGCAATCAATGGAGTGGAGACACACTCAATCTCTCACAAAAAAAGAAATTCAAGACAACGAAGTCTGCACAGAAAATCATGTGCACAGTGTTTTGGGACCGAAAAGGTGTACTGCTTGTTGAATTTCTCTCAAGAGGTGAAACTATCAATGCAGCCAGATACTGTCAGACTTTGAAAAATCTTCGACGTGTGATACAGAACAAAAGGAGAGGGAAGCTCAACAGAGGAATTGTTCTGCTTCACGATAATGCTCGGCCACACGCTGCAGGTGACACATAAAACTCTTTATTTAGCAGTTTGATGGGAGCAGTCGACACCGCCGTTATCTATTACCTTGACTGGCGGCCATCGGACTATCACTTGTTCTTACACCTAGAGCGGGAGCTTTGCAAAAAACGTCTGCAAAGTGCAGCAACGGTTCTCATCACTGGCGGCATCGTTCTATGAGGAAGGACTAGATAAGTTGATCTGCCACAACAACGGTGGAAACTATGTGGAAAAGTAGTTTAAGATATGCTCTTTCTTGTGACAATAATTTTTTTTCAAAAAAAAATGTTTACTATCTTTTTCCCAAAACTCTACTTACTTTCCGGATACGCTCGTATTAACATGAGTAAGAACAATGTTGGCATATTAACAGGAATACTTTCAGGCCATTATAAACTAAAAGGATGCCTGAGTAAGCTTGGATTCGCAAAGGCATCTGAATGCAGATTTTGTGAGGAACAGGATGAAACACCCATCCAACTCCTCTCAAATTGGGGGGATACAATACAGCCCTCAAGATCGCAGTGTCAGCCTCCCCACATCCATACTTACTGCTGTGGCAACCCACATTACTACGAGTGTATTTAAGTTGCCTAAATTGTGGTCATGTTTACTCCGCCCGTTTTGCTGAATCATTGTACCGAGAAATTTTCATAATAATGTTTAAGTTTGTATTAATTTAGTTATACAGTTAATTGAATAATTTATTTATTTAAGTGTTCATTTTTTTTTAATTAATTTCATTCATTTAGATGTCTTTTATTTGCTTTTGTATGTTAGCGCCTTTTCTGGAGATTTCATGCGTTGCGTTGTACGCAGCTGTTGTTTGAAAAACGACTGTTCAACTTTGTCACGCAGTTCCTTGATAGACGCTGGCGTGAGTACATGTATTTTTGAATCCTTGCTGCTATTTTGTATTTCATTTTGATTTCGTAATTTTAATTCGCATAAATTTGTTTTATTTCGTCCATCAAGGAATTCGCTTAATTATAATTGTTATTATTTTGATGTGTGCACATTATAGATATAAGATCTTTTATTATTTTTGTTCTGGAAGATATTATAGTTTAAAGAGTTTATTTTCCGTTTTTCATTTTTCTGTTTCATTTTAATTATCTATCACCTCGGGTTGGGTGAATAGAAGCTTTGTGCTTGCATTTAGTTTTTTGCTTTTTTTTTTATAATAAATTTTTGATTGTTAATTAGCATCTTTGAATTAAAAATTCTGTTATTTTATTTTTAATTAAACCTTTTCAATTCTTGGGGTATTTATGAAAGTCAGTTTTCTTTCACTCACAATTTACTTGTCGTGGTTAGATTCAAGTTTTAATTCGCGAGGATAACTCTGAGTTTAATTTGTTCTTTTGCGTCCTTTTAAATTTTTATCCGTTGAGCTGGCTAATTTAATTTTTCATTATTCTTTCAGTACACAGCAGTACATACATACATACCTCCAAAAACACATTTTTTGCAACATTTCAGAAACGAGAAGAGATATCAAGACTGGGCAAAAATCAGTTCATTCCATAAGATCTATCAGTTCGACAGAAATACGAAAAGAAATATGAATTAATAATTAAATTAATTGGCAATAAAATATAATCCGGTAAGAAATAAATAGGTCTTATTTATTGTAGTGAATATGCTGGTCTTACAAAAATAAAACGCAATCTAAGAAAAAATGGAAAAGATAGTTAGAGATCAAAAAAAAAATTAAAGAAAGGTTTTGGAAAACTTTTTGAGTTGCATGCAAATCGTTTCAAACAATAGTATCACTTTTTTCTCATATAGTTTTCCCAATCGCTTCAAACAAAAAGTTGATGAGAACGAAAACCTGAATGTTCACAACCTCGTTTACAGTTAATACTAAATAGGGAAGGGAGTACTATAGACGTGGTAGTGTGGCACGATTGGCCTTTACGCTAGGATTACGTTTTAAACTCGTACACCGATAATAGAACGAAAGCAATTCTCCACCGTCTCAGTTTAATAAGATTTCTATCCCTGGATGCATGGACGGCATTCCGTTCACGTAGGTTTTTATCTGTTGCGGATAATCAGAACGTACGCTGCTTTGGCTAGAATACGAGAGATGCATGTCATTGTGTTTTGTATCGGCATTATTTTTGTTATAAATATATTTGGTGTTTGAAAAATGCTTAGTTGGGTATTTTGTTTAGGCTATACGTAATAATAAAGGAAAACTGTGATTCTTTTTTAATATTACATATGTTCATGTGTACAATATACTTCTGGAATTTCGTCATTTCTTCTAAAATAATTCCACATTTTTCTCTGCATAAAAACTATTGCACTAAATAATAAGTATTAAAGATAACAAATTATGTAGTTTTGCAAAAAATGCTTTCTTTGAGTCTGTGATTGTACTGCTGGGTTAAAAAAAATACAGACACATATATGTGCGTGGTTTGAGTTGTATCTTTGTGATACGATTTTTTTTTTACAATTTTTCTCAGTTTTGTGAATATTGTCTGCTAGTGCTTACCTGACAGGTAAAATTTACATCTGAAGAATCAAATGCAAATAACAATACATTTCAAAGGATAGAATTGGACGATTGTAACTATAAATTAGCACAACTCCATTAACTATACATAAGGGAAACTTGATGTATACGTCACCACGTGTTGGTGGAACATTTAATAGGGATTCGAATCGACCAAATTCCACATACGTTGTGGCAAGCCTGTCAACTTCCTATCGACTGACATCTTTGCCTACGGATTCGCCACTGGCATCGTTGCAGTAACTAATCGAATAGTCCCAAGTTCCAGTGTGCGTGAGTGACTCGCGTAATAGGGCGCCACGTTTAACATGATGTCCGCTGCTTTGTAGCCGGATACCTCGGTGTGACTAATTGAAATATCCATACATGTTGGACGGTGTTGATAACCAGTTTATGGGCAATTAGGTAGCTGCAAGGTAAATTGATTACGTGCAATGTAGAAGGCAGGCTGTTTATATTGATTGCGGTTGTGTGAGCGTGGGTATATTTAGGAAGCAATTAAGATGGAGGAAATGCTTTTGAAATAATTATCTCTTGGGGATACTATGTCACATTCGCCTGCATACAAAGAAGCTGGCACAGTTGAAAAATATTTGTGCTGCGTTTTTGTTTATTGTCAAATTCTGATCTTGTTTCAAAATCAAAGTACGAATTTAAGATTGCTGGCTAATCTATTATGAGGCGAATCAATCGTCACATACTTATGTTTGTGCGACCAACAAGCTGCTGGAATCAGTGACTTTCGACGGCATGGTTTGGACATGATCTCGACCAAAGGTCAATGCATGCTTCACTGCTTCTTTCCAAAACGAGGGGAATGGAGAGGAATTGAAATAATACTGACGCATGTAGACATCTGCTGGCTTACGAACGGTTTGAAAACTGAGCAGGGTGTGGGTGCAGATATATTTCGTTGCAGTCCAGGAGTCAGAAGATATTACAATCTTCGGTAAGACACAAATATCTTTTAGGCTGAAATCTAGGCCATTGAGATGTGTGCGAGGAAGGTTTCGAATAAAAATTATAATCAACACTCATTAAAAATTTTCAGCAACAATCTAGCGATGCTGAAAGCACTAGAGGCGCATAAATGCAACTCAAAACTGATCTGGAGATGTAAACACAGCCTAAACACATTGAGGATGGCTAATAATCTATCTCTAATCTGGGTCCCTGAACACTCACTCATTCTCGGCAATGAGAAAGCAGACATCCTTGCAAGAAGGGCGCTGTGAAACAATTACAGGGACCAGAACTTGCCATTGGTATAACACCTACGATAGCTAACCAGTAAATCAAATTCTGGGTAAATCAGAAAGTGCTCCAATACTGGAACCTATCCTGGTTTGGTCCATGCAAAGGAGTGTGTTTCACTTAGCTTTGCCAGAACTAAGGAAATGCTAGAACTTAACCGTAAAAATGTCTAGGTAATTGCCCCTGTTTTTTTACAAGTCACTGTAAACTCAGAAAGCACTTACGCAAAAACGCCTCTCTCATGAGACTGAATGCCGATTGTGTTTGGAAAGCCTGATTCTTCACTAGACGACCAGAAAGCAATCTCATTCTTTAAGGGCCTAAGTTTTTTGGATGAACTCTAAGATAGCATCCGCCATCCACAATAGATCCTAGTTATTGCGCTAGACGACATGATTAATCGAAACATATGGATACTATCTCTTACTGAACTAAACCAACTAACTAAAAACCAACCCATTATAAGATTTTTATCGGAAATTAACTCAAAATAGGTTCGTAGTGGAGACCATTGTGTGCCTCTCCTCGTTGGAGCTTTATATCGCATAGCGGAGGCTATGAATGCGATCCTTAGATTGGAAACCAACAACTTGTGGCGTCCCAACATTATGGTTGGAGGGCACACTGATACTACGGGTACAATACTGGACGGGCCATTGCTGCAAATGCCCACGGCCAGTATGGCATCCGAGAAACCAGGTACATAGTGAAGCCCCTGCTAAGATAACTGGTTCACGGACGGATCCAAATCCAGCCAGGCCATAGGAGCCGTATTTGTTGGCCCTGTCCTAATCAAAGGATATCCATAAGCCTGGGGAAACATACAACGGTCTTCCAAGCAGAGGTATCCGCCCTTGCAGCTTGTGCAGAAATGATTGCAAAAGGGGGCTACATGAGGAGGAAATTTAATATAATGACTGGTTCACAAACGGATCCAAACATCAAGCTGCTCGAGTGAAAGTAAAAGATTTAATAGGGACGGTGCAATGAGCACCCATCTGAAGTGCCTGGACTATAGGTGTCTATTCTAACTTCAAAGAAAAAAAAAAAAAAAGGTTCGTAGTACTTGAATTGTGTCACTTTTCTTGCACTAAAAAAATAATTGCAATAATAATTTGTATTACTTGATTAAAATAGTTACACTATTCAGTCAAAATGGAGAAGTCATGGTACACATCTCAAATCATAATAAACATTGATAGGATGAAAGAAATCTTTAAACTAAGAGAAGACAGATATCCTTAAAATCCTTGCGACACCATATTTTCTTACGTTTTAATTTCATATCAAAAAAAACTTTCCAATCATCAAATTTTTTGATGATAGGCTTTGATAAATAGTGACAAATACTAGTATTCATTTTTCCAATTATGACGCACAATTTGTCAAGGCATACTTCACTGACTAAATGCAACAATTTCCGAAGAAAAAAAGGTGCTCTTCGCAAAAAATGGATATAAAAGCATGATGTTAGCATAGACGCGTACGAATTGAGGAACCCCCATCAGACGTTACAAAGTGTGGCCCTCTCAATCATTGTTGAGTGCAAGTAGAAAAATCGCTTCTTCCCCGAAAGAGCCGACAGGCGTTCAATATATTATCACTATTAGAAGGAAGTATGCCAGGATTACGCGCGTCAGTCGAATACATGTAGATACCATCATCTAACCACTTTTTTTTTTTGTTGGATATCGAAATATAACAAGGTTTTTTTTCTTCGAATAAATGATGCGTATACAGTAACAGAAAGCGATTTACCTAAATTCAAAAAAAAAAAATGAGAAAGGGATGCTTATCATGAAGGATTTTAAAATTTTGAAATTTAGAGGCAACTCTTGTGATATCTACGATCTAGGTTTATTTCTTAATCAAATGCTTTGGAACGTCCGAAAAATGAAGAGAATAAGAATTCATTAATGCTGCATCTCGAAGAAAGATAATCAGGCTAAATAATCCACGAATCGCATAATAAAAAGAAAACAAATACAGTAGGATTAAAGGTCATATGGAGAAATGAAACTATGATATGGTAGCCACCAACCTGTTAGAAGAGAAACCGATGATTTAATATTACAAGCAAACTAAAGCAATGATGTACGTGATGACAGTAAAAATTAATTCCGTTATCATCGTTTTAGCAAATAGTCCAACAACTGGATGTCTTACTATCTACTTGTCTGAAGTTTCTGACGAACTGTGATATTTAAAGCGATTAGTTCCATAAGCGTTAACTCTGAGCTGAAAAATCAGATGAGCATCAAAGGAAATTAATATTGGCCTGGATTTTCAGCCACCCGGACGTGAAGGAAAATGGGATGGCGGATGATTTGGCCAGACCACGCTCGTTGAAGTTATTGTTAAAGCTCTCTTTCTTTGGCATTACCAAATCGCTAACTAAAAAAGCCTATTAATGAATTGATACATAATGGGTTCAGAAAGTGTTGGCAAAAGTCACGAGGTCAGAGATTAGATTAGATTGGGAATGGAGTGGCCTATGGACCTATTTCACCGCGACCTTTTCAGATCTATTGTGATTCCCTTTTTTTCCTAGAGGACGCTCTCTAATTTTACCCTCTTAATTAGGGCTATCATCTTTGAGAGCGGCTTCTTTGTATTGTTGCTAGATGTAGAGTTCTCCACGCCTATTATTAGAAACCATATCCTCGCTAGGCCTTCATATTGGCACAGCACATGAACTGGTGTTTCTTCCTCCTCTTGGCAGAATCTGCAGGTTGCGTCACCTACCAGACCTATGCTGTATACATGCCTATTTAGTCTACAGTGACCAGCCAGCAGACCTACAGTCTTCCTTTTTATTATATTATTTGTAATATTTGTAAGTTGCGAACGTCAACACAACACCTCTATTCATTACGGTGCCGGTGTTATATGATTTAGTATTGTTTATGCGTCTATGGATTAGGTACATAGAATGCATACGCGCACGTGCGTATCATCAACGTTTTCATTCGTTTGTCCGTTACATGTTATAGTTTATAATAGTATACGATTAGGGCAGATTAGGGTTAACTGTGTAATTAATTGTTGCGGGGTGTGTTTTAGTTTTTGTGGTGACTACGAGGTAAGCAAAACTTTGAACATGTCATGGCATTTATAAGATAATTGGAATGCTCAATATCGCTATGTACAGAAATCGTTTAATAATATAATTGTAGCAATTTTATGCATCATATATGTACTGCATCTACCAGATAAATCGCTAGTTGATTTGCTTAAGAGATTCATCTCGGTAGATAAGCGTTATAACCTCAAATAGAGGTTAGAATACGTTGTGTTGTTTTATTGTTTGTACGTAGAATGTTTTCAAATATTAGGAAATAAAGTAAAAATATACAGTATCGTAGGTATTAAAATGTAGCTACCACTCCAATTATTGTAAATGCTCTAAATGTATTAGTAGGTGTTGATAATGTTGTACGATGTTTTATTCATGGTATGATCTAATACAATTGGCATTGTTTTAGAGGCCGCAAGGAAACGCCATGAGAGCGTCACTACCGAAGATATGAAAAAAAGCCATAGGGTTGTACCTGGCACCAGCCAAGGCTAGACTTAAAAATGAGTATTTTTCATTTTTATTGGCTTATTTAAATAAAATGATAATAAATACGTTTGTTTTTTTATTTAGAACACTTCAATTAAAAAATAGTGATTAATTTGATAAACCTTCAGTATGCCTTAAAAGATGCCAGAATTATCGATTATTAACTTGTATGGTGAGTGTGAAAAAACAAGTTCTTGCCTTTTAGACAACTCTATGTATGTTTCAACTTTTCGTTATCGACGTTATACATTCTAAATAACCAAGAACAATTTTAGTTCATTTTGACAAATTAAATAGATTGCATAAAAAATCTCAATTTTCATATAAATATTTTACAAATATTTTAGAAAAAATATAGCGCTTACATTAATTTTAAAATATGGAATAAATATTTTAATTGAATATTTTATCTATATTTAGAAAAAAATATGAAAAATATATTCAAAAACCTCTCACGAAAAATATTTATAAAATATATTTTTAAAAACATCTATGTAATATTTCTGGCTGTTAGGGTACTTATCTATCATACTTCACCCCAACTCTGTACAATTACAGTGGGAGGTCATAATAAATTCTGATATACTTTTCCTTTTTCAAACTGCTTAAGCAGCAGTTTTATATAAAATTGACGACAACAAAATACTCAACCTGGCCCTTCTTTGTTTCTAAACTGAAAATTGCACTCTTGAATGCTTCCTCGGAATAGACAGTAATTGATTTCGATGCCTTCTACGCTTATCTTCTTTTTTCTCGTGTTTGCCCCTGAGGTGGAGTGCCATCAAGGCTAAACCGAGCGTACAAGAAGAGTCGGTAAACTTCGATATTAGCTTCGCAGTGTCCTTTTTCTCGATGCGCTTCTCGCTCTGTTGATCTCCGACGCGCAGGCAGTAGACGGCCGGCGTTTCACCGGTCGAATGCGCGCCACGCGTGATGCCGTCAGATGTGCATCCTTTCATTGGCGTTCGACACTTGAGATCTGGATCACCGATTGATGCCCAGATTAGGATAGCGTGGAGTAGGTTCATTCGGCTCGCTAAGCGATTTTGCAATTTCGACCTTCGCCATCGTGTGAGGAGGCCAGAGGCTGCACGATCATGAAGTGGATGTAAATTAAACGCTGGATACGTCTACGGTTGGGATATTGATGGATCCTTGTCGCTTTTTGGGGCAGAAGTCGTTTCAATCGCTTCAATATGGATGAACTGTTTTTAATATTTTGGTCTAACGCTGTGGTACAGTTGTGAATTTAGCATTGAAAAGAAATTATGTATTATTTTAGCTGATGTCAGAGCAATTAAACCTAAGAAAGCTTTCTTTATACAAAAAATGTATCGGGTGGGTGTTGTTGCCGTCAAACAACACTTGCGAGACAAACTTTTATCGACATCCTTTAGTACTACCAAAAATGCTGATATATTTTATAGTTTTGGAAGAAATAGTTTTAAAACATTCTTCTTGAACCAATTTAATCGCATGCAAATGGCCCTCACTTAAATTAGCGGTTGATGCATAGTACAAGAACTCCAAGTCAACGCCAGCAAAACCGCGGTTATACCATTTAGAAAAAGGTATAAAATATGTTTCTACAGTTTAGACAAAGTATTGCTGAAAGGCGTACATCTGGTATACTTCAGCAAGATCAACTACCTAGAAGTACTTGGCCAGAATGAACTGGAACGAGTAAATGAATAGAATTATCCATGAAGCAGCGATAGCATAATGGTCTTGCCAAAGATTTTTCGTGAAAACTCGAATATTACAATAGAAAATGTTATATTGGTTATATCAAGTAGTTATAAGTCCCATTAAATTTCTATATCTACCTTTTTCCTAGTTTTTGTTATTTTGTTATTATTTCACACTACAAATTGTATGTATTTTGCTTAGTTTGTTAACCTTTAATAATTAGTTTTACGCACTCTCTGTTTTATATTGTCCTATTAGTAGTTAATTCTGTTGGGCAATAAAGATTACTATTATTATTATTATTATTATAAGATCATTTATAACTCATCTTTAGTGTGATAGCCAAAAGAAAAGAGAGCGCAGGCTAAGTTGCTAAAAATGCAAAGAGCTTGGGAATTACAGGCGCAATGCGCAGCTGTCCAATCGCAGTTTCGGAGATAATATTATATGTAATCCCTCTGCATCTACTGGTTCAAAATCAGTAGAGTTGAGGTAAACTACATCCATCTTTCAGGCAGAAGTATTTACTATAAGTGTCTGCTCTTAGAAACACCTCAAGACAGGGATGAGACGGGTTAGCACTTATATATGCACTGATAACAAGACAACAACTAAAATATCATTGAGTTCAAGCTCATACAAGATGCTTGTACAAAGTAATGCGACTGGCTACGTCTTTGGGTACCGGGCACTGTCACATTAAAGGCAAAGCGTTGGCTAATCAACTAGCTGAACTAAACAAAAGTCACCTCAATGGTGTTTTGAGTATTTTCAAAATCTTGGTGAAGAGGGAACTCCCACAATAGGGATGCAGGAAATCGTCTGCTGGAAAGAAACATCAGGGCAATTAGTACCAAAAAGAATAGTTAATTCTTTACTAAATAATAAAAAAAAAAATTATTCAGTTTCAGAAAACCGG
Source organism: Protaetia brevitarsis (assembly GCA_004143645.1). Classification (NCBI taxonomy): domain Eukaryota; kingdom Metazoa; phylum Arthropoda; class Insecta; order Coleoptera; family Scarabaeidae; genus Protaetia; species Protaetia brevitarsis. The sequence continues at coordinate 3,314,409 of RXPK01000026.1, read as the reverse complement.
AATAGTTAAGGCTACCCCCTGGTTTACGGGCACTGCCCTCTGAGAGCCATTTCAAGAAGATGAAATCAAGTTATCAATTAGTCTACAACTCCCTAAATAGTAAAGCACGAAAAGAAACCCTCAAGTTTGCACTTTGCGCTGGAGTTGAATCGTAGACCTAATGAGGGTATTCACAATAGATCGAATTGGCTGTGATGACTAGAGGTTTCGTGTCTGAGCCCTGTTTATTTTATATGACACTACATCGGTCGACAAACCCACCAATTCATTTAAATCAACAATAGATAATTGTCTGTGTTTCTCTGTTAGAGCTGCTGGGAAACCATATAAATCACATCAAAGAAATTAAGTGGCTGTGAAAAATCCATCCAACCTCAGTAGAACATCTAGGACAGTTTTGGCACAAATTCCCATTAAAAGTTTACACAGATGGTGTCAATTCATAATTTGGCCTGTCTACCCCACCTTTTGCATTGGAGAGGCCCACTTGGCGTCTTCTGATTGGTCGATGATAGTGCCAGCTTCGAAGTGCGCCCATTTTGCATACCCTCCACCACAGGTGTTTCACGAAGAAGAACAGCTGCTCCTGGAACACATTTTAAACAGTTTCTAGAACAGCTTAGACAGCTTCTGGAATAGCTTATACAACTTCTGGAACAGCTGAACCAATTCACGCTGTTCCAGATGCTTTGTAGGCTGTTTTATAAACTGTTTAACCTATTTCAGGAGCTATTTAGTCCGTTCTAGAAACTGCTGAAGCTATTTCTAGAGCTGTTTAAGTTGTTCCAGAACCAGTTTAAGCGGTCCAAATAGTTTCGCGCACTGTTTGAGCTATTCTATGAGCTGTTTAAGTTGTTCCAGTTTAAGCTAGGAACGATTTAAACTGTTTTAAGAACAGCTACCCTCTTCAAAGGTATTCAAACTTCATGTGCTTCGCATCATCCACCAATTAAGCGATGTCGAATGGGCATGATCAAGCCAAAGATGGCAAGAGTGGAGGGGGTAAAATATGAATTAAGACCTCATATGCAAACTTTAGGCGATTTTACGAGGGCACACCAGGCACAGATTCTATAGAGATTGATAAAGTAACGTTAAAAAAAAAAAAAACTAAGTTTACTAGTGACGATAGAGACGATCTAAATCTTTATTGGCTTTGCTCAGCACTTTGCAAGAAGAAAAAACGTTAGTTACAAATACTATCGATCGGTTTTGATATTGCAAGATCTTCCAAAAGTAAGTTTTTATTGTCCGTATGTAGGCAGATGTTATGCTTGCAACAAATTATGTTGTGGGACTTCTGCATTTCTGGTGAAATAATCACGATAATCAAAGTATTATTTTTAACATCCTGATAAGACGTTTGAGTTTCACCGGATATGCGACTTCAGTAGTTACAAAAAACGTAAATATTTTCCTTTTGCTTTGTCGAATCGAGAGTTAGTTGTTAATAAACGGTACCACATGCATCTGAGTTATTTCTTTTGGATTTATTTAATCATATAACGCAAAATGAATTGAATCGAATTACACAGAAATAAATGTAGATACAGAAAATTTGCAAACACGCCTTTTTACTATGATATTGCGCGAAAATGAATCTATACATTCCCGCGCTTTTGCCGATGCATCAAGCTTCGATTTTCTTTATATGAAATCATGATGGTCCTGAAAAGGATCGTTTTTTCGAGACGGGAAGAATTTAAATAAAATGTTCGAAGTGGCTTGCACTCCAAGCGGCGATCCACACAAAACTAACAGCGGTTATGGCTGAATGATAGTGGTATGTGGGGGTATACTCGGGAGAGCATTTAGGTTGGGCACAGGTGCGGCTCTAGCCTACGGCATTTACAAAATATTTTTTTTCTCATTAATGTTTACAGATAGACCCCCTGTGCATTAAGACTTTTTGGTCGTATATGATTACAGCTGCTACATATTATTATATTTACCTCTATATCGGATACACCCTGTATTTATAACTTTCTTCGTACCATTAGGAATTTTAGGATTACCAACAGACAATTTACCATTAAGGATCTGCAAAATTACTTTCTGACATCCATCCAGAGTACGTGACCATTTCAACTCAACACAGATAAAAGGCTTGCCTTCCTCCCTGCCAGAAAGACACGCCGACGAAAACAGCGGCTCGAAAATTCTATTAACCGTAAAAATATCCTCCTCCACCCCTTCACTCTTATTCCTTTAAGGAGGGTGGAGACAAACAGAATTACCATAAATAACTGCTGGGCGATCGCTTTCGGAAACTAATCAAGGCGGATGTGTTTACGGGGATGAAGGAAGTTTGCGTCCGCGAATATTTTAATCCGTTTTCGTCGCTGTTCTTAATTTTATAATTTCGGAAGGGGAGAAAACTCCAAAAAGGGCTCGACTTCTTCCTGGCGGTTGACAGGCAGAACGTGCCTTGAGAAAATATGTGGCGTTTTTGGAAAGTTTCTCGGGAAAGTGTCGTTAAGTCATGGGCCAAGGGTTATTCGTGATTCTGCAGAAAAGGAGGAATCGACGACAGGGCTTAGATTGAATTTGATTTAATTAAGAAACATGTTTTTTTTTTTAATAGAAACATGTTGAATGTAGTATTTGGATAAATATTCAACTTAAATAAAATATTCCTCTGTACACTGAGAAAAATGGGCTAAGTAAACTGTTTACTTGATAAAAAATTATTTACAATAGATAAAGTTTTACTTGGAACTATTCTGTTTAATTAATACCTGCAACTAAATCCAGTTTCCTGAATGCAAGCTGTTACTGTAAATAGTGCTTTTATTAACGGCTATTACACAGCGTACCTGACAAATTTGTGGTAAGTAACGTATTACTTATAACTACTGGTACTGTATCTAACTATAGCACATGGTTAGTAGAAGTAACAACAATGCTGATCGCTATTAAACTCATGTATTTTCTTAAATAGGTAACAACTTGCCACAACTATGATTATTTGAGTTTTGCTGCCACCCCGTGATTGTTTCACTATTCCTGATTGGCTAATGCGGCGGAGTAATGAAATAGTCCCCGAGACGGTTACATGAGCAAGCGCGGGATACCGTCAAGTCAGAGTTACGGATGTGGGAAAAGGTCGTCGAAAAAGAGTGGCCAAGGAGTACGGCCATTGTAGGCCAGTTGAAATGCAAATATATTAAAAATACCGGGTGGGTTAACTCAAGGCCCTATCCGTATAAAGAATCCCAGCGAAAGAAGAAGTACCGAGCCTTAAAGCAATCGGATGTTTCAGAATTGCAGTTTTAAACCACGTGGTAGGATATTTGAATTCCCCATCATTGTGATGATATCTGCGCCCGTTGGTGAAGTTAAAATGTGGATGCCGTCGCTACCTGAGTGATAGTCCCAGTGCCACCTGCAGTTAGGGATACCCCGACGAAGTAGCCGTTTTCGAGGCGATCACCGGACATAGCCGCCACGTACGCCGACAGAGGATCAACTTGCTGAGACAACGCCCAGTACAAAGAACCAACAGAAACCGCAAGTTTACCGTCTAGGTATATTATTTCTTTGTTTGTTATTAGTTGTAACTGCAAAGCCATATTTCTCTTTGTCCTTTGTTTAGATTTCAATAATTTTAATAACTAAATAACGTTTCAAGGGAACCCCAGTTGCCTTATCTTTTATTATTGCTTTGTTCATTTTTTCATTATTAAGGAATATATTTTATGAGTCATTACATTGTAAATTCTTAAAAAAAAAACTGTCGTTAAAGTGAAACCAATATCTTTCATTCATATCAGATAGTCACTGTATTTGTCCTATACAAAATAAAACTATTACTAATAGTACTGCTTTTTTTCCTTAAATAATAAGTATTAAGTACCATCTTTAGCAAAATAAATGCGAATTTAATCTTCAATTATTAATGCAATCGAAGCTACAACATACTGAATAGTAATTAAAAATTATTTGCCAACAATTTTGAATTACGCATTGCTCGGTACGCAATACTTATAGTTGCGGTTGCATAAATAATCGAAGATTTGCGGAACTTTTTTTGTACTTCCTCAGTTATTCACACAGAGTACACAGTAAGCTACTTAATAAATATTCACTAAACTTCCTCGTTTCCTACACTACCTATAGCTGAACAACAAATTTAAGGTAAGTATATTGTATATTTATAGCAAACCGTTACCTTCTATATATCAGGTATTTAGTGAACGTGCATTAATGATACTCTTTCCTTATCACAAGTAATCTAAATAGCTTGTATTAATTATGAAGGTATGATAGCTGTTATAGAATAGTTCACTCACAGCAATACACCTACTACTTGACAAGGGCAAATCTTTGCTTACTGCAACTACATATATTCTGTGGCTTAACTACTTCAGTTTAATTACCATAAGCAACTTTATAAGTTACCGGTATGAAACAGACCGTAAGTAACTTAGATTGCTTCTTGTTAGTATCAGTGTTTAGGATCTCTTTTTTACTAGTGCTAAGTAATATGTGCTTTTGTCCCCTATCCAGCTGAACTTTTTACTTACGATAATTGTATTTTTATTTATGGTTATTAAATTTTTTTGTCAGTGTAGTATTCTTCTTCTATGCTTTTACTTGTAGTAAATTATATAATACAGCAATAGCTGTTTGTTAAACATTATGATCATACTGATTTTTTGAAATTAGTTAATCATAAATAAATATCTTTTATATCACTACTTTTAAACCACTTTTCCGTCTAATATACACATATTAAACAGAGTGACGTCGCTTGCGGTATGTTACTTCAAAGCTTTTCCTCTATACATCGATCGGTCCCAAGATAAATAGAGCGACTTCTAGCGCTAGCGTTGAAGTACCTCTCTTACGTCTATTAATCTTACAGTCGACGCTAAGCGGAATTCGAGAAATTCCCTCCGCCATTACTCTTTCGAGATTAAAGTCACGAAGACACTTTTATAATTAACTAGCGTGTATAATATCCAACGTCGAGCCTTACTATCCTGCCTCCCTTGCCCTACTGGGTCGACTGGGGGAGGGTGGGCGGCTGTTTCTAAGGTTTACATTTACACCACGCGTATACTGTCGCTAGGTGTCGCTAGTGTTCTGCGGTTCCGGTTAACGGATTACCATTTAATTGTTTACGTAGCGCTAGTGCGTCAGCCAGACGAAGGAAGGTGTAAGCGGGTTCTTCTGTGACAGGTAGTTCAGGGTATGACGCAGATTGAAACAGGTCGGTATAGTTTAAAATATAGGTAAGGGTGTAATTCTGGCGAAATTAATTGTGAGACAAATATGATCAATTCATTCTTATTCTAATATACTGTCATGGAAAACGATTTTTAACGATGATGCAGCTGATGGTTTGAATTACCTGCCTTCCTAAATATTCGTTCTACTGGCGATTTGTTGTTGAAATCCTCGCTTGTAGCGTCTTAAATGGAATTTGCATGAAATGTTTTTTTTATAAACAAACAACTGACTTACCACATTTCATAATACCATGCTATTACAAGCACAAATCAATAAAAAATTCAACGACAGTCAGGCGGTGTTGAAAGTAAGTAATCAATTTTCATTTTTAAATGAATTTACTAGATTCGATTCAAAATTTTCGTTGTGTAATTATAGATATGCCCAACATCCACAGAAATTACAAGTTTCCTGGATGTCGAAGAACTGGTGGGGTTAAAGAATCAATTCGTATAATTTTGTAGAAATTTTTTGAATACCCTAACAGCCAGAAATATTACATAGATATTTTTAAAAACATATTTTATAAATATTTTTCGTGAGAGGTTTTTGAATATATTTTCCATATTTTTTTCTAAATATAAATAAAATATTCAATTAAATATTTATTCATATTTTAAATTAATGTAAGCGCTATATTTTTTCTAAAATATTTGTAAATATTTATATGAAATTGAGATTTTTTATGCAATCTATTTAATTTGTCAAATGAACTAAAATTGTTCTTGGTTATTTAGAATGTATAACGTCGATAGCGAAAAGTTGAAACATACATAGAGTTGTCTAAAAGGCAAGAACTTGTTTTTTCACACTCACCATACAAGTTAATAATCAATAATTCTGGCATCTTTTAAGGCATACTGAAGTTTATCAAATTAATCACTATTTTTTATTGAAGTGTTCTAAATAAAAAACAAACGTATTTATTTATCATTTTATTTGAATAAGCATAAAAATGAAAAATACTCATTTTTAGGTCTAGCCTTGGCTGGTGCAGGTACAACCCTATGGCTTTTTTCATATCTTCGGAGTGGCGCTCTCATGGCGTTTCTTATGCCTCTAAAACAATGCCAATTGTATTAGATCATACATGAATAAAATATCGTACAACATTATCACATCTACTAATACATTTGGAGCATTTACAATATTGGAGTGGTAGCTACATTCTAATACTTACGATACTTATTTTTACTTTATTTCATAATATTTGAAAACATTCTACGTACAAAATAAAACAAACAACGTATTCTAACCTCTATTTGAGGTTATGACGCTTATCTACCGAGATGAATCTTTTAAGCAAATCAACTAGCAATTTATCTGGTAGATGCAGTACATATATGCATTCCAATTATCTTATAAATGCCATGACATGTTCAAAGTTTTGCTTACTTCGTAGTCACCACAAAACTAAAACACACCCGCAACAATAATTACACAGTTAACCTAATCTGCCCTAATCGTATACTAATATAAACTATAACATGTAACGGACAAACGAATCAAAACGTTGATGATACGCACGTGCGCGTATGCATTCTATGTACCTAATCCATAGCCGCATAAACAATACTAAATCATATAACACCGGCACCGTAATGAAATAGAGGTGTTGTGTTGACGTTCGCAACTTACAAATATTACAAAGAATATAATACAAAACGCAGATATATTAATAGAGAAGTTACAGCGCTCAACTTAGATACTAATTAAATCATATTAGATATATATTATCTAATTTAATCTTTAAACTATCATTTTAAATAGGTACATACCTACTTAATATGTATGCATATTTTACCCATTTTATATTATTCGTCCTACGCACCAAATGTACAAAAGCAAAAATTAAATCTTTATTTTTTTACATGAAATAAATATTTATAAAATATGGAATAAATATAGTTTGGTCACTGGGGTTATGCTCAAGAGTCTTTGATAGTTTAGATTACAATAATCGTTATTTAAAGATGTACCTTGACCCGTAACTGCTATTAGCAGTTTGTCAAACCCCGCACGGCTGTACGGTCAATGTGTAACAAAAGTAGAGTCATGGTAGTTACAGGTTAAGTGTGATGGTATTCTTCTTGCAATAATGTTAATGATGAATTATCTCCATGAGAATTAATCAGGTGATTTACTTCGTTTAAAACGATTTAATTTCGAGTTTATATCTTTTTATCAATTTATCTTGATTATTGTTTACATTTTCATCTTTAAACAATAACCTATTCTTTGCCTCTTTCCTGTCATCTACTCAAAGTAAAGAGCTCTTCGTTAATCAGTTTCAAATTCGCTCAAACATTCTCCTCAGCTTGGTTTTATTTAGAAGTGCCTTTGGCTATGTATCTATGAAAACATACAAGGGAGTTTCTTTAAAAAAATTAAAATCCAAAAACTGTTTCAATAAAATTTCTATTTTTTCTAATGCTTAATTAAAATTTTTAATAAATAGTGTTCAGAATTGAGAAAACCAAATTTAAGACAGATACAGTTGACATTCTTTTCAGATTTTATCGATTGCTTGTTAGAGTATATTTTAGTTTTCGAATTTTCAGAATTTATGTTTTTTTGCTTTTATGTTCACTTGCTATTTGAATTTTCATTATATTTTTATATTAATACAAGCAACACGTGTTATTCTCTTTCAAAAGTTTATAGTGATTTTGTTTCTAACCTAACTACTAGTCAACGTTATTTTTTATTTAAATTAGATATGTCTGTGATTTCTGCAAGCATATTGGTCAACATTTATACCTAGATTTTAATTTAACAATGCCATAACATAATTTTTAATCTTAAATTGTGATTATTCATAACAGATCCGTTACGAAAAAATTACAATCTCAAAAATGATTAAAAACTGAATTAAAAATGTAATTATGACATTGTTAAATTAAATGTAAGCAGTAAATGCTATCTCTTGCAGACGTATCACGCTGATGAGATTAAGGAAAATCGAAACATATGTAATTTTTAAAATCTGACGCCATATTCTGGCGTTTTTATGGCGTGCCATGACGTCACGTGTTTCCAACGAAATGTGCTGGACCTGCGTTTCTCTTTATTGCTGTTCTGTGGTCTACACTGTAAAAAATTACAGTAATTTTGCCATGGTAAATCAGGAATATTACATGTAATAACGTTGTGAATTTACCACAATAAATCATGTAAATTTTGTTTTACATGTTATTCTAGGATATTAAACATGGAAAAAGAAATTTCGGTAAAATTTATAGCTTTTTCATGTAAGTTTAAGATGTAACAAAAATTCAAAAGGAAAATACAGGAAAAAACATGTACAATTTTGTATTTACTCTCAAAATTTACTTAAAAGTGTAAAATTGACATTTTTTTGGGGTATTTAGTGCGCTTTAAAAGTAATTTTACTAGTGAATTATTAAATTTGCTGTAAAAATATGAGGATCTTTTATATTTATTCGTTTTTACTTGAATTTTCGGGTAAAACTATAGATATCATGGAAAATACGAAATTCATACGCCGCAATGTGATTGGTTATTGGATTATTTATCTGTGCGCGTAGGTAATTCTATTCGTTTGTCGAACTTATTATTGGCTCAATGATATCATGTACGTCACAAACAATCGTAGGTTTCGCGTAAGCGTGTTCATTCTTGATCCCTGGTTGAGCGATTCAGTATGACCTATTAGGTGCTATAAAAGAATTAGGTAAGTTGGTTGCTCTTTTTATAAAAATAAATATGAAAATTATTTCAGTGTTCGGTAAATATAGAGTTCATATAAATATTACATACGAATTTTACAGTACAATCTTTGAAAAACACATCAGCATGTGAAATTTACTAGATGGTAGAAATTTTACCTTATGAAGCAAATTTACCTGTAAAATTGTAGGCAATTTTGTTACCAACGATTTTACATGTAATTTTACTGCAAGTTTTTTTTACAGTGTATGCGCTACAGACCTGGAAGCTCCCTGCCTGTAAATATGTAGCCGAAGCACGTTTGAAATTACTTCAATTTAAGGAATGCTTTTAATAACATGAAACCAAGAATGGCGTTGTGTATAGAAAATGGAGGAGTTCACTTTAGACATTTATTGTAAGTGTTTTTTACTATTAAACTTGTTATTGATACAACTGAAGCTTTTGTATGTAATTATTTATAGAACTGTACCTAATCTGTCGATAATATAACATAGACGGCACCAGACACATACACGCCACAGAATAAATCAAGTAAAACTAAATATTTGATCATATGATATTTTACTTGTTTACACTTCCATCATTTTTAATACATATTTTTCTCAAGCTCTTTGTGAAGATCAGATTCCTTGAAGCAGTATTAAGGTTTATTTAGTAAAAATATTTCATCTTCGTTTATTATGATAACATAATTAATGTTTCTACCCCGTCTTTCCGAGAGTAAAACAGCTAACCCGACCCATTCAATATAACGATTGTATTGCTCGACAGTGCTTGACGCGTTTTCGAGCATCTCCCGTTTGTTGTATTTTCCCCGGTTTACTCCCTCAATCATCGTTCCTGTTGGGGAATTTATTATTTGTCTGGTAAACAATTGCTTAAATAAATTTCCCCGGGATAATTAAATCCTAACGTTTGATTAAATAAGCGCCAAGATAAAGCGTGGTAAATGATGAAGATAAGACGTAAGATGGCGCCGCGGGAAAGGTATGCTATATACAAGATGGTAAACACAAAGATTTATTTTTGTTTTTATTCCGAAAGACCACTGATGTTTATAACAGAGGTAAAGATTCAAACAAAATATACGCAATGACATTAGAAGAATTACACGCACACTGAGAAAAATGGGCTAAGTAAAGTGTTTACTTGATTAAAAATTATTTACAATAGATAAAGTTTTACTTGGAACTATTCTCGTTAATTAATACCTGCAACTAAGCCCAGTTTCCTGAATGCAAGTTGTTACTGTAAATAGTGCTTTTATTAACGGCTATTACACAGCGTACCTGACTAATTTGTGGTAAGTATCGTATTACTTATGACTACTGATACTGTATCTAACTACAGCACATACTTAGTAGAAGTAACAACAATGCTGATCGCTATTAAACTCATGTATTTTGTTAAATAGGTAACAACTTGCCACAACTATGATTATTTGAGTTTTGCTGCCACCCCGTGACTGTTTTACTATTCCTGATTGGCTAATGCGGCGGAGTAATGAAATAGTCCCCAAGACGACTACGCGCGCAGGCGCGGACTAGCGTCAAGTAAAACTTACGGACGTGGGAAAAAGGGTGGCCAAGGACAGCCATTGTAGGCCAGTTGGAACGCAAATATATTAAAAATACCGGGTGGGTTAACTCAAGGCCCCATCCGTATAAAGAATCCCAGCGAATGAAGAAGTACCGAGCCTACAAGCAATCGGATGTTTCAGAATTGCAGTTTTAAACCACGTGGTATATTTGAATTCCCCATTATTGTGATGATATCTGCGCCCGCTGGTGAAGTTAAAGTGTGGATGCCGTAGCTAGCTGAGTGACAGTCCAAGTGCCACCTGCAGTTAGGGATACCCCGACGAAGTAGCCGTTTTCGAGGCGATCACCGGACATAGCCGCCACGTACGCCGACAGAGGATCAACTCGCCGAGACAACGCCCAGTGCAAGGAACCAACAGAAACCGCAAGTTTACCAGCCAGGTATATTATTTTTTTGTTTGTTATTAGTTGTAACTTCAAAGCCATATTTCTCTTTGTCCTTTGTTTAGATTTCAATAATTTCAATAACTAAATAACGTTTCAAGGGAACCCCATTTGCCTTATCTTTTATTATTGCTTTGTTCATTTTTTCATTATTAAGGAATATATTTTATGAGTCCTTACATTGTAAATTGTTTTAAAAAAAAAACTATTGTTAAAGTGAAACCAATATCTTTCATTCATATCAGGTAGTCACTGTGTTTGCCCTATACAAAATAAAACTATTACTAATGATACTGCTTTTTTTCTTAAGTAATAAGCATTATGTACCATCTTTAGCAAAATAAATGCGAATTTAATCTTCAATTATTAATGCAATCGACGCTACAGCACACTGAATAGTAATTAAAAATTATTTGCAAACAATTTTGAATTACGCATTGCTCGGTAGGCAGTACTTATAGTCGCGAATGCATAAATAATCGAAGATTTGCGGAATTTTTTTTGTACTTTATCTTATTTAATAAACATTCACTAAACTTCCTCGTTTCCTACACTACCTATAGTTGAACAACAAATTTAAGGTAAGTATATTGTATATTTATAGCAAACCATTACCTTCTATATAACAGGTATTTAGTGAACGTGCATTAATGATATTCTTTCCTTATCACAAGTAATCTAAATAGCTTGTATTAATTATGAAGGTGTGATAGCTGTTATAGAATAGTTCACTCACAGCAATACACCTGCTACTTGACAAGGGTAAACCTTTGCTTACTGCAACTACATATATTCTTTGGTCTAACTACTTCAGTTTAATTATCATCAATAACTTCATAAGTTGCCGGTATGAAGCAGACCGTAAGTAACTTAGATTGCTTCTTGTTGGTGTCAGTGTTTGGGATCTCTTTTTTACTAGTGCTAAGTAATCTGTGCTTTTGTCCCCTATCCAGCTGAACTATTTACTTATGATAATTGTATTTTTATTTATGATTATTAAATTCTTTCTCAGTGCAAATGGATTAATTTGCTCTACTGTTGAAACTGAATATTCCTTAAAAAGTATGTATATAGGAACCATTGTATGCATGGATTATAACGAAAAGCTTTTCAAGACAGAATACTCAAATAGCTGATGACATAGAGGTTTGCCCAAAATAACGACACTGTACTACCTCACAAGCTGTTTTTTACGTTAGTCATCTTTACACATGATTTTGTACATGCGACACCCAAAGAGATAGCATAAATAAACCTCCATTACTAATTACATTTCATCTACGACGGCCTTCCAACCAGGCAAAATTAGTTCACTACTGATGCAACTAGCAGTGTCTCGTTAGTGTATCATTGTCTGCTTCTTGGTAACAGGCTACAATGTATTACTTGCGATAGCCCGCCACGTAAAAACGCCGCTTTATAAACATGTTTTACACGAGAAGTCTAGACTGTATAACGGGGTGCTTACGCTTAGATTTTAGCTACATAGCTTACATTAGCAAGGCGCCCGACGGGTACGGCCAACTTAATTACATAATAAAGAAATGCTCGACGACATCCCGAGGTTGGATTGCGAATAAATTTGCAAGCTTTCCGCTGGAGTGGCATCACTGCAATTATTGTCTTCTTGAAGGGGCTAAAGTTCGCTAAGATTGTAATTCTGCATTTATATAGCGTAGCACGTACCGAGATGTTTGTATCTTTGGGTGGTTTTACCGCCTGAATGGCTGGTAACTTCGACTTAATTTACATAATTTTCTAGAAGAAGTAAAGAGACTACCATATCGCGTTTAAAACGTCCATCACGATAAAATTGCTTATAAATGTTATTCCATTTTTTTATATCAGTAAGAGAGTTACTGAGGTGATATTATTTTCAAAAAATATTTGACAGAGTTTTGGAAAGAACAAGCTGTTATTACCAGTGCAATTATTTTCGATTGAAACATAACAAAATGTTATAAACACCTCGTACAGTATAACAACAAAACCATAAATAATTTTGTTTCAGAAACTTCACTTAATGCTGTTGGAGTACCGCAGGGATCGATTTTGGCACCAACGCTTTAAAAATTAACTATAAGCGTTCGTTACACTTTATGTAAATGATGTTGCTTTGAGGATAGCTGACAAAGATTCTAATATTTGGATGGTGCCTTACCGACTAATGCATGCACATGGTTTGCAATTAATAAATAATTATTTGTATCACTAAGTCACAAGCCTTGCGAGTATGAGTCGGCTACCGCCTTGGCCCACAAGTACGAATACTAGTAAAAGAGTTTTTGGCCGTGTGATACACAATGTTTTCTGGACCGACAAATCTTAATTTTGAATTAAAAATAGAAATGAAATTTTGGCACTAGGAAGTTGACAGAACAAGTTGGCACACATGTTACATACCTTAGTATTTTGAAGTTTCCGAGAATAAATATTTTTCTGTAATTTTTTTTTCTAGTTTAATATCTATTTATCGATAATAAGTGCAATGAAGACATCAATTCATCTTAGCATGGTTGAACAGTAGTTAAATGATAATTTATTACATGTCTTGTTACGTGTTGAAAACACCTTTTCTTATTTCTCCAACTGTACACTATCCTATCTGAAATCATCTGGATTCATTGACCTTTACGAGTTACCGAGAATTTCGCTATTTACTTATTTTATATAACGTCACGTTTGACCTTGAAGTTGTTTTTTTTGTAAATGTACCGCTTTATTTGTGACCTTTTTCTAAATTCTTAAATTGTCAAATTTCAGTCTCTATTTAGATGCATTTGTTTCGTAAGTTCCATTAAACTCCGTTCATAATTAGCTCCGAATTTATTCATTTTTGTTAATTGTTGCATATTTTTTTGTGCGCACTGTACTTGAAACGTTAGAATTTCGCATAAACACGAACACCTGCATTTTTTTTTTTTAATCCTTAATACTCGGATCCTATTGGCTACTTAATGGCATAGCGCGGGAACTAGATTCCTCTCCCTTCTGGATTTCACTTACTCTCCAGCCCGCTAAGTGGGTAGACCTAACGGTCTAAGAGGAGCGCCCTGCTGTATCCCTTTCTGACAAATTACCCGTTCGGTAACCCCTGTGGGGGGATATCAGGTCAAAAGGAAACCACTCCACAGAAGCCGTTTTTGAGTTATTGTATTTTGGCGACAAAAGGTTCTCCTGGAACCCCGCGGACGCGGATCTCTCAAGCAGCGTCCCTAAGGCGTACCTAGACCGGGCTTTCTTCTTTCATCCACCGCTCTCTTCCACTTCTTCCTCCCCGAGGTGTTTGGTGGCAATCAACCGTTTGCGCATTGTTTTTAAATGTAAGTTAATTTTAAGATTTATTTTCTTTTGTATTTGTAGTACGAACTACATTGGAGTCAGAATAATTTAACGTAAATTTTGATTTTTTTTTAGTCTTTGCTCTCATTGTTCAATTTAACGTAACTTTTGAAATTATTTTAATTTTTGTTTTCTTTCATCTTTTCGCATTAAAACAATGGTAGGTCGTATTCCTTTGCATGCTCGATCGAGTAGGTAGATTTTATTTTCTTGTTTCTTTGTAATATAACATTTTTTTTTGATAATAACAAGTACTCCAAAAGTTCATTTCGTGTGTATTTTATTTTGTAATTATTTAATGTTTGGCTTCACCTAATCAATTGTTATATAAACTGTTTATATAGTTTCTCTGAGTTTTATTTAATTCAATTTTATCGTCCTTGGCGCATTAGTTTTTTTTCCCTTTTTCATTTAATTAACTTTTTCATTCAATTTAATTATTTATAAATCAAAATTCTGCAAATTACCAATCCCTTGTTTCCCCTACTGGAAAATAGCCATTCTGGGCTGTGGCTAAAGCACCGGGCGACAGCGTCGGGCCAAGGAAGGCAACAACTGACTTAACCCAGTGGCGCTCAATCCGACACCTCTCCGGCGCCTCCCTGGCCGAAACGACTCCTACAGTCGCAGCGTGGGAAATAAATTATAGACGTTGTTTTATTTATTCCTCTACCCCATCCTTTGATACTTTGCAATCATTTATTTTATTTAATATCAATAATCTTTTATAAACAATATTTAATTTTTTTTTTATTTACTTTTTTGTTATTATTCAATCTGGTCTCATGCTCTGGGAAATTGCTACTATTTAATACGCCCTGAGAATTCGCTGGTAGCAGTCTGTTATGTGGAATCTAGTGTAGCCAACCTTTGGTGAAGTACTGCAAAATGTTTCTGGACGGAGACGCAAAAACCTTTATTTATGTATATATATATTTATATTAAGGATATAATGAAGCTTTACGGTCTAAAAGGTAACTATAGATTCGTCGTTTTTAACGATAAAGGCAAGTTACATCCATGTTTGACTATGTGGTTATACATAAGGGTAATTGGGCCCATAATAACGTTCGGAGCAGTAGTATGGTGGTCAATGCTATTACAATGGCCAGACGCATATGTAGTCTAGGGGTATAGGTACCCTTTAGCCTTTTAAAACATCGAGTGTAGAAGAGATTCTTCCAATATTACTTCAGAAAGGGCAGGACAAAATCCTTCCGCATATGATCCGAATAAGCCGGAGTAGTTTGGAGCTGAGCTATTCCAAAAAATTGGCGAAGGACTAAAATCATCTTCCTACCAAAAGCAGAGAAAAGGGATATTACGCATTCTGAATTCCACAGCCTTACATCATTGCATTGAGGTTGCATTAGTTGAGTTGACGAATCGAATTCAAGGTGCACTGACGAATAAAGAAACCGTAGTATGGGCCTTTCTAGATACAGCGATCGCATTTGACAACACTCCACACGAGCCTGTCAAAAGAGCATAAATTAATTGGGAGGTGGATGGCTTGACCTTCAGATGGATGTCGTAGCTGCTGTCTACAAGATCGATGGAGGTAGAGGTGAGACATATAAAAGATCATCCCGATTAATCTGACCAGAGGATGCCCACAGGGGGGATTACATCTCCACTTATGTGAAACCTAAAAGTAGACGAACTCTTATGAGGGCTAACTGATTTGTGCATACCTTGTCAAGGGTATGCTGATGATATTATCATATACGTTAGGAAACAAGTTTGAGAATATGCTCCGTGACGTAGTTTAAAGAGGATTGAAGTTTATGAGAAGACGGTGTCAATTGGTGGGACTCAATCTTAACCCTATTAAGATTACCTTAGTAGCATTCACTGGGAAAAGGAAATCTAATTTCAAAACCATTAAAATAAATGAGCAAAACATAGATTGGAGAAGGAACTTAAATACCTAGGCTTCACTCTAAACAATAAACTCCTCTGGAACAAACACGGACCTGATGTAACCAACAAGGCCAAGAAAGCTCTGATGATGTGCAGAAATTTTGCAGAGAAAATTTGGAAACGCATCCAAAAAATACTGATTTGGATGTCTACAGCAATAGTGAAACTTAGCATCATTTATGCTTCAGTAGCTTAGAGCAAAAGAACTAATCTGGCCATTGTGAGAAGTGACTTCTCGAAACTGCAAAGATTAGCATGCGTATTGCTGCGTACTGATTGAATTAATTGAAAATGCTAAATGAATTTTAAAATGAAAAAGAAAAATAAAATTAGCTAGCTCAATTGATAAAATTTTAAAGAACGCAAAAGAACTATTAACCTCCTAGCGAATTGAAACTTGAATCTAACCACGAAAAGTAAATTGTGAGTGAATGAAATCTGCCTTTCTTAATTACCCGAAAAATTGAAAAGGTTTAAAATAAAATAAAAGAACAGAATTTTTAACTCAATGACGTTAATTAACAATTAAAATTTATTTTTCAAAATGGGTTAAATTACAACTTGTGCAGAAAAAAAAAACTTGAACTGAAGGTTCTGGCCTAAAATAAAAATTGCACTTGACTCTAAATTAAACTAGGACAATGCTATTTCTTATGCAAAGCAAAAGTTAAGTTTGTTTAGGAAGATTATACAAAATACACAACCTTTGAATTTCTATCCACGTGGTTTCACTGATTAAAATAAACTAAACATGGACTATTACTAAAAATTTACAAAATAGAAAAACTAAAATGCAAGAACAATACTTCTACTCACCAAAACGAGGTGATTGATAAATAAAAATGAAACAGCAAAATTGAATAACCGAAAATTAACTCTTTAAAATACAATGAGAGAAAAACTAAAAAAAATATCTTTCTAAACAAAAATAATAATTGATCTTATATCTATAAAGTGCACTCTTTAATATATTAACAATTATTACGATAAGAATTCCTTGATTGGCTATATAAAAGACAATTAATGCAAAATTTACAATATCAAAATGGATTACAAGATGGCAACAAAGATATACAAAAATACGTCTACTCACGTCAATAGTCGAACAAGGAAATCCTTAACAAAATTCTACAATTGTTTATCTTACAATAATCCCTCTCTCAAAATCGTAGAACGCAGACGTATTACATTACAACAATATTGAATAGAATCCGCATTAAAACAACACTAGCGAAGACTAGACCAAATTAATGAATGGAATAATTAAAAAAACTTAACATTAAATAAATTACAATGATACACTAAACTCTTTAACTAAAATTAATCAAAAAATTGGGAAAAATTCTCGGTAAATTTAACAACAGCTGTTTTAGCAAGGAAACCAACCAATACAAGCAAAACTATGCAACTTAAAATACTCTGTGGAAAGGGTTGTCTAACCACAGCAGTATGTATAACTGGGATTATGAAAACCTGCCCAACAGCAGCTATCGAGGTAGTCTAGGGAAATTAAACGAATTAGGAAAAAGGAATAGCGTATCTCTCCAGTGGGTTTCAAGCCCCATAGGAATGGAAAGAAAAGGCCTTTTATAGGACCTGAATCCTTTTGCGAGATAAGTAGCAGTACAATGCCGAAGAAATTGAAAAGAGCACAAGAATTGGTAGTAAAATATCACTTGGTTAATCGTGTCAAATGTTTTGTTGAAATCCAGCAAGATAAAGCAGATGATAAGACCAACATCACTCGTTTGAAAAATGTCATCAGTCACTTTTAAAAGCGTAGTTTCTGAGCTGTATCCAGACATAAATCCTAACTGAAATTCTGGTAAAATATTCCTCGAGGGAACATGATTTCTAGTTCGAGCACAAATAATCTTTTTAAAAAGTTTTGGACTTCGAAAATACTCCTTCTGTTAGGCAAGATCTAATTAAATGCGTGATATAGGGAATCACAACGGGACAACAGAGCTCCATCATCTTAAGGCTAATATCATCAAAGCCAGTAGCAGTAATTTTATCGAATTAGTATACAATCCACTGCATATTGTTTCTAGGCACAATACCGGCATAGCACCCTAACCTCAATTAATAATTCGATTCCACACGAATTCCCATGCTCTTTTTAGTCCCTTTAATCTCTAACGTCGTCTTGCCCCTTCAATGCAAAAAAGTCCCCTTCCAATTTGTCCATCCAATGAGGGAGTAAGACTCTCCGGTCCGTCCTTACAGGAACCCATAAATTTTCCACCTCATTTCGCTAAGTGATAACCTGCTAAACGGGTATATATTATCCCCGAGAAATTTCCATTTAATACTGTCCTAAGCGTATCTACCGCAACCAGCAGCGTCACAGTTCGATTTCTAATCGTTCCCAATGCTTCTTGAACCTTGAACAGCGCACGCAATATACATATAAGTAGGCCGGTTACTTCCAATAGGCTGGAGCGTCGGATGTCTTTTCTGTAATGAAATATTGTCGGTGTAACGTAAATACCGAGTCTGGAACTCAGTGAATCATTTAGTTTTTGCTCTGGCGAATATTCCTGGTGACCTCATCCGCGTTGTGCGGAGCGCTAGATAGTTTTTTTTCCCCCCGATGCCGCTGTGGTAGGTGGAGACGCCATTAACATGTCTGCCAGCGGCACTCGGGGACGCTTATCTTAGCCGTTTAATCTTCCAAAGTTGTTAGCGTTGTTGACATTTTTATATTGCATACCCTCGGTAATAGCTTGAAGACGTACTTGACGGTCTCAGAGCGACGATGCGCATAAACAACTGGAAAGGATCAGCTCTCCGGTGTTATATTGGGTGCTGTAAAAATTAAACTTGAATAGAACAGCGCTCACGTTAAAAGCGGCATGGGAGTTTGTGCGTTTTCAGTGGAATATTTTCTTAGAAAGCAAACTGAAAAGTTGTAATATTTTCATTCATTCATTCATTCAGGTTAGGGTGGGCACTTGATGTCCGGGCACTTGAGCTTGGTGCTCATTGTATCATCTCTATTAATTCTCTTATTTCCACACGAGCAGCTTGGTGTTCTCTATAAAGCCCAGTATCTTGCCCAGTGGAAACTTGAGGACCTTCGAGGGCTCCAATAGATCTCTACCGAAATATTTCTGCCTGAGTACCTTCAGTTCCTCACATGTGCAGATTACATGTAAACTCGTTTCCTCCTGTAATTCGCATCTTCTACACCACGGTTCGCTTACACGGCCTGTGTTGTATAGATACTTTTTCAGAGGGCAGTGTCCAGTTACCAACCCAGTAATGGTTTTACTTCTTTCTTACTGCGCTTGAGTAGGTTATCAGAGAAACTACCATCCCATCCCCTATCAGCGTTTTGGTATGGAGTTGACCTTCAGTCGACCTCCATTTCTTTGTACTTTCTTATCTAACCAGGTCCAGATCTCCCTTCTTGCGGAATCCTTAGTAATCTCACATACGGGCTCTGGACCCATGAAGTGTCTCTTAGAGCCTCCTTGGTTAGTTCATCGGCGATTACGTTGCCCTTTATATCCTCATGTCCCGGCACCCAAATCAGAGACACCGTGTTGTCTCGCGCCAGTGCATTGAGGGAGTGTTTGCAGTCCCTAACTAGTTTTGACCTAGTTACAGGGTTTGAGATTGCCTTAATGACAGCCTGGCTGTCAGTCATTATATTAATTTTCCTCCTCATGTAGCTCCTTTGCAATCATTTCTGCACAGGCTGCAAGGCGAATACCTCTGCCTGGAAGACCGTTGTATGTTTCCCCAGGCTTATGAATATCCTTTGATTAGGACTGGGCCCACAAATACCGCTCCTGTCCCTGGCTGGATTTGGATCCATCCGTGTACCAGTTTTCGTTAGCAGTGATCTCACTACGCGCTGGTCTCTGTTCGGTATGGAGATTTTCACCTATTCAGTAAGATAATTTCGGGTGCATGCTGTCCGTGGCATTTGTAGCAATGGCCGTCCAGCAACGTGCCGTAGTATAGTGTGTCCTCCCCCTGAAGTTGGGATGCCACAGGTTGTTGGCTTTCAGTCTAAGGATCGCATTCATTGCCTCCGCTCTCACATAGAGTCCCAAGGGGGGAAGCCCACAATGGTCTCCAAAGAGCGGTCCTGTACTGTTAGTTGCACCAGTGATACCAGCAATGCTGTCTCTGACAGCGGTTAGCAGCTTCGCTCCTCACCAGACTACTGCCCCGTATGTTATCGTGGTCTTATCACGGCAGTATATAGCCAATGGATCACCTTCGCTTTAATCCCCAAGTTTTGCCAGCAACTCTCCTGCAGCGCCAGAATAGTTGGGTGGCCCTGGTCGTTGTGTTAACTAAGTGATTTTTCCAGCTCAGTTTTGCATCAAGGGTAACACCCAGATACTTACTTCCTTGGTTAATTGTAACCCTGCCAAACAGTCTAATGCCGCCTAGGTCATTGAGTTTTCTCATGTTGGTAAAGGCAACCAACTTTGTTTTTTGTGGATTAACTGAGAGTCCTTGTGAAAGGCACCATTCCTCTACCATTCGCAGTGCATTACGCATGAGCCGCCACCACGCCTGGAACTTCCCCTAGCACGATGACAATGTCATCACGTACCCTGCATCCATATTCCTTTGTCGTTTATGATCTGACGAGATCATCCACGACAAGCTCCACAGCAGTGGTGACAGTACTCCCCTTGAGGACACCCTCTAGTGGTCCTCATGGCGGATATTTTTATCTAGCATATTGCATAGACCACTCTGCTCTTAGCATGCAGCCAACCATCTGCTAGTCGTGTGGTCAATGTTCCGTTCCATTAGTGATCGGTTGATCGAGGGGGTTGATGTGTATCAAAGGCGCCCTCGATGTCTAAAAATACTGCAAGGGCAACTTCCTTTTGATGTAGGCTCCTTTCGAGTCCTTCCACCAAACTATGCAGGGTTGTAATATTTTATTTTTGGCCAATAGCAATCAAATCTCAGAGATTGCTTTAATACCAAATATTCCCCTAGTCTACTTCTGGTGCGTTCAAAGGTTACCCTTTTAAATGAATAGAATATAAACAAATAAATTACATAGATGTGAATTAAGGTATCTGGAACGTCTCAAGGCAACATCATTTGTTCTTTTTCTTGTGACGTGGAATCTCTTGACATACTACAGCCTCTCAGCTTTTTCTATTTGGTCTCTTCTATTCTTTTACCCATTAAATTACACCTAGCCATCCCAAGATCCTAGCACTAATCTGTACAGGCCTCTGGTCTAAGTTAATTTGTGTCCTCTGAGTTAATTTCTGGCTTGTCTGTCTTCCTGCATCCCGAGCTTCACATTCATGCATAATGTGGTTAGCTTCCTCTGTCCTGTCATTACACATGTATCTCTAGTGTTGATCCCAATTTTTCTGTGGGTGTTCTTTCAGTGTACAGTGTCCTGTTAGGAGACTCGTTACGATGCGAAGATGGTGACTGAGACTAGCTGGAATGACTGAGGATGGCTGGAGATAACAGAGGCTGGCAGGCATGACTACCACCATTTATTGATAAATTGAAACAATAACAAAACACCCTTAATTCCCCATGCTCCCCTCAAAGGTACTACATGGGGTTATCTACACTAATTATCGCATTGTTTCTAACATATTACAGGTCCCTATTCTAATTAACTAGTACCTAATTACTATTGCAGAACTAGTGACGGTGGTATTGATAATATTGCGCCAGTGGAGTGACTTTATAAGTCTCTGAGCATTCATCTACGCTGAGAAAAAACTAGCAGGGTTATTTCATAATATATTAAAATGCATTTAGTTAACTAAAAATTAGTTTAAGTAAAGCTAACATTTCTTTTAGTAAATGAGTAAGGGAAACCACTAAACCTTCCTCTGAGAGCAAATACTAGTCCGCGTTAATACAATGTGAAAATTAAATTCTTATTCTTAATCTGAGTTGGAGATCATATCGTCCTTTCTCTCATGTTTCTGGGCCAACCATTTCTCACCACCGTGGTATAGGCATTCGCTGCTGGTATCTGAAAGCAAAGAAAAGCAGCAGCACTCAATTGTAACAAACCATATTAACTTATATCTATTTATCTAATAAATCTACTAAATCTATATCTGTTACTCTATGCCGGCCGAGATGACTGAGACTGGCCGAGGATGACTGAGGGTGGCTGGAATGACTGATGCTGGCTAGGATGACTAAGGCTGGCTGGGATGACTGAGGTTTGCTGGAGATGACTGGAGGTGACCGGGATGCCTTAGAATCTCACCTGCCACGCCTCATCCATTATAACCAAATAGAGAGGAGGAAGATCTAGCATACATTTCATTGCTGCTGTAGGGGTAGTCCTCATTGCACCTCTTATTCTTCAACATGCAAGCCTCTGCATCTTGCTAAGTTCAGTTATAGTTTAGTTTAGTTTTATATTTATTCCTGTATGATACAGGTATAGAACACGTCAAAACAAATACAAAAAAAGACAATACGTATATATCACTAAATAAAAAGTACATATTAAGAAAAGTGAAGAGCTACTCCAATATCAACTTACAATTAAAAAAGTCTTTTAGACTTTAAAAAGAGTGTTTGTATAATACTAATTCTAGTTTGTGTTTAGATTCAATTCAATTTTTAATCCTAGGAACGTAGTACAGCTACTCGAGGTAAGTTCTTCATCGTCGTAGTTTATGCTAAGTGCATGGGTATCTCTTGTTGTAAATTTAATTATGTTGGTCTTTTTTATACTTAATTTCAGGTTATAGTTTTCGAGCCAGCCTTTATTTATATCTAATGCGTGTAAAATTGTATCTTTAATACATCTTCTTAACAACCGACACATCATCCGCGAAAAGTGCTACAACATCACGCTGTATATCTGGCAATCGGTCCAGGTAAACCAGAAACAGGATAGGTCCAAGGACGGATCCCTGCGGAACTCCCCTTTGTACTATTTCCCAAGAGGATGTAAGTATCACACCACTGCTACTCCGCGCCTTCACACATTGCATTCTATTTTCAAGAGTTTGAAAATAGAATGCAATATTGTCAAGGTACGACTGAGGAAGTTTAAGATTTTTCTAGAAATGTTGTTAATCTGTTATGTATATTTTTTCGAATATCTTAGATACATTGGATAATAAAGTTATGGGTCTATAATTTGTTAACTGTTGTTAATCCCCCTTTTTATGTATAAGACTTACAATTCCCTTTTTCAGATGACTTGGAAAGGTAGATGTTTGAAGGCTCAAGTTAACCATGTAAGCTAGTGGTTCAGCTATGAATGCAGCAGACGCTTTATAGCATCTTGCTGTTGCACCGTTGCCAGCCTACTGGAGTGGTATAAGTGATCATGGGTCTGACTATCCAAGGCAGCATCTTAAGTCCACTGCTATTTGTAGAAAACGTATTTTCCAACGATGTACGTAAAGCAAGTATAGCATCACACATTAAGAATAGAATTTGTGGTAAATTAACAATACGGTTAACTCTGACGTATTCAAAAGTTGAAAGTCTAAATGAATGGAAATGAATGGAAAATAATGTTAAACCCTTTTGATTAAACTACTGTTTACAGTCATTAGTTAGAGGATAATCTGCTTCTGATATCGTATAAATAAAAGTTGAACAAGGAAATAATATTATTATCATTCGTGCTAACATGCTTCTACTACTTATTGTTAGATAACTTCGTTTATTTATTTAATAAATTGAGAACGCTATTCCAGATTACGCAGCTCTCTTCTTCCATCGAGTATAATAAAGTGAAAAGCTAAATTATATTCGTACATTCGTATAATTTCGGCATTTCTATCCTAGATTTTCGAGCGGGACATGGCTGGTACGAAAAAGCAATTACGGTTTTAATTTTGGATTTAATTAAACCGTAGCGCTGGGCCGGTTTTGAGATCAACGCAACGCGTATACCTTCTCTCTCTCTCTCTTCCAGAGCTGGAGTTTTTGATCTGATTTTAATTCCGGATTATTTCAAATACAACGTAGAGGCAGTGTAGTAATCATGTGTAGATTTTGCAGGCACCAATTGCATTGAAATAATCATCAAAGGAAGCTCTGATTGATAGTACAATAAATGATAGATACCAGCGTGAATAGTTAAAATTTTGCATACAACAGGGAGGACTACGCAACAAAGCAGTGTCAATTATGCAGAGGATTGTCAGAGGAAAAAAGAACTTAAACAAACATCACTGCAGCGAACAGTAATCAATTAGTTATGGAGTACCTATTGCAAAGCCTGTGAATTGTAGATAGAGTGATTGTTTGAAACAGAAATGGGATTGTAACGACCAAACTAAGCTTACAGATAGGTTTTACTTACTATGAATTATTTGGGAGACTGATAACTGAAAGGCACAATTAATAAGTCTTGTTTACTACAGTACTAATAATTGATAAACTTTGACCTCCTAAGTCCTGAAATTATGATCTGCAAGCTGAAATATTACGGCATATTTCCTGACGACTTAAAAATTACTAAGACAATACCAGTATTTAAAAAAGGTGATTCTCAAAAAGTAGAAAATTATAGACCTATCTCGTTGCCTTCAGTTTTTTCTAAAATTTATGAAAATGTTATTAACACCCATCCGCCTTATGAATTTTCTAACCAGTAATCATTTACTGTCAAACACTCAGTTCGAATTTATAGCCGGATACTCAACATGTAGTGGTATCTATAGTGTTTTGAGTGTGGTGTATGAAGTCTTAGACAAAAAGAACGTTGCAGCTGGTATATTTTTTGATTTGTCAAGTGCTTTTGACGCGGTAGACCATCACGGGTGAAGCTGCTAACACGATTTCGACGAGAGAATCTTCCTTAATTGAGGTATTTCGCGGTGTTCCGCAGGGATCAGTTTTGGGACCGTCATTGTTTGAACAACATTGTGACTCCCTTCACCACAAACTTTGCTCAGCAGTATATGCTGTTAATCGCTGCGAAGTAGGTCAGTCTACACTCTTTTGAAATATTTATTAGCATACGTCGAATCTAGGTTCGTTAGGGTATTGTTTTCTGGGGTTCCACTGCATCTGCGAGGAGGTTGTTTGTGACTCAAAAAAAGATAATTAGAGTTATAATGGGAGTTGCACTCAAAGATGCGTGTCGTTCTTTGTTTGGTGCCCTTGGTATTTTGCCATTGGCTGCATTGGCCGCTGTCAACACTATTTATTTATGAAGTCTTAATGTTTCATAAAGATAATGAGACCGAATTTGCCAAAAATCGTGATATATTTAACGGTATGACGACAAGGGGCTGCCATAATTTAAGTATTCCAGCTCATAAAACCAAATTTTGTGAATCTAGCCCTGCTTATCAAGCCACTATTATATACAACCAAATGACAGAATATATAAAATCGCTCCCTTCAAAAACTCAATTTAAAAGAGAACTTAGGAAATATCTACTGGCACACACATACTACTCTGTGGAGGAATATCTTTGATAGCAATTTGACATATCATTAGTGTTCATTATATAGCTGCTTATTTTGTATTTTTATATTTGTTTATTAATTGACTTCTCCTACTGATAATGTTTTCTTAGAAAACCACAGCAATAAAGTATTTTTATTATTATTATTATTACTATTATTATTATTATCAGCGGATACACGCTTGACCATATTAGGTCATACTTACAAGGCAGACAGCAAGTCACAATGTGGAACAACGCATCCTCACGCACATGTGACATAAAATACGGTGTACCACAAGCGTGTATTATCGGCCTCTTACTTTCTATTTTATATTTAAATGATCTCTCTGTGAATGTCCAGCATCGAATCTTCAGGATTTTAAGGGGCAATAGATCTGAAAGGACTGAGAAGGACGCTTACGATTGGTTTGCTGCAAATAAACTGAAAAATAATAAAGAAAAAACTCAGAAGCTGCTATTTACAACAAAATTTGCAGACAACAAGCATGTATATATCTTCGAGGCTGGAAATGGACTCCAAACTAAAGTGCGACCAAATTGACTTCGCCTCTATACGCCGAAGAAGAATTGGCAGGGTGAGAACTGTGTTTGCTGCCTTTCAGTTCTTACTCAATTTTGGGGTGCTGTTCTGGGGCTCTTCAAGCGCGACATCTAGAACTTCCATTTTACAGAAGCAGTCTATAAGATTGGTGCGTAATCTGAACTATGGTGAATCATGCAGAAGCCAAAGTTTAGTTTAAATGTATGGTGTGGCTTGATTGGTGGTGAAGTAGTTGTTCCTTTGTTTTATTATGGGTCACTTAATGAAGTAACGTATACAGGGTGATTCTCAATATATGCGACAAACTTTAAGCGCTGATTCCTGGGGTTATTTTGATCATAAAAGTTCATAAGAACGTGTGTCCAAAATCGCGTAGTTCTAAAGTTGTACAATGTCTAATAGTAAGTTAACATAATTAATGTTTTTTTGAATACAAATTCATCAACATAATTAATAGGAGTCGTATAAACTAATGATTTAAGGTGACCCAGAGAAAAAGAATCCAAAGAATTTAAGTCTGGAGACCGAGGAGGCCACGGTTGTGGACCTCCCCGTCCTACCACCGATCTGGATACGTATTATCCAAAACTCGCGAGCAACTAAATTAAAATGCGCTGGAGCACCGTCATGCATAAAATACATTTGTAATCTTAATTGCAACGGAACTTCTTCCGGCAGTAGGGGTAGCTCCTCTTCAAGAAAATTGTGGTATACCTCGCCATTTAATCGTATCGCTAAAAAAATGTTGACCTATCAAGTGATCTCCAACAATTCCGGCCCACACATTGACAGAGAATTGATGTTGACGACGGGCATTCACTAGTTCGTGCGGATTTTCTTCGGCCCATGTGTGATTATTATGAAAATTAATAATCGCGTTTCTAGAGAAAGTAGCCTCGTCGGTGGAAAATATTTGAGGCAAATAGTCAGGATTTTGTGCGATTTTGTGTTGCATCCATTGACAAAAAGCCACTTTTGCGGAAAATCTACTAGCAAAAGTGCCTGCACCCGTTGAATGTGATATGGATACAACAGTTGATCTTTCAATATTTTCCAAGCTGTGGCCTGACTAATGTTTAAAGCAAACGCAATTTTTCTGGTGCTTGTAGTAAGATGTTCCTCAATTTCATTTAGTACCATTTCTTCAACTTGTGGAGTTCTCACTGTAGATGGGTGCCGTTATAAGTCGTCGTTTGTTTTAAATTTCCGTTTCACTAAGACGTTGGTGAAGACGGGCAAATATTGAATGATGTGGGATGATACGGTTCGGGTATCGTTCTTCATAAAGACGTCTAGCAGCACGCGAATTTCCATTGGCAAGACCGTAAGCGAAATGCATATCAGACATCTCAGCACTCGTGTAATGCATTTTAGAAAACAGAAAGTGACAATAAACTGAATGAATACTCTGACAACTATTGACAAATATTGAAATGAAAATAACAATTCCTCTCACCACAATAGTTTTTGAAGACCAACTGTGATATTATATCGTGTTAGTCATAGTTCATAATTGATTATTAAACATTCAATAACTTTAAAACCATACCGTTTTGGGCATATACTCATATGAACTTTTATGGTCAAAATAACCTCAGGAATCAGCTCTTAAAGTTTGTCGCAGATATTGAGAATCACCCTGTATATGAACCTTGTGATAGAGGTTCTGGAAGAATACCTAGATGATGTTAATTTAGAAGATCGTCAAACCATTTACTTCCAACAGGATGGAACTCCAGCTCATAATTTTCTTAATGTTGGTGTAATGTTACGATGTTCGAGACCACTGGATAGGGACCAATGGTCCTATAAATTGGCCACTTCGATCACCAGACTTGTCACTTTTGGATTTTTTCTTTTGGGGCAACGTTAAAATAAAGTTTACGAAAGAAGGTACGCCAATGTATCTCGAAATAGCGATGTTCAACAGTGCTTTTTTATGGTGGTCATCGTAATCAACTCTAAGAATTGAGCTTGTTTGCTAGTTTAACCACATTCATAACTCCAATAACAACAAAGTTAGCAATAGTGTCGAGATATTTCGAAGCAGCCTGTATATCTATGGTGGGGTATCTGCATCAAACCTAGAAGTTTGAAATGCGTAGAACATTATCTAATTTCGAAAAACTGAAACTTCCATTAAGCGGATGAATTCGAAGATAATATAGCGTAACTTTGTCCCGTATATAATTTAAAAACGAAAAATTCCCGTTGAACGTACTTGTTTGAGTTCTAACTGTTAGAGCGATTCAGTTTTTGGCATGCTAGTTTGCACAGTTCGTTATAGATTACACTCGCTTTTGCTCCGTGATGGTTGCAGTGGTGTTGCAGCGCGAACTGGGCTTTTTAATTAAATTTAAACATTTTCAATTAGGGAAATTGAAATCTGGAACGAAGCTAGCCACGAGTTTCTCTCGTTCACGCTGCTCTGGTAACAATAAAAAAATTAAAAATGAAATAGAAATGGGTTCGCACAAGCGATTAAATTGTTAATTGACTGCGAAGTGGATAGAAAAACGATACAACATTAGGTGTGCACCCTAAAAAAAAAAAATGGGGTAAAATTACCCTAAAAATAGGAGACAACTGGGTTACCTCCTATTTTTGGGGTAAATTTACACAATAGGAAATTTTTCATATACTTGTGAAATATTCCTTGAAGATGGCATTAGCTACACGACCAGTAGATATGTTTATTGCATGCTAAGAAGCAGAGTTGTCTATGCTCAAATGCTAGATGAAAGCATCGCTATGAAGACCGCTAGAGGGTGCCCTCAAGGGGGCTGTCACCACTGCTGTGGAGCTTGGTCGTGGATGATCTCATCAGCTCATTAAAGGACAAAGGAATATGGAAGCAGGGATTCGCTGATGATATTATCGTAGCAGCTAAAGCAAAGTTTCCCGGGCGTAATAGCAGACATAATGCGTAATGCACTACGACTGGTGGAGAAATAGTGCCTTTCACAAGAACTCTCAGTTAATTCACCAAAAAACAAATTTGGTTGCTTTCGCCAACATGACCAAACTCCATGACCTAGGCGGCTGTTTCGGCAGGAGCTACAATTAGCAATTAACAATAAATAGTCACTCTATGTTCCTGTTTCCCTTCACCACACAGGAAGTATTGATATTGTAAGGCGACTGAAGAACAAGAATTCTACAGGACACGATGGTATTGTAAGTTCTGCAATAAAGGAAGTGAAAGAATACATTGTTGACACTTTAACATATTTAATAAATCTTTCTTTTTCTAGTGGAGTGTTTCCTGCCGTGTTGAACACATCTGTTATTGTGCCAATACATAACAAAGGTGACACTAAATGTATGTCAAACTATAGACCTATAGCGTTAACTTCTGTGATTTCTAAAGTTCTGGAATATTGTATGTTGGATCGCTTAAACGATTTTATAAAGAAATACGATATCATTTCATAGAGCGAACACGGTTTCACCAAAGGAAAATCGACGTCCACAGCACTAATTGATTTTTATAAGAAGATATTGCAACAGATGAGCTGTACCTTTTTGGATCTTTTGTGACTTGCAGAAAGCTTTTGACTGTGTCCATCATAATAAGTTACTGATTAAACTATATGCCTATAGTGTTAGAGGAAACGTTCTTGAATGGTTTACTTCATATTTAAAAACTAGAGTGCAGTTTGTTAAAATATCATTTTTAAACCAAGATCGTAACTTGTTATCGGCAACATCTCATTGCCTACCTGTAGCTAGTGGGGTACCGCAGGAGTCCGTACTTGGACCAGTATTATTCAATATGTACATAAACGATATTGCTTTGTTCTTATCTGACGCATATCTTGTTATGTATGCGGACGACATCTCCCTTTTGGTTACAGCGCAGTCTGGTGATGCAACACAGCTGGTAAATCATCTATTAGAAAGTCTTTACATGTGGTTTGCAGAAAATGATTTAGCCATGAGTCTTGAAAAAACCAAATTTATGATTTTCCATACTCGGCAGAAATACATCGAAAGACAATCTTTGGAGCTGCACGACTCTACTCTGTCACAGAGCGAATCCACTAGATTTTTAGGCGTTATACTTCACCAGTATCTGATTTGGAAAGAATATTGTGATGAAGTCAAGAAAATTTCTGCAAAAACTTTTCTATTTCGAAGTCTAAAACCTTGTGTATCTACCAGTACTTTGATGACCCTGTATTATGCGGAAATTCAGTCAAGAATTCAGTATGCCATTGTTTTGTGGGCTGCACACCTCACTCCGAGGTGGTCTTTTTGGCGCAGAAAGCGATTGTTACAGCTATTACAGGCGCAAAAAATTACGATTCATGTCGACCGATTTTTTCTCTTTACCAAATGTTACCTCTATCATGTTTGTATATCTTAGAAATATGTTGTTATATATATAAAAACAGGCTAACACTTAAAAAGAATGCTGACATGCACACATATGCCACCAGAACTAGAAATGATTTGCATAGACCAGAATGTACGTTACATCTTACTAGCTTAGGCCCTGAAAATTTAGGTATCAAAATTTTTAATAAGATATCCATTATCATAAGTATTGGCAATTCCTATAGAGAATTTAGGAAAACATTAATAACTTTTCTCAAACGAAACAATTTTTATTCTGTAGATGAATTCTTTAATTATTCAGTTTGCTTACTTTCGTTTTAGTTTTTAATTATGTTGGGTATTTTTGTTTTTTCCTTCTTTTTCTGTATTCTGTAGACTTGTTACATACACAACTGTGTCACAGTAACCAATAAATCATTATTATTATTAACCAGAGAAGTAAATTGTCTGGGTGTCACACTCGATGTGAAACTGATCTGGAAAAATCACTTAGTCAAAATAACGACCATGGTTACGCAACTATTCTGATGCTGCAAGAAAGTTGTTGGTAAAACTTGGGGACCAAAGCTGTGGTTATCGATTAGCTATATATATTGTTGTGATAAGACCAGCTATAACATACGGGGCAGTAGTTTGGTGGAGAAGGACAGAAATATTCGCTCTTGCAGCCTGCGCAGAAATGTTTGCAAGGGAGGATCTTTTTGTTGACATATTAATGAACTTGGATTACAAATACATCCAAAATACATTTAATCGTTTTTATTTTTATTATTCTCGTAATATTTTTGAAGGACAGTGGGAGTTGTGGGATAAAAAATATCTTGGAAGTTTTCGTAATTTCCTACAAAGAGCCCCCCAAATTGCATCAATATGACATAATGACTACATTTCTTAGTACTGTAAATTTCTGCGGGAATTCTCCCTGCAAGGTCCATCTGCTCTGTTATTTCCGTGACACGACCAAGGCGATGCTACTTGCGGCTTGCTAAACGGCCAATTAAACTGCGACCTAAATAAGTCAGAATCCCGACCATTTCCGATATTATGCAAGGGAGCGGTGTTGTATCTAATGCTTCCGAGTCCTAGTACTAAGGGGCAATTCGTAATTTCGCTTTAGCGACCATCTGAAACCAGGTTATTCTTCCTCCTCTAGCTTGTTGTTTTAACGTAAGTGCTCCCCAATGAAATGCGATTCTAAAGCGGTTGAAATCTTCAATTGAATTCCGAGTTATCACGAAAGCAAGCAAGATTTTTTTTTTCTATTACTGCGAAGTAAATCTTGTAACTAACAAGAGGAATTTCCTGTTTAACCAATCAGTAAACCTCTAATATACTTCGCACAGGATCTACTACGATACAAGAACTCCCAATACGTCTCCATTAAAATGCCTCGCTTCATCCTCTCTACCCTTTTTTTTTTTGTCGTCGACATGAAACGATTTGTACGCCACAGAAAAAGGGACCATCGATTGCGTTCCTCTTTTGCGCGCTTTGTAACGACAGCAGTTTGATGACTGGCTTTCTACGGCGATTGATTGATCGTCGTTCTGGCGGTCTTCCCCTTTTTTTTTTTTCCTCGACGGGGAGAATGTTTACTTTCAATTTCCTGCATGCATACCCCCAAGGATCTTATCGCCTAATCAAAAGGGTACGAAAAGGCACGTAACAGAGCGGAGTGGTCTCCGAAAGGGAAATTAAAAAAACAATTTTCCTTAATTGAAACAAAAGCCCATGGCAGAAATTGGCGGCAAAAACTGTACAAAGATAAAAAAAAGGACATTATAATTGATTTTGGAAATTTGAGTCTTGTTTTTTCGATTATTATCTCAGCGTTTAAATGATTTTCACGAGCATGATGTGAATGAGAAGAGGGTCCTTTTAATTCGTATATGAACCAAGTTAAATTCGAGCGTTCTTTTTTGTATATTATTTATAATAGATGTTTTCTATTTTTAAGTTGATCTTGATAAAACGAATAACAACAAAGACAAAATTCAAATTTGGTTAATAGTTTGATTAAATATCCAGATCGTTTCATTTAGTATTTATTAATGAAGATGGCGACGCACAGTGGCTCAGAACGCGAAAAACGCGATCGAAAATCATATTTTCAACTTCTTCGTACAAAGTTAAAATTGCAGTAATTTAATCTTGAATAGTTGCTCTATTTGATGATGTAAATAATATGCATCTTATTTACATAAGTTTTTCTATATTTGCTTTCAAGTTGAGTAAAATTGAGATGTTTCTGTGTATAGAAATTAAGGGGTAATTAAAAAGACTGTACCACAAGCAAATGCGCTTATTTATTAATGTCATTATAATATTGTTATACATTGCGAAGTGTATTATTACGTTCCATTACTTATTATTGGATAGTGTTTACTTGGTACGAGAAAATTAATAGTATCTAACAGGTAACCGGATTATAAAAATTTGCCTTAAGTAATCCTAGACGGTAATTACCTCATTTATGCGTAAATTGGCTATTTGGCTTTGTAAATTCAAGAAAATTAGCTGCCAATATTTGGCTATTCAGAACATATAGAAGAAAACCCGACTTGGTACCCGATCAGTTAAAACTCAACTTTGAGTCGAAACTTTATGCAGATTATTCTGTGCGCTATTTTCGAAATTCTGACGTTAGGGTGGTTGTAAAAGATTGTGTTTTTGTTGCAATAGTTTTTTGGAAAAGTTGTAACATAGCAGACGCGAAGAAAATAAGTCGATTGGTATTACACGAAGTCGCTATGAAGAATGATGATAAATCGGCTGAAAGTAAAAAAACGAGCAATGTATTGGTTTATACTTGATACATACGGGCTTGCCGAAGAAGATAAATCAAGTAAAAATATTTTGTATTGGCTTGAACATGTTTTTTTTTTCCAAGATATTTCCAATATTGGAAATCGTCCAATAGAACATCAAGTGTTTTTATGAAAAAGCATAATGTTTGGCTACGAGAAGAAATTATTTTTCCTGAATCTGTTGACTGCGATCGACCATCAACTTCGGGTATTCGAGGTCGTCCTTTAAAGAGTTTTGCTGGAAGTTCTGTTGTTATAAAAAGGCGTAAAATCGAGGAGCTCAGAAAAAGTACTTCCGTAGAAGAACTTGTGCATGCTACTGTAATGAAAGTACGAGAAAGTCGAGTTAAAAGTACTGCCGATTTGATAATTAAAAGTATTTCCACTACACCAACTAGAGGTAAACGTATAACAGAAAAATGGAGGAGTCCCGAACAAGAAGAACATGACATGACACCTGAAGCTTCATCACTTATTTATTATCTCGGGTGGTTTTACATTATCTTTGTTCACAGCCTCAAGAACACAGATTTCACGGGAGAATACTAATAATAATAATAATAATAATAATGTTTATTGACACGAAATACTTTTCAAAACATAACAAAATGTTTATAGAACAACTCTTAATAGTAATATGCAAGAGACATATCGTTCACTTCTCTGATGCCAAACGGCTCGAGATCAGCGACTTACTCGAAGTAGCTGGTCTACCTCTCAAGCCTACAAGGGTGAAATAAAAGGAGAACGCAAACGAAGCTACCAAAACCACAACTAACATAAATAATATATATGAATAACAAAAATTATACTGTAATAACAAATATGAGGGTATCTATATAGAATTCAAATTTAATTATAGCCATACGATTCACAATAATATTTTCGTAGTCGACAGGCGAGGAACTCGGAAGCGACCAAAAGCAGATCAGTTGGGACAACCGTTATATAAACGGACGATATGGTAAGAAAAAGACCTTTTGAACATTTCGAGGTGGGTGCCGGGGCGGTGTGAGCAGTCCTCTAAATCTAATATTTATTGTATGAACGTCCGCTCTGAAAGTAATCTTTCGATAGAGATAACTAGGCTTCTTGTGAGTAAATGATTTTGAAATAAACACAGTTGCATGAAAATCAGCCCTGCGAGAACATGTTGAACCAATTAGCTAGTTTAAATGTATAGGAAATATGTCATAGCGACGAAGGCCATAAATAAAACGCAGGCATGAGTTCTGCACTCGCTGTATTCTCAATCTATCAGAACTGTCAAGACAGGGAAATATACATAATACAAAAGTTAAAATGCGACAACAACAAGTGTCTCACATAAGAGCTTCCTCAATTTATATCCAAGCAGTCCTACTGCCAACAGAACCCTCAAAACAGCAAAATGCACGTCTTATAAGGCAAGAAACATGTTCTTTAAACCGAAGCTTGGAATCCATGAGCACCCCAGATTCTGGCATGCTCTGAGGTGTTAGTGCCTCGCTGTAACAAAACTACAAAAATTAAGCCTTTTTGCTTCAGTAAATGTTTTTATACATGAACAGTAACACCTTAGTCAAAACAACAATTGAAAAAAAGCAATTACATTTTATATTGTGTGATAATTAATCAGAATCGGAAAAATATTCAGGTGATATATCGTGGTAACTTGGATATAATTTGCAACCACGTTTTAAAGCTGTTGCTCTAATAAGCACATATTGCTGCTTCGTAAAACCACCTGAGATAATAAATAAACGATAAAGCCTCTTCAGGTGTCATATCATTTTCTTCTTGTTCGGGACTCCTCCATTTTTCTATTATACGTTTACCTCTAGTTGGTGTAGTGGAAGTACTTTTAAGTATCAAATCGGCAATACTTTTATCTCGACTTTCTCGTACTTTCATTGCAGTAGCATGCACAAGTTCTTCTACGGAAGTATTTTTTCTGAGCTCCTCGATTTTACGCCTTTTTATAACAACAGCACTTCCAGCAAAACTCTTTGAAGGACGACCTCGAATACCCGAAGTTGATGGTCGATCGCAGTCAACAGATTCAGGAAAAATAATTTCTTCTTGTAGCCAAACATTATGCTTTTTCATAAAAAACACTTGATGTTCTATTGGACGATTTCCAATATTGAAAATATCTTGAAAAAAAAACATGTGTTTAAGTCAATACAAAATATTTTTACTTAATTTATCTTCTTCGGTAAGCCAGTATATAAACCGATGTATAAACCGATACATTGCTCGTTTTGTACTTTCAGTCGATTTATCATCATTCTTCATAGCGACTTCGTGTAATACCAATCGACTTATTTTCTTCGCGTCTGCTATGTACAACGTTTCAAAAAAACTATTGCAACAAAAACACAATCTTTTACAACCACCCTAACGTCAGAAATTTCGAAAATAGCGCACAGAATAATCTGCATAAAGTTTCGACTCAAAGTTGAGTTTTAACTGATCGGGTACCAAGTCGGGTTTTCGTTTATATGTTCTGAATAGGCAAATATTGGCAGCTAATTTTCTTGAATTTACAAAGCCAAATAGCCAATTTACGCATAAATGAGGTAATTACCGTCTAGGATTACTTAAGGCAAATTTTTATAATCCGGTTACCTGTTAGATACTATTAATTTTCTCGTACCAGGTAAACACTATCCAATAATAAGTAATGGAACGTAATAATACACTTCGCAATGTATAACAATATTATAATGACATTAATAAATAAGCGCATTTGCTTGTGGTACAGTCTTTTTAATTACACCTTAATTTCTATACATAGAAACATCTCAATTTTACTCAACTTGAAAGCAAATATAGAAAAACTTATGTAAATAAGATGCGTATTATTTAGATCATCAAATAGAGCAACTATTCAAGACTAAATTACTGCAATTTTAACTTTGTACAAAGAAGTTAAAATATGATTTTCGATGGCGTTTTTCACGTTCTGAACCACTGTGTGTCAGGCTGCTACCTGCGATATTAACTAACTGAATCTTGCAACGTTTGAGACTTCGTGTAGATGCAGGATGTAAGATAGAAGATTTTTCAATTAAGATATTTGACAAAGGACGTCAGCACATGATGGCCTATCGCGTCTTTTATAGGTCCTTAAAATCGCTTACCACCTCGGCCACCAATTACTAATTATTCTTTCTAGTTATATGCGCAACAATATTATCACATTCTATACCTTAATTATTACAAAATTGCTGAAATCTATTTCAATTACACTTCGACAATTCAACAACAAACAACGCAAATAGGAAAAAAAAATAATCAACGGCACGCAGAAAACTAGCGTTTATTTGTGTTTACACGAACGAAGACACTAAATGATCTTTCACTCATTGTCAGTTCTAATTCCTCTCGTTCGAAAATCCCTCGTCATCCCAATTCGCGATAAGGAAAACAAAAACACAGATAATTTACTCTAATAGCATATCATTAATTCTCCCGACGGAATAACTAACACGCAAAATCTTTACGCACGCATTATTATTGACGAAACGTATTGTCTACACAGTCCGACATAGGAAAAAATGATAAGCCAGCCGAGAGAACTGCCCGCAGGCTTTTATATCGTCATCAGATTCAATACCGCCAGGAATAAGTTGTTGACCACGTCCGGATATTCATGAATTATTACCGACTGTGCGATAGACTCGTGCGACCAAGTCCTAGCTCTAGCCGATGTTGCTACCGTCGTCGTATCTTTGGTGTATTTATGCGTTATGTATGGAAGGCACCGTCGGTGTCGGCGACAAACAGTGGCTTTGAGAGGTTCAAGTCACTGCCCAGGCCACCCCAAGGGAACTAGAAGGGGTCGATAAGGAATGGGGTTTGTGTTCTACGTAAATCGATTTGGGAATGTGTTTATTTTGTAACGGGTGCCTTGTGAGTGTTTGATTCTGTTGGAAAGAAGTTCTTATTTTTTCTGGGATTGTATCAGAAAAATTTTTAGTTTTTCAAAATTATATATTAATTATATTGTTTTATTAATACTATCCGCCATTTCTAAACCGCCACATTATCGTTGATTGACCGTGATAGCTTTCACAAAANCTTAGATGAAAATACAGTTATAATACAATTTTTATGTTCAAAAACAATGCAAAAATATTAAAATTTTAGATTATTAAGTGTCAGTGAAAATAATGGCGAATATGTGTATTTGTTTACTTTATTAAATTTTAATCTTAGATGAAAATACAGTTATAATACAATTTTTATGTTCAAAACAATGCAAAATATTAAAATTTTAGATTATTAAGTGTCAGTGAAAATAATGGCGAATATATGTGTTTGTTTACTTTATTAAATTTTAATCTTAGATGAAAATACAGTTATAATACAATTTTTATGTGTCATCTAGTGTTATTAATGAAAAAGAGTCTGTTTCATTTACTACGCCAAAAAAAGGTGTTTTAATTAACATAATATAAACTAACATCCTCTCACACCCACTAATATAGATGACAAACAGTTTATCCCGTACTGAAATGCAACCAAGTCCAAAATATAATTATTTACGACACTATATGCATGTATCGGTTCACCGTGTAGGAAGGGGACTCTAGCGTCCCCCTGAACAGGGAGGCCCCAGCGATATCGGGAGAACCTGTTACGGGGCCAAACTAGGGGTAGAACAATCGCGAATAAAACAAAAGAGAATCGCAACCGAGAAACCGATGTCGGAATGGTTGGGGGTAGCGCCCGGGCAACCCCTTGGCGCGATTGTCGAACGAAGGTTTTAAGAAGCGCCTCCCACTTCTATGTTAGAGGCCAACCCACTAAC
The DNA here is from genome assembly GCA_004143645.1 of Protaetia brevitarsis. Classification (NCBI taxonomy): domain Eukaryota; kingdom Metazoa; phylum Arthropoda; class Insecta; order Coleoptera; family Scarabaeidae; genus Protaetia; species Protaetia brevitarsis. Next base: position 3,276,325 of record RXPK01000026.1, on the reverse strand, counting down.
GGGGCCCGTGTATTTGTGTGTACGAATGCCTTTCTGCCCCTGTGTGTAGTGGAGAATATCCTAGCAAAGGCAAAAGGATAGCGCCCCTCTTTGAAAACCATCACCAGTTATAATCTAACTTTACTGCAATTCAGTTTGTTGTTTCCGGGGAGGGAATATTCATTGTTCCCGTTAGTTAGTTATTTATAAGAGTGTATGTATTTAAAGTGAAAGATATATCGAACAAAAATGTAAATACAATCATTAAGTTTTTTAACATCATCCAAAGATGTTCCACAATACGCGTTGCATTTTATAAACAATCCTGAAGAAGAATGCTCAAGAGTTTTAACAACAATAACACCTCGGCATTCTCGATGGAAAATCTCTTATCGCGCGAGAAACTATCACCGGAAAATCTGGAAAACGAACGCGAAGATCCCTCGAATCAACACGACAAGAAACTCAGTTTGAGCCCTTCGGACAATACCCGCGTAAGCGAAGGTGAAAACGATCGCTTATCCCCCGCCTCGCCCGCCGAGAAAAACGACATTTTCCTACGGTTCAACAATTGCTTTAAGAACGCCATCTGTTCGAGCTGCGGCAGATTGGAATGCAACTTCTTCCAATGTAGGATGAATGATGGAAGCGGCATCAATAGTAGCGTGGTCAAAGACAATAAACCGGTGCTTAAGTTCAGTGTTAGTGCAATATTGGGTACCGAGAATCCGACGAAGCATATCCAGAACGGTAAGTGACACACGTCTGTGGTGTGTGTGTGGGAGGGGTGAATTTGCGAGCAATCGAATGAGAATGGTGGCGGTCGATGGTAGGTGGACCAGTAGATTTGCGGGGATAGTGAAATTTTTGAATTTTCCTTCTGCGTCTTTAGATTTTCAAGCGTCGAGCGAGCAAATGATTCCGAAATGTCGAAATGTAAGTTTTCTCGGTGTTTAAGAGATGAGGAGTGATGTAGGGAGGTCGATTTTGGCTGATTCTTATGCAACAAGAGAAAAATCGGTTGTTAACACTGAATGAAAAGTATCCATTGTCCATGCATAACTTAAGAAGTCCAATGTTTTCTCGCATTGAATTTACACATGTTATATAAAAGTTCTGCACCTTGCCAATCCATCGGTGCATAAACTGTAATTGAGCAAAAGGTTTTCAACGCAAAACTAAACAAGTCCGTTAGTCTGAAAATAGTAACAAGTTCTGCAAACCGAACTAATAGATTCAACATCAAAACTAAACAAATCCAGATGCCATCAAGATGGTTGGATTCTTCTTGTAAGCTGATTTCAATACACCGACTCGTTAAAGCACTCAGTTTTCACCTAAAAGTCCAAAAGTATTCTCGTCAAAACTTAATAAGTCCATGCGTTGCGAACAAAGTCCTATAAAAATGCAAATTCTTCAATCAATAATCGTTTAGAAACGTCGACATTTTTACACCTATTTTAGTATAAATTAACAAATAAATGATCGACTCCCAAGAATTATTCTACGTGCAAAGTTCCCAGCACAAATAAGAATGGCTAGCTGTAAAACTTTGGGAGCATGATTTTGGCATAATTTTTAATATAAACTGTAAAAAATATTATCACGTGTTTTAAAATCTTGGTTTTTATTAAAATCAGAGTCTAATTAACGAAATAATCTCAAAAAAGAATACTTTAATTTTGTTGTATTTTTGATAATTATGCTACACTGTAAAAAAAGTTGCAGTAAAATTACATGTAAAATCGTTGGTAAACAAAGTTGCCTACAATTTTACAGGTAAATTTGCTTCATAAGTAAAATTTCTACCATCTAGTAAATTTCACATGCTGATGGTGTTTTTCAAAGATTGTACTGTAAATTCATATGTAATATTTATAATGAACTCTATATTTACGGAACACTGAAGTAATTTCATAGGTATTTTTATAAAGGAGCAAGCAATTCACCTAATTCTTTTATAGCACCTAATAGGTCATACTGAATCGCTCAACCAGGGATCAAGATTAACACCGCTTACGCGAAAAATACGATTGTGTGACGTAATGACATCATTGAGCCAATAATAAGTTCGACAACGAAGAGAATTACTTACGCGCACAGATAAATAATCCATAACCAATCACATTGCGGCGTATGAATTTCGTATTTTCCATGATAATCTATAGTTTTACCCGAAAATTCGAAGTAGAAACAAATAAATATAAAATCCCTCATATTTTTACAGCAAAATTAATAGTTTACTAGTAAAATTACTTTTAAAGCGCACTAAAATACCCAAAAAAAATGTCAATTTTACACTTTTAAGTCAATTTGAGAGTAAATACAAAATGTACAATGTTTTTCCTGTATTTCCTTTTGATTTTGTTACATCTTAAACTTACGTGAAAAAGTAATAAATATTTACCGAAATTTCTTTTGCCATATTAAATATCCTAAGAAAAAATATTGTAAAAACAAAATTTACGTGATTTATTGTGGTAAATTCACAACGTTATTACATGTAATATTCCTGATTTACCATGGCAAAATTACTGTATTTTTTTACAGTGTACACAACACAGTGAAAGTTAAGGAATTTTTGAACTCCCCAAAATTTAATTTGCGTTTTAAGTTACAAAATTCAACACGTTTTAGAAAACTTTTAATGAAGCTGAATATGATATCCATAAAAGTGATTTTGTTTTAAATTTCGTTGAGCCGATGCCTATTTCTTCAGTAATTTCTTTTTGAGTATGATTTTCTGTTGCTATCAACAATGCTGAATACTCATAATCCTCATTTGTTTTCAGGTTTTTATTTGGTGTCTTTGTATTCCCATTTCTATAAACCTATTGATAAGATAAAAGGACTTTTATCTTTATATCTTTTATTTGTATAGGTACTTCTTAGAATAAATTCTGCTTGCAAGGAAATAATTCTTTTCATTTTTATCCAATACAAAGATCATATCCGCCAGTCTCTAGTTCTTCTTCAGAATAATTTATACTGTGTGAAGCACATCCTTAAAATGTATCTTAAAATCGGCAAAAATGGCTAGCATGAAGTGTGTATTCCTTATATATTTGCTTATCACCATAGTAACCTAACGCTTTAGTAGTTATCTTAACATACTTGACAGTACTCATATTTTATTCAACCATAGCACATATTTCAATAGTGCAGTTTTAATTTTTGTGTTTTTATCTAAAACAATTGCATTATAGATAGTCATAGGAACATAATAGCAAAAACTGTTCATGATTAATATCTCCATCCGTTTGTGTGAAATATACAGGTGTTTCAATTTGAAAAAAATATCCAAGAAAGTTAGTAGAAATCTGAGAATAAAGTTTAAATACCCTGTATATTATTACAGCGTGGAATTTTACTCATAATTAGTAATGTAATTGATATGCAACTCTCTACTCACATAACGTTCTTAGAGTTTGGTTATGACAAATGACACCGAGCGCTATATCGAAATGGATTGTGGCGGGATATATTCAAGTTTAAATATTATTTGAAAATATGTTGGAAGTTGTGGAAATTAGTTATTTATGTAAAATCATCAGCAGTTTCTATCTACTATACTATATGTCTGAATAGTAGAAACTACTGACGATTCTATATAATTTCTAACTGAAATTTCTACAACAATAAACTTAAAAAGTGTTAAAGGTGATGAAAAGACAAGTTAGAAATGACACTATGTCAGTCTGATAATGTAATATATGCGTGAAATAAACAATGATCATAATTACGCATCAAGAGGTATATAAATAATTTAAACAAATCTGAAAATGTATTCATTTTCAATACACACACTGAGAGAAATATCCTTTTCATTTAAAAGGAATTGCATTAAACCAAAAGTTCTTGCGTTTTCTATATGGCCAACATGATTTGGTGTTTCCTTAAAAAGGAACATAATTTTAAATTCACGCATTTCTTCGGAAATAATATATTTTAAGTTGAAACAGTTTATTCTTTTAAGTGAAAGATATTGATAATTGATTCTCAAGTCCTCTTTATGTTGAACTTGAAAACTATGCAGATTGGCAGAAAACCGTAAGCAGGTTGATTCATGAGGTTTTTCCTTTTCTTGTAACATTTATTCATTTAAGACTTAAACCTAAACACAACAAAATGCCGTGATCATTTTCAATCGAAATGAAATTATATAATTATCTTCAAAAGCTCATGCACTAAGAAGGGATTTGCCGTTAGAATGTTGTAAATCCTAGTAGTATTGGGGAGTTGGTCGCAGTGACCACCCTAGCACTCTAGACTGTCGTTAATCGCTTCAATAGCGATGACTCCTATCAGATGTTGTTCTAGTAAATATACCAGATTAGTATGTTACGACCGTAGTTTCCAGCCTATTTTGTGCGAAATATTATCTATTACTGGAATGAAATAGGAGATGCGCCATCTATGCGACAATTTCTCTACTACACATAAGTATATCTGCTCATCTGCTGTACTATATGAGGAGAAAACTGCTATACGAAAATAAAATGCGATATTATTTTTACTTCATGTAAATATTTAGTTAAATTAATAAATACTGCGCTAGCTTTAAATAAATCTACTAACCAAATTATTTGTTTGATTGAATACAGGAATATTTTTAATATTCCTAAATCAAGTAATAATTTAGTAACTGTAACCAAATGCATGGAAAATGGTTGAAAACAACAAGATCGTTTTTCCCGTATATAACAGTTTTAAAACCTTCAAACACCATATACTGCTGTAAAGTTCCTTGGCTTATAAGTAAATCAGCATTAACTGAAAAGATTCCAATTATCTCTGAAATTTCTTTAACCTCGCGCTAAAAATATTCACTTTTGTTCATTATTGTTTGTGTAGACTTATGCACGTGGGAACATGAATAAAACTAAAATACTTCCGCGTAAAAAAAAGCACTCAGCTTGAATACAGGTGCTTGCGTTTTTCCGTTAAAAGCCAAAAGTTTTAAATCAATGTATACATGCGTGTCCACGCAAATAAACCCAAAACGTCCGGCGTTTTTTTATTTAAAATACTGTTTATAATTCAATACTTAAAAGAAACTAAAATATGTTGTTAAATATGTACATAATAATTAACAATATAATATGTAATGTGTATTGTCTTACTTAAATAGAAGTTATAAAGATATTATAAAACATTAATCAAAACTAAAGTGCATTCTATTTAATTACGGTTACTTTTCGTCGAAAAGCATGTACTTAAGAAGAAAATAGTCTTCCGGCAAAACAGCACGCTACTTCCAATTAAAATAAACACTTTTCCCAGAAAAGGTATTCTTTTCGTTGAACATGATAAAAACCAAAAGTTATAGAACCTTTCATTTAATGCAATCTTTTTTCTCGGTGTATACAGCTTCTTTAAATCAAAGAAATATTTTTTGCTCGTACTTACAAGAACCATTTCTTTCAGTTAATACATATTTTTTTTTTTAGTCAACACGAATCTTTTTCATTGAAATAATAATTTTCAATTGAAAGGAATATGTATTAACTAAAGAAAATGGTTCTTTTAAATACGAGCAAAGAAATATTTCTTTCATTTAAAGAAACCTTTTATTTGTGTAATGTCTTTTTATAACAAACTTGAATCAAGACTTTTGTCTTTGATAGTACATCTGACATCCTTATATACCCCCGATTGTATTTATAGTTCAAAATAAATCGACCATAATTATTTGCCAATTGTATACATACATATATAAAAAAAATCTTTTGTACAAACATTATTCCCACCAAGCAAGAAATATTATTTTAAGGCGTTCCTAGCATAATCCCTCCATTCAGAACTATATACGCATTGTGCCACAGTTAATAAAGCTACAATAACAAAATGCTCGCCACCACAAGCCAAAGAATAACATTTTACATACATTGGCGAAGGTACTACCTAAACACGTATAAAACTCCAATGAAAGAAAGTATAAGCGAAACATAAAAAAAAAAACCCCGATTCGAGATCTGCGAAACAAAAACTACATTACAGCCCCTATTTCACTACTATCACGTTATAGGCACACATACATGCATACAACAGCAACCCCACAAAAACATCATCCCTTTATTCGGATGTGTATCTGTCGAGTCGTGTTTTACGAAACCGCTGGGCTTTGTATTAGTACACGGTATAGTTACAATAGCCTTTTTATTATCTTTTTTTAAACGTTGATGGGGCATGCAGGGATAATCCCCATTGAGACGGTGTTGTTTATCCTTCAGATTATAGACGTTGTGTATATTGGGCGTACATTACATGACAAATAGCAATTTTCTATATGGGAGGGCTGTGCGTCTCTAGATGGCACTGAAAATTCAGGTTGAAACGCAACAATGGGTAATATTTGGGTATAAACAGTAGATTGGGTTTTGTGTGCAGGTATTGTTCGGCGTTGTGTTGATACCTTCGTAGAACTAGTTGTAAGATGAGGTTGTTCATTTTGCAAGCGCAATTGGTCAATTTATATAAGAGAAAAGAAATACTTATCATTAATTTGATGCGGAATTAATCTTTATTAAAAATTCTACTTGTCAAAGAAATTAGCTTAACGTGAGATAAATCGAGATTAAGCAAGTAAGGTGAATCTCAGGGCTAAACTTAGAGTTATCTGCTACTAGCCCTGCTAATATATTCATAAGATATGTTCATCGATGCCTAATATCTAATTAACAAAAGAAAGATCATAAAAAGCAAAAATCTTGACTCAAGTTTGACATAAATAGAGATAGAATCATTGGAGTTTCTTCAGTATTTTAAGTCAAGACTATTGTCTTCGATAGTACATACGCTCAGGACATGTAAAAATACTTGACAATTAATTAACACATTCACACAATTTCATAGCAATTAGATTATTTACTTTGCACAGTACACAGTACACTGATCGTGAAATAAGGCTTTCCACACATGATAAGGATAGTAAGCAACAAGGAAAGTTACATCTCCTACATCCCTAGAATTATTCTCTTATTGAATTCCTTAGCGGAAATTACAAAGGTCAAATTCTGCGTATGTAAATCTCTAATCGAAAAGGTTGCTGCACCATCACGGGGATTACCTTTCTTACCCATGGATTGATTACTCGCGGGTGTTCAGATAATATTAATTTGCCAATACTTAAGTGGTTTGCATTTAATTACATACCGTCAAAAAATCAGAAAATATGGTCAGCTGTCAAAAATATAATTTACGTTATTATGACTAATTTTCTAAAAAAAAATATATGTAGCACATATCTACTAATGGTATTTTTTTTGTTTTAGCTATCAATAGCATTAGTATATTTTAGGGCTGTTCGAACAACATGCAGTTCGCGGAACGGTTCGTGATCACGTGAACCAGTCAGAGAACAGATTGAAGTTCTCGCGAACTGGAATGCGTTGTCTGATTGGTTCACATGATTGTGAATGATCGTTCGCGAAATGCATGTTCGAACAAACCTTTTATATCAATACATTTTTGAACTTAACTGTTACCTTCAATAAATCTGATGTTAAAATTGTGAAAATATAATAGCTGTCAAAAGCACAATGTGATAATAAATTTATAGAAATACATAAGGAATTTAAAAAAAAAATTTTTTTTTGCTTTAACCATTAATTACAAAAATGTATTTTATTTTAGCACATTTTTGAGCTTAACTGTTAACTTCGAAAAAATCTAATGCTAAAATTGTGAAAACATGACAGCTCTGAAGAGCATAATGTCACAGTTAAATGATTTTATAAAAATACGTAAACAGCTTATAAGTATAATTTTTGTTTTATATTATGAACTTTAGGGTACAGAATTATATGCACCGTCAAAAATGAGAAAATCTGATAGCTGTCAAAAATATAATTTACGTTATTATAACTAGTTTTCAAAAAATATATGTAGCACTTTTTACTAATGGTAATTTTTTGTTTTAACTATTACCTACAGAAATGTATTTTATTACCGAACATTTTTGAGCGTAATTGTTAACTTCAAAACAAAATTAATGCTAAAATTGTGAGAATATGACAGCTGTCAAAAGTATAATGTGATAGTTAAATAAATTTATAAAATTACAAGTTTTTAAATATATTTTCTGTTCTAAATTATGAACTTTAAGCAACAAAATTATATACACTGTCAAAAATCTAAAAATCTGACAGCTGTCAAAAATACAATTTACGTTATATAACTAGTTTTATACAGGGTGTTTTGAAACATTGTTTAAAGATTTTAAGGGCATGTAGTACGATCGAAAATAACGTTAAAAGTCATAATATACATATGTTCACAATTAACCGTTTACGAAGATAACAGCGAGTGTTCCTATTAGTACATGGATATAACATATCCCAGTAAACAGGTGCTTATCAGCTATTGTTTTAGGACAGTTTAATTTGACGTTTGTGCAATTTGTAGCAATTTACAATGGTTGCGTATTCTAATGCTGAAATGAGCGATAAGGTGTTTATGTACGGTCGTGCTACTAATGGGAATTCTTTACAAGCACGTCGCTTCTATGCTGAAAGGTTTCCTGATCGCCAACTACATTCGCATGTGATGTTTCAGACGGCGTTTCAACGACTAAGAGAAACTGCTCGTTTGAGAACGGTCTTTTATATACTGGACGCAGAGAATAGCATTACTCCACAGATAGAAGATCGAATTTTGAATATTATTATAATGAAAATCCCGAACTAGTGTTAGAAGAATTTCGACTCAAGTGGGTATAAGCAGCAATCTTATTTGGAGAACTCTTCGATGAGCAACTCCTATACCCTACCATAATCCAACGGGTACAAGCCCTTACTGCCTCCGGATTATCAACGAGAGAAGCTTCTGTGAGTGTTTTTTGCGTAACAGCTGCTGATCGGCCCAGATTTCGCTGATAACATCCTCTTCACTTGATGAAGCTGGTTTTACTAAAAATGGAATATTTAATTTCGACAACAATCACGTTTAGTGTGACGAGAATCCTCATGCTACCATTGAAGCGAGGCGCCAGCAACGTTTCTCTCTAAACATCTGGTTAGGCATGATAGGGAATGTTGTTAGACCGAATTGTTTTGCCACAACGCTTATCAGGTCCTGCATACCTCGAGTTTTTGGAAAATACTTTACCTGAACTTTTGGAAGATTACCTATAAATCTAAGACCTGAACCTCTGGTTTATGCAAGATAGAGCTCCACGGCACTTACGCGTGCTGTTAGGGAACATATTAACAATGAATATTCTTGTGTGAGATGGATAGCGGCGATCAGTCCCATTGCTTGGCCTCCAAGGTCTCCCGATCTTAAACCCGTTGCACTTAGTATTTGGGGTTATTTGAAAGTTTAGTGTACGCAACACCGGTAAACGATCTTCCAGAGTTGCGCGCCAATCGAATAGAACACTGTTGCCAGATAAACGAGAAAAATCCTGGTTTTTTTATTGAAAGAGTGCGCGTTTCTTTGAAAGCAGATGTAGATCCTGTGTCGAAGATGGAAGGACGTTCATTTTGAACATCTTTTTAGTCATAATCTATTTTATGTTAAAAGGTACAATAACATCTTAATAAAAACCGCTTAGCAAAGTTATTGCTGAATTGCGATAAATTTATCTCGTAAACAGTTACAACTGTGACATCATGTTTAATGACTTTTAACCTTAATTTTCGATCGTACTACAGCCCTTATAGTATATTAAAAACTACAAGTTTCATTTTGACGTTTCAAATCGAATTCGAGTTTCAGAAACAAGTGGCGTAGCCACGAGTTTCTTAACTGAATGAGTGCTTTAAGTCAAATTGAAACGGTCTTTTATGCTATTTTTTCAATTAGTTTTAAAATTTCTCTTTTGTAAAAGCAAAACGAGAAAAATTTGATAATCTTGGGAAATTTTGTGGCGGTTGTCACCAGTTGTCACATTGTTTGGACAAGATTTATTTGAACAAGTTAATTTAAAATTGACAAATTTTGAAATTTGTTTATATTATATTACTAAAGTAACTATATTATAATATTTTAATATGAGTTCTAACAACTTTTCATGCACTCCGCCTTGAAATACGGCAAATTGCTGAAAAACCATTAATAATTTACTTCCGAGAAATACGTACACTATGTATCAAAAGCGATAAAAATTTTGAAAAATGGTGCAAGAAAAGGAAATTCTTCATATTTCTGAGAACGCTTACTTGCTTATTTTGAAATGCTACGTAAAGATTATAAATCGTCATCATTATGGTCGCAATTTATTCGATGTTAAGATCGTGTTTAAATGTACATAGAAATTTGGAGATATCACAAATGATATGAAACTTCAAGCATTATTAAAAGCTATTCTAAAGGTTATCAAAAAAAAAATCTAAAATTTTAGAAGAAGAAGAAGATATTCATAGATTTTTGAACCAGCCATGATAAATTATTACTTATTTAAAGGTTCAGTGTTGATTTTATTTCGTTACCTTTTTGTAAATTCTTATATTCTAGGTTATTTTGATAATAGGATATAATGGAGCCTGGTAGGCGAGAAGAATTAATAATACTATATGTGTGGAAGATCTTCAATACAATTCCGAATCCATTATAGTCAACATACCTAAAACAAAAAAACCAATTGTACCCAGAATGTTCGCAAGTGACTGATGTAAACTGCATCGAACTTATAAAACAAATATAATAATCTGCGCCTAAAACAGTTACTCACAAAACGTTTTTTTACCTTATCGTCATTAGCTGCTAATAATTATTAACCCTATCGGTATTAACACCATGGGAAATGTTCCTAAACAAATTTGCCAGTTTCTTCCATTCCAGATCCTCATCTTATACAGGAACATTGTTTTAGAAGATCCAGTGCGACACATATAGCAAATATTTGAGGTGATATTTTTAACTATAAAACGATTAGGTGGCTGGAAAAGCACGGCTGTTGCTGAAGGTTTCTTGCCATCTTCTATGATAGAAATATAATAGATGTTGTGAAATATGTTTGCACAGGAAAATAAATGTGAATCTACCTGGAACTTCTGGGAATGTTCACAGTTTCAGTACTCCACAGAAGCAATATTCACTATCGCATAGAACGAGTAATTTTCAACAGAATGTTCTACTGCACACGGTATCGACGTATCATCTCGAAGATAATTCTCAACGTTAATATAAATGTTATATAATGTTGTACTATTTAAAAGATTTTTAATAATCAAATCTTACAATTGTAATGTTTAATAAATAACCTCAAACTTGCTTACAAAAGTCATATTGACATCTCCATTTCTGTTCTGCAATGGTGACCAACTTAAAATAAATCTGCTTAAATGTTCCATTTCTACTACGCAACTAGTGCTGTAATAGACCCTATTACGGCACTAGTTGGAATAAATGGTAATGGTTACGGGCACTAAGCATCACAAAATTTTTAAACGAGTTTTCAAAAAGACATAAAAAATATGGTAGCTATTTTCTATTAATGTTCTTTTTTTCGTTCTCTACTTCTTATGAGTGCTTGTTAATTATCATACAATAACAGAAAAAAAAATGCCTATTTTAGTCATATAATAATACTTAAACCCTTTTTTAAGACCCACAATTCAAAAACGAAATATATCAAACGATTACCCAAATCGTCTTCCCCTCCCCTCCACACGAATCATCCCCATATCAACAATATAATCACCACTCACTTCAGAATCCGCTTTCTCCCCCAATAGATTAGATCTTCGCCTCTCTCTTTTTCAAACTCATCCGGCATTATCCATATCGAAAAGATGATTTTCCCGCTTTCCACCACTTTGAGGGTTTTCGGCCAGCGCGAAAAAGACATCTGAAATCGCACGAATACGATCTCCCCTCTCGCCCTACGCAACTGCCCCCTGCTTCCCTTCTCGACATCCGTGTGGGCGTTTAAAATAGGAATAAAATCTCCGCGCGGAGGTCAATTTATTTCCCGATTCGACAATTTCCAAAACGCCTCCAGTATTAACACGTGCCAGAGTCATGAGTTCCCCTCTCTGCGCCTCCCGCCTCAAAGGGAGATTAGGATTTTGGGCCTCAACTCCTGGTGGTTTTAGGGCGAAAGGGTATAGTAGACGAGAAAATGGGAAGGGAAGGTAAGTTATAAGTGCTCGAACAGCTGACGCCGCAGCGTATACATCAACCTTATTTCTATACTATATCGCGCGTATGGAGGAGTATAGGCTGGGATTTGTAAATTTGGAGAGGGGGGGAATTGTCGTGATTATTTCACCTATTCTTCGAGAAAAAAGCGTTGTTTTAAAACTTATATACATAGTAAATCTGTGAAGATTGAATTGTGTCGTCTATAACATCGCGGTTTTGAGATGTAGCGGCCGTGCTGAACGCCAGAAGGGGAGATTCGTTCGTGTAAACACTCGAGAGGTGCTAAAGTGTGTGACGTCTCTTCCTTCACCGGAAGCGCCTGGCACAGTCAACTTTAACACTTCATGAATTATGTAACCTTAACCCTTAAGGGCCCTCGAGGATCGTCGGAGTTTCCCCCACCACTCTGGCTAATAGAAGGACCGTGGGGATACGGATTCGAAAGCGGGGGGAAAGCGTTATAATGCTTTAATCCGAGTAAATATTCTGAATTGTACATAATACGATAACTATTCCTAATTTTCGGAAATGATAGAAAACACCGAAATAAATATTTTCTTTTTATTAGTAAACGAAATTTCTCGGTGTAAAAATAATAAACTAGAAATCTATATTAACAACGGGAAAGAGTAAAAAATTAAGGATCATTTTATTAAAAATAATACCTACTGAATTATAAACATTACTTGAAGTTACAATCATTTTCCATACACAAATTGTAATGATTTGCAACAATTCTTCGAAATAGCTGAAGACGTTCACACGAATATCATCAAACGCTAGAATAATTCAAGCCACTAACTCTTCTTCTGTATTAACAGTTGTTTCAATCGATGGTGCCGATATCACTAGTGAAGAATTGTTACGAAGCAAACTGCTATTTTGCAGCAGCTAACAACTGTTAGCAGTGTGTAGCAGCTATTCAATATCAAAAGAAGCTATATTACTTTTTGTTGTAGTTTGCTGATATAGTAGACAAGTGTGCATGTTGTAAAACATTCATAGCAGTATAGCAGTGTGTACAATGAGAAAAGAGATTTAATCAACAATATTACATTGTTAAAGCAAACTAAAGAATTTATTTCGCTTTGCGTCACTGCGCGCTTAGGATAAGGCACTTATGTCTTTAACAGCTATCGAGAATTTATTTACATACCTACACTGAGAAAAGACATTGCATTAAATGAAAAGTTTTACAACTTTTGGTTTTTATCATCTTCAACAAAAAGAATACCTTTTCTTAGAAAAGGTGTTTATTTTAATTGAAAGTAGCAATGCTGTTTTGCCGAAGACTATTTTCTTCTTAAAGTACATGCTTTTCGACGAAAGTAACGGTAATTAAATGGAAATAACACCTTTCTTGATTAATACTTATAATGTCTGTATAACTTCTGTTTAAGTACGACAATAAACATTACATATTATATTGTTATTATTATGTACATATTTTGCAACATATTTTAGTTTTATTTTAAGTAATTATGAATTATAAAACAGTATTTTAAAATAAAAAAGCCGGACGTTTTGGTTTATTTGCGTGGACAGGCATGTATACATTGATTTAAAAACCTTTTGCCTTTTAAGGAAAATGGCAAGCACCTGTATTCAAGCTGAGTGCTTTTTTTTACACGGAAGTATTTAGTTTTAATCATGTTCCCACGTGCATAAGTCCTCGATACCAAACAATAATGAATAAAAGTGAACATTTTTCGCGCGAGGTTAAAGAAATTTCAGAGATAATTGGAATCTTTTCAGTTAATGCTGATTTACTGACAAGCCAAGGAACTTTCCAGCAGTATATAGAGTTTGAAGGTTTTAAAATTGTTATACACGGGAAAAACGATCTTTTCAACCATTTTTCATGCATTTGGTTACAGTTTAAATTAAAAAAAATTATTACTTGATTTAGGAAAATTAAAAATATTTATTTAAATTAAAAAAAAAACTAAGAAACTATTATTCTGAAACAAATTATATTGGACATTTTCGAAGACTTTTAATAGTTTGTTCTTGATTTATATTATCTGTCTGTATCGCTTAATACCTAGTTTAATACGAAAAGCCAAGAGGCTCCATTGTTTTCGGAGACTCCATGTCAGACGACTCCCCTACAAAGGAAATACCTGGTCTAGTAAGTGAACAATATTTTGCTTGATACAAAAAAAACCCCAGAAATATGGTCTTAATTAATTCAATCATGAATTTCTCGATAACTGTTGAGTTTAGGTATAGGAAATAGCACTACACGAAACATACTTAGAATTCGATGGAGAATTCAAAAAGGATATAAAAAACAAATGTTTCCATTTGGAAAAATGTAGTTGGTGGTCGTAACTTGGCTTTTGGACCACACTGTAAAAAAAAAACCTACTAAAAACAAAAATTGACGTACCCCAGCTGTAGAATTTTGTGAATGCGTTGGTGCTGGATTTGTCACTTCTATGTTGCTGTGTTTAAATAACAAAACACACAAAACCCTTTTTTTGTAATTTCATATATTTACGTAGATATTTAGCAAAGTGTATCTGTCGCTTGAAATGTCCGGAACAGAACGCTTATTACAATAGGTTTTGATTGCTTGAGTAGTCCTTGTTACATCTGACATAATTTCCCCTTGGTGAGGTTACGAAAAAGTGAATTGCGTAATGTGTAAAATGCAACTCTGTGCGTAAATTACAAATGAAGAGGGGTGTCCTGACAGAATAAAGAAAGAATCGAAAAGGGAAAGATGTCTGATAGAATAAAGAAGAATCGAAAAAAGGAAAGATTGTCTTAGCTATTAACTTCTTAGAACTGAAGGAACTTAAATCTAAATATGGGGACGTAACAAAACTAAACTACGGCGTCGGGTTAGGACAAAACAAATGTGTATACTTCTGTTCTAAACAAGCAGCTTTATACACATCACTATTTTTGAGCGCTTTCTTTAATTCTGCCTGGATGCATAAGTTATTAAATTATTATTATTAAAATTAATGCTGTTCTGGTTTCTTGGTTTCCAGGAGTTTCACTTGTACACTGTAATAATTACGTCATTTATTCGATGTTATCCACATCGACACTTTGTAATTTTTTTTTGAAAACATCATTTATTTTATTGTCGTTATAATTTAAAAAAAAATGTTAATTTTTATTGGAGAAATTTGAAAAAGAACATGTTTTTAACATCATTAAATATTGAACAATCTTAAATCAACAATAACTGCCATCTACCAAAAATTACATGAAAAATCTATTCAAATCAATTTTGCCCATGCACTAAAAAAACTTTAATCCAACTTATATATCGATTTATCTTTCCAGAATCTCTAGTACACGTAACACCTCCAAGCCTTCTGGGCCTAGGTTCATACCTAGGCAATCACGGACCAGGAATCGCAAAGCCAGTAGCTAGCAGGCCGGCACACTTCAACCCCCACATACTGTTGGCGCATTGTCGGCCGCAACCCTATTTGACCGGTAAGTATTGAGTGTCGTACGTCATTCGGATCCCCCCTCCCACGCAGGCACGCACGCACGGCCTCAATTAATTACATTACTGAAACACCTTTACCTAAATACAATGCGTTGGCCGAATCGCACGCGCGCTGACCCACCAAAACAAAAGCGAAACGTATTTAACGCTATATTATGATGTAATGAAAGGTACGGCGTCGGTTCGTACAGCTCTCCATTGTTTTATGGACGTGTGGGATTTTGCGTCGAATTATTACTTTGAAGTGACGTTATTTTGGATGACGGGTAAGGGAAAGGCTTTTGTGCGTCGTGCGGCAGGTGTCGCTTTTGTCACATTGGGATATCGTGTCGGAAATAGAAATTAAAATGATATTGTTTTTTTTTTGTTTGAGTAAAAATTTATTCACGCTTTTACGTGCTTGTCAAGTTATCAATAGTAGAAGTGTTGATAAATTAATAAATAGCTAGAAATATTGATGAAACCATAATAAACACGATACTACCATATACTCGTTAGAAAAATCTCTAGCGTCTTGTATTTTTCTTTTTCTAAGGTTACTCAGGGCCATTGATTATATATAATATAGGTATACCAACAGCCACTTTATCAAAATAGTCAATTAAAGTGTCACTAGATTTCGCCTATATCCACATATTCAAATTAAAATTTTTCGTCAAATTTTTTTTAAGCATTTATGAAAACCTAACTACATGGGTGTACTCTGGCGGAGAGTGGCACATTCATTGAATTTACAACTTGTATATCTACGGAACAAAAAAACAAAGGTGTTTTTTTACGTGTCTAAATCTGCATACGTAAAAAGTAATAAAAATAAAGTAATAAACAGATGTTAAAAATGTGATATATGCCTACTTTGCAAGTTTCAAAATCATATTCCCTCCACAAGTTCGAAAAATTCTAAACAGCCAATTCGTGGGGTCATCTCGTATGTCGACAACTAGTTATGTGTTACTATAATCCAAAATAAAAGTTTATTGGAGATATTTTTAAATATCTTTCGGACGACCATAACTAAATCAAGATCTGTACCCATCGATAAGTCAACCGTGTGCACACTGTATATATATTTTTTTTTGTTTTTGGAAACAGAAAAAGAATATTTCGTACTTAAACAAACACCATCTGTAAAGTCACTTAAGATTAAATTACTTTTAATATTTCTTTCTCAACATTCTAGTATCAACGCCAGTTTCCGGAACACAATCGGCTGTATTTCCTCTACCGGGGACATTTCCATGGGCGCACAGTGGTAGGGGAAAACCCAGAAGGGGAATGATGCGCAGGGCTGTGTTTAGTGACTTACAAAGGAAAGGTTTGGAAAGGAGGTTTCAGATCCAAAAGTATATCAGCAAGCCGGATAGGAAAAAATTGGCCGAGAAATTGGGATTGAAGGACAGTCAGGTGGGTGGATTTTATTATAAATTATTAAACAAGATTGTTTATATCAAGTAACGATGTGGAATAACTTGAAATTTGTTACATCACATTGTTCAAACTGGATCCCATTATTGTTCAAACACAATAGATATCTTTTAGAGGTCAAAATTGCCTCAAAATCGTACAGGAATTTTACCAAAAATTTTTTAATGTGTAAGAATAAACAGTTTTTTTTCTTCCCGATATATGACATACAGATCAACAATAGCAAGTGCGTAGAATTAAATATTGTAGAACAATACTTGTTCAATTTCAAACATATTTAACATATATTTCAATTTTAAACGTATTTAACATATTTCAATTTCAAACATATTTAACATATACAGAGTGATTCTCAATATATGCGACAAACTTTAAGAGCTGATTCCTGAGGTTATTTTGATCATAAAAGTTCATATGAGTATATGTCCAAAACGGTTTGGTTTTAAAGTTATCGAATGTTTAATAATAAATTATGAACTAGACTAACACGATATAATATCACAGTTGGTTCTTCAAAAACTATTGTGTTGAGAGGGATTGGTTATTTTCATTTCAAATTTGTCAATAGTTGTCAGAGTATTCATTCAGTTTATTGCCAGTTTCTGTTTTCTAAAATGAATTACACGAATGCTGAGATGTGTGATATGCATTTCGTTTACGGTCTTGCCAATGGAAATTCGCGTGCTGCTAGACGTCTTCATGAAGAACGATACCCGCACCGTATCATCCTGCATCATTCAATTTTGCCCGTCTTCACCAACGTCTTAGTGAAACGGGAAATTTTAAAAAAACGGACGACTGATAACTGGCACCCATCTACAGTGAGAACTCCACAAGTTGAAGAAATGGTACTAAATGAAATTGAGGAACATCCTACTAAAAGCACCAGAAAAATTGCGTTTGCTTTAAACATTAGTCTTTAGGCCACAATTTGTAGAATATTGAAAGATCAACTGTTGTATCTATATCACATTCAACGGGTGCAGGCACTTTTGCCGGCAGATTTTTCGTAAAGAGTGGCTTTTTGCCAACGGATGCAACATAAAATCGCACAAAATCCTGACTATATGGCTCAAATATTCTTCACCGACGAGGCTACTTTCTCTAGAAACGCGATTATTAATTTTCATAATAATCACATATGGGCCGAAGAAAATCCGCACGAACTAGTGAATGTCCGTCATAAACATCAATTTTCTGTCAATGTGTGGGCCGGAATTGTTGGAGATCACTTGATAGGTCCACATTTTTTACCGATGCGGTTAAATGGCGATGTATACCGCAATTTTCTTGAAGAGGAGCCACCCTTACTGCTGGAAGAAGTTCCGTTGCAATTAAGATTACAAATGTATTTTATGCATGACGGTGCTCCAGCGCATTTTAGTTTAGTTGCTCGCGAGTTTTTGGACAATACGTATCCAGATCGGTGGATAGGACGGGGAGGTCCACAACCGTGGCCTCCTCGGTCTCCAGACTTAAATTCTTTGGACTTTTTTCTCTGGGTCACCTTAAATCATTAGTTTATACGACTCCCATTGAAAATGTCGACGAACTAAGAAATCGTATTATCGCAGCTTTTCAAACAATTCGAAATAACCCCTGGTATTTTAGAACGGACTCGCCAGTCAATACGACGGAGGATAGAAGCTTGTATTGCAGTTGGGGGCGGTCATTTTCAACAGTTAGTATAAGTTAAGTTTGTTTTAGTAATTATTTTGTTAATTTATAATAGTTAATTTATAAAAGACATTAACTACACTGTTGAAAATTTTAACACTTTTTTGATTAATTTAATAGTCAGGAGAGGTCCACACTCTTTTCGTGTTATTTTGTCGAGAACTATAGAAGTTTAAATTTGACGAGCAAAGATAGTCAAGTATTGTCTATTGCTAAGGAGTTATTTTGTCCAACTGACACGTGGAATTATAAAATACTTCTAGTCACATTTTATTTGATCTAGACTAGACAAATTTACTAGCTGTTTAACTAAATGAGTGCGATCTATTGGGTGTTTTAACACCATTTTCTAAACACGACGTCTTTTTAATATGCAACTCCTATTTCTTAGTGCTATAATATTCTCTCTTTAAGACGTTTCCCTCAATTATAAATATGCAAAACCACTCATTCACAAGTTTTGGTTTCAACTAAACGCACCAATTTTAAAATGATTTTTTGAGAACCATTATAAAATTAAGTGAATGTTTATGCTATTTGATTCAAGTCTAAACTAATTGCGTAAATAGATGTTCCCAATACATCTTTAAGATATTGAAATTTTTTATGCCCACTGCAATTAACGTTTAATAACAGGAGGTTACACTTTGCAAGTCAGTCACATTTGGTGGTTTGTTTGGATATGTTAATACGGAGAATCAAACACGAAAACAGATACACGTGCAATGCAGGTGGTGCGTATAATGCAATACTGTATTAGAATAGGTGGGGTTTCTATATTTTTATCCGAGGGAAAAATTCTGATTGGTTGACGCTTCTGAATGTCTAGAAAAATAGTCAATCCTTATATCTGAACAAAGAATTCACACGAAATTCTAGTCATTTCTGTTCTATTCAATACGCGTAGTCAACTCGTCTGGCAAAGTTTGGAAAAATCAACACTAAAATATTTGACTAGCCCAAAATTAACGCCAACACCGTAATATTTTCAACAGTGTATGTTAACTTACTATTAACCATTGTACAACTTTAGAACTATGCGATTTTGGACATTTATGTTCTTATGAAGTTTTATGATCAAAATAACTCCATGAATCAGCGCTTAAAGTTTCTCGCATATATTGATTATCACCCTGTATTTCAATTTTATACGTATTTAACATATTTCAAATTCAAACATATTTACTATGGTTACCAATAAAGTTGCTAGTAGCTAACTTGTCTTGGTGGAAATTTCATTCCATTGTTAGGACCTTAGATTCAACATGATTCCTTCAAATATGTTAATGGGGTCTTTATGTACGTAAAAAACTTTATTTGTTCTAAAAACGTAATTACTTTTTTTCGTACAAACTTGATAAAATATTTATTGGATCGCACAAACATAATAAGAATAATCAACTGGTCTATATGATCATTTCAAGATATAACAGCCTGCAATTGAATTGTCCTTATTATCTGATTGAATATCTTTTGTCGTATTCACAAACTCGAAGGATCGCCTCATCCAGCACACGATCAAACGCACAAAGATTTCGATTTTCGGAGACAATAGGATCCCATCCCATGCTACCCCCATCATTTCCCATTTCAAAATCCCTTTTTCGTCCAATATCAGCGCGCATAATACTGTAATAATCATTATTATAATAATACCCCACTTAAAGACTATATCAAAAAGAGATGGCCGATTATAAGAAGAATATAATCTCCTATATATTCTCCCGCTAATAATATTAATGACGGCTGGAATGTGGCGCGGTGGAGGGGCCATCAGGACGCGAGACGGGGTTTTTTCCAACCCTCTCAGCTAGGCCTCAGTTGCGGTGCGTCCGTTAAAACACATACTGAGGCGGTGCCCTTTCAAGATTGCATTAAGAAGCGCGCGGCCAATGGAAAATGCCGTTGCCCCACCACTTTCGGGATTGATATAGGAACGGGACGGACGTCGACGCTGTGGCGTCGCGACGGGCCTGGAAATACGAGCGGCCGTTTCTGGGGCAAGCGAGATGATGGAACTTGGAAAATGTGGAAAGAAAAAAACGAATTGGTGAAGATGCTATTGTAATTGCAAGATTAATTAAGTTTGCGTTTGTGTATAGAAACGTACCGTGCTTTCAAATATGTACCTTCCTGATCCGAAAAAGTACTGAGAGCTTAAATCTTTTACATGTTTAATTAGGTATTAAAAAAACTTGGTTATTTCATTTTTGTGTTGTGTTCTTTACTTCTAATTGTTATCATTAGTAGCTTGAACAGTCTTCGTTATACAGGGTGATTCTCAATATATGCGACAAACTTTAAGCGCTGATTCCTGGGGTTATTTTGATCATAAAAGTTCATAAGAACATATGTCCAAAATCGCTTAGTTCTAAAGTTGTACAATGTTTAAATAGTAAGTTAACATAATTAATGTTTTTTATTATAAATTAACAAAATAATTAGTAAAACAAAATTAACTTATACTAACTGTTGAAAATGACCGCCCCCAACTGCAATACAAGCTTCTATCCTCCGTCGTATTGACTGGCGAGTCCGTTCTGAAATACCAGGGGTATTTCGAATTGTTTGAAAAACTGCGATAATACGATTTCTCACTTCATCGACATTTTCAATGGGAGTCGTATAAACTAATGATTTAAGGTAACCCCAGAGAAAAAAGTCCAAAGAATTTAAGTCTGGAGATCGAGGAGGCCACGGTTGTTGTGGACCTCCCCGTCCTATCCACCGATCTGGATACGTATTGTCCAAAAACTCGCGAGCAACTAAACTAAAATGCGCTGGAGCACCGTCATGCATAAAATACATTTGTAATCTTAATTGCAACGGAACTTCTTCCAGCAGTAGTGGTAGCTCCTCTTCAAGAAAATTGCGGTATACCTTGCCATTTAACCGCATCGGTAAAAAATGTGGACCTATCAAGTGATCTCCAACAATTCCGGCTCACACATTGACAGAGAATTGATGTTGATGACGGGCATTCACTAGTTCGTGCGGATTTTCTTCGGCCCAATATGTGATTATTATGAAAATTAATAATCGCGTTTCTAGAAAAAGTAGTCTCGTCGGTGAAGAATATATTTGAGCAAAATAGTCAGGATTTTGTGCTGCATCCATTGACAAAAAGCTACTCTTTGCGGAAAATCTGCCGGTAAAAGTGCCTGCACCCGTTGAATGTGATATGGATACAACAGTTGAACTTTCAATATTCTCCAAACTGTGGCCTGATTAATGTTTAAAGCAAACGCAATTTTTCTGATGCTTGTAGTAGGATGTTCCTCAATTTCATTTAGTACCATTTCTTCAACTTGTGGAGTTCTCACTGTAGATGGGTGCCCGTTATCAGTCGTCCGTTTTTTTAAATTTCCCGTTTCACTAAGACGTTGGTGAAGACGGGCAAATATTGAATGATGCGGGATGATACGGTTCGGGTATCGTTCTTCATAAAGACGTCTAGCAGCACGCGAATTTCCATTGGCAAGACCGTAAACGAAATGCATATCACACATCTCAGCATTCGTGTAATTCATTTTAGAAAACAGAAACTGGCAGTAAACTGAATGAATACTCTGACAACTATTGACAAATAAACAATTCCCTCTCAACACAATAGTTTTCGAAGAACCAACTATGATATTATATCGTGTTAGTCATAGTTCATAATTTATTATTAAACATTCAATAACTTTAAAACCAATCCGTTTTGGACATATACTCATATGAACTTCTATGATCAAAATAACCTCAGGAATCAGCTCTTAAAGTTTGTCGCATATATTGAGAATCACCCTGTGTTTAGTTCTAAGTATTAGATAATATCTCACCATGGTATTTTCTCATTTGGGAAAATGCGATATGCTGGAAGCATACATTGTATGCGGCAAAAATTCAATAAGGACTGTCGAATATTAATGCAGAACAGTATCCTTTACGATAGCAGCCAGTTATCGATATTACTTTCGAAAACTTTACAGACAATTTAGGCAACACGATTGCTTATTTAAGAAGAAAAGAACAAAGAAAAATATCATTATCAACGAGGAGGTAGAAATTGCAGTGTTAGCATATTTTGAAGCCCATCGCGAATTTTCCATTAGAGATGCTACTATGGAATTGGGTTTAAGTTACCTATGCGTCAGTTTAGAGAATTTTAAAAAAGCATAAGTATATCCCATTTAAGTACCGAACCTCACAAACATTACAACCAGGAGATTCGAACAGGAGGTTGGGCTTTCTGTGAATGGTTTATTAATTTTCGTGATGAAAATTTGAATTGAGGACAATATGTTTTATGGAGTGATGAAACAAATTTCTCCAATAGAGCAATGTTTAATAAGAAGAATGAACACTACTGGTCGCAAGAAAATTTATTAATAATGCGTCCATATGCTGCACAAGTTCGATTTAGTTTTTAATATCTGGTGATTAACGGATTATTTGATTCGACAGTCGTTGGTCCAGTGTTCTAAAATGGTACATTGACAGGAGAGAGATATCTGGAATTTATTTGTAAGGATTTCCTTGATCACGTTAATTACTTGATGCGTCAAAATTTGTACTTTCAGCAGGACAGTGCTCTAGCACATAACTGTGGCATAGTCCACAACTATCTGGACATTATCTTTGCCGATAAGTAGATTGGTACAAATGGGCCAATTCGATGGCCAGCACGCTCTCCTGACCTCCACCTTTAGACTTTTTTTTCTTGGTGGGATATTTAAAAGATCAGATATACAGGGTGTATCAAATAAAAAAGTAAATTTTGCTTGGGTGTTAACCACACGACATATAAAGCACAAACTCACCGAAACCGGATTTCATCATTAAAGAATAAAAAAAAGTAAAATTTAGAGCCAAAAATTCTTTAGTCCGGGCCTGATGCAAGGAAACGTCATGTTAAGCACCCGCTAAACGTGATATTATGTATAAATACATTGCACTCATTTAGTATTATTCTTAATGGTATGCCGTAAGTTCATTTAACGTCATTCTGAATAAATAAAGGCCCTTGTAAAAATAGCAAAACTGAGGCATTTTAAATTTCTTCTTTTTATAAAATAAACATTCCTTTTTTGTTAAGAGCATTCTACGTAAGTCTACAAAGTATTATGTTTAATATCCTGATAAGACGTTCGAGTTTCACTGGATATGCGACTTCAGTAGTTACAAAAAAAGTAAATATTTTTCTTTCGCTTTGTCGAATCGAGAGTTAGTTGTTAATAAACGGTACCACATGAATCTGAGTTATTTCTCTTGGATTTATTTCATCATATAACGCAAAATGAATTGAATCGAATTACACAGAAATAAATGTAGATACAGAAAATTTGCAAACACGCTTTTTTAATATGATATCACGCGAAAATAAATCTATACATTCCCGCGCTTTTGCCGATGCATCAAGCTTCGATTTTCTTTATATGAAATCATGATGGTCCCGAAAAGGATCGTTTTTTTCGAGACGGGAAGAATTTAAATAAAATATTCGAAGTGGCTTGCACTCCAAGCGGCTATCCACACAAAACTAACAGCGGTAATGGCTGAATGATAGTGGTATGTGGGGGTATAGTCGGGACAGCATTTAGGTTGGGCACAGGTGCGGCTCTAGCCTACGGCATTTATAAAATATTTTTTTCTCGTTAATGCTTACAGATAGACCCCCTGTGTATTAAGACTTTTTGATTGTATATGATTACAGCTGCTACATATTATTATATTTACCTTTATATCTGATACACCCTGTATAAAGATATGACAAAAATACTCCAAACTGTGGTACTGGTAATGCTGAAAACTTCTCCTACACCCCTCACCACAAACTGCACTAAACTGGATGTACGTTTCGATAGCAAAGCTATCAGCTGTGTGCATCTGCTGATGATGATAGCTTTGCTATCGAAACGTACGTCCGTAGTTTACTGCAGTTTGTGGGTGAGGAGTCTAGGAGAAGTTTGCAGTATATAAAGATATGTTCGTGGATCGAATAATACAATTTGTATCTGGTTTAAGAAAAGCCCTGAAGCTTTCCTATACGAGGGATAAAAATAATTTTTCTTTTTAGAAGAAAAAGAATTTAAAAGTAACTTAGTGTCGCTAATCTTACTAAAGATTTTGCTTAAAAAACAGTCTACTCTAATCAGAAAAGCATTTGGAAACATGGTATATTAACACCAATAAATATAAGTGATTACTTCATCTAATTTTACCACAGAAACTCACAGATCCGCTTCCTAATATAACGTAATGGCACGCTTTTCAATGTGCCCTCAGAACAAAAGCTAAACGCACCGTTTAGGCACGTTGATCGATGGTGTATCTCGGTCTAATAGATTCTTCCGCACCCTCTATCCCTGCTGTATCAAATAACCCACCCTCTTTCGATATATATATATATACGTTTTCATATATATATACCCGATGTGGCGATGCTGGGCCAAAGCAAAAGAAATAACCACTGTGTTAGATTGGCAGCATATGTTTTTGATAGGTGACTAACGAGGGGTAAGCTACTCAAAAACACAGTTCGTAAAATAGGGGGTGCATGGTAACACCCGTGACGCTATAGTTTCTCCGTATAGATACATGTTGTCGAGTGTAAAAGAAAGAAAAATCTTTCGTTCTTTGATTCTACTGACGTGATTGCTTTGTCTTATTTTCTGAATATTGACAACGGTAGAAGAAGTGTTCTCTGTATTTAAAAGTACCTAATTGAACTAAATCAAAAATGTATACTATTTCTGTAGATATGCTTATGGCCAAAATGAGTTTATGTTACCTTGAAGAGGCATATAATTTTAAACCTAATACGCATTTCTTCGGAAATAATATAAAGTAAAATCAGGTAAGTGTGTATTAAAAATTGCATAGTGTGAAGAAAACGTAACACTGTTCACATAACAAGACATTTTGATAAATTTTACACTTAGAAGTACGTAATATATGTCCAGTTGTAAGCCTTCAATAGATAGGCCTTTTATAATTATCAACGGTTTACTAGAAAAAAAAGAAATTTTAAACAGTGTCAATACTACACACTTACCCAGCAAAGTGTTTAATCGTTTCGCATTTTATATATGTTAGCTTAACGAAATAATAGCTCTGTATTAAAGTTAAAATAATACACGGTTCCTTATTACATACACGCTTTATTACCATTGAATACAAGTTTGTTCAGTAGCGTACAAATACTGACTGAGAGACTGACTGCTTCACAAAAAAGATGCAGCGTAAGTTAAAACACAAAGTCTGGTCGGCGGTTTGAGGAATGTTTGTTTATTCTAAGCCCTTATCGTCACCGGATGAAGCTATCCAGACCGCCTACAGCTAACATATATTACTAGCATTATCCTTTAGTTCGGCCAAGAGTGTAATACTATACTTGATGCCTTTTTAATAAGGCATGATAAATTTACAAGATATCTAAGTTATTACACGTTAGGAGATGTGAATTTTTATTTGTAAAACTAGCATGAAGTTTAGTACATTAGTATTATAACAGAGGACATCCATATCTTAATTTTAAAAATAAATGTAGCCAAACTACACACTTGCCCCGGTTACACACTTACCTGACTTTATCTTAGAGGTGCTTCACCAGCAAGGAATTGTTCTATAATTCGTAAACAATGACAGGTATCTTTAGATTTTCTAAAAATTATGTCGCTTGCACTGTTTGAGAAAAGCGACTGTAATTTTATTACCATCACACAGAGAAATATCCTTTTCATTTAAAAGGAGTTGCATTAAACCAAAAGGTTTTGGGTTTTCTATATGCCCAACATGATTTGGTGTTTCCTTGAAAAAGAATATAATTTTAAATTCAGTCATTTCTTGGGAAATAATATATTTTTCGTTGAAACAGTTTATTCTTTTAAGTGAAAGATATTGATTAAGTTGATTCAAGTTCTCTTTATTTTGAACTTGAAAACTATGCAGATTGGCAGAAAACCGTAAGCATTTTGATTCAAAGAGGTTTTGCCTTTTCTTATAACATTTATTCATTTTAGACTTAAGCTTAAACAGAACAAAATGCCGTGATCATTTTCAATCAAAATGAAAATGAATTATCTGCAAAAACCCATGCACCAAGGAGGGATTTGCCGTTAGAATGTTGTCAAATCCTAGTAGTATTGGGGAGTTGGTCGCAGTGACCATCCTCCTAAGCATTCTAATGTGCCGTTAAAGAAAATCGTCCATAGCAATGGCGATGACTCCTATCAAATGTTGTTCTAGTAAATATACCAGATTAGTATATTACGATCGTAGTTTCCAGCCTATTTTGTGCGAAATATTATCTGTTACTGGAATGAAATAGGAGATGCGCCATCTATGCGACAATTTCTCTACTACACATAAGTATATCTGCTCATCTCTTGTACTATATGGGGAGGAAACTGCTATACGAAAATAAAATGCGATATTTATTTTTACTTTCATGTAAATATTTAGTTAAATTAATAAATACTGCGCTAGCTTCAAAGAAATCTACTAACCAAATTATTTGTTTGATTAAATACGGGAATATTTTTAATATTCCTAAATCAAGTAATAATTTAGTAACTGTAACCAAATGCATGAAAAATGGTTGAAAACAACAAGATCATTTTTCCCGTGTATAAGAGTTTTAAAACCATCAAACACTATATACTGCTGTAAAGTTCCTTGGCTTATAAGTAAATCAGCATTAACTGAAAAGATTCCAATTATCTCTGAAATTTCTTTAACCTCGCGCGAAAAATATTCACTTTTGTTCATTATTGTTTGTGTATCTGAGACTTATTCACGCGGGAACATGAATAAAACTAAAATATTTCCGCGTAAAAAAAGCACTCAGCTTGAATACAGGTGCTTGCATTTTCCGTTAAAAGGCAAAAGTTTTAAATCAACGTATACATGCGTGTCCACGCAAATAAACCAAAACATCCGGCTTTTTTATTTAAAATACTGTTTGTAATTCAATAATACTTAAAAGAAACTAAAATATGTTGTTAAATATGTACGTAATAATAACATTATAATATGTAATGTGTATTGTCTTACTTAAATAGAAGTTATAAAGATTCCATTTCCATTTAACTACGGTTACTTTTCGTCGAAAACCATGTACTTATATATACTTATTATAAAAACCTCCCCTCTTGTCGGTACATCAAATGAAATGAAATCACCAATTTAATTTTCAAATACGAAGCACATACTTTTCAATCTGATTATATTCTCGCATATATTATACTCTGTTCTCCGTGCAGACACTCATATTTATTTACAGAGCAAATGACAAACAACTTATTGTTACTGCAATCACTTAATAGCAGATGACGCTAGTGTCACTGACAGTTTTATCAGCGTGTTTATTTATCTCTTTCCGTCTTGTGTGTGGAAGTGTGTCCTCCCTTCACGATGTTGCGTCTAATCGCCCCATGAATCCCCCTAATATGAACATACGTCGCCATATAATTTCGTTGGATTGAAAGATCTGTGCTGTGTGTGATTTAGTATTTATTATCAACGATGTTTTGGTTTATTTGCGTGGACACGCATGTATACATTGATTTAAAACTTTTCCCTTTTAACGGAAAATGCAAGCACCTGTATTCAAATTGAGTGCTTTTTTACGTGGAAGTATTTTAGTTTTATTCATGTTTCCACGTGCTCAGATACACAAACAATAACGAACAAAAGTGAATATTTTTCGCGCGAGGTTAAAGAAATTTCAGAGATAATTGGAATCTTTTCAGTTAATGCTGATTTACTTATAAGCCAAGGAACTTTACAGCAGTATATAGTGTTTGAAGGTTTTAAAACTGTTATACACGGGAAAAACGATCTTGTTGTTTTCAACGATTTTTCATACATTTGGTTACAGTTACTAAATTATTACTTGATTTAGGAATATTAAAAATATTCCTGTATTCAATCAAATAAATAATTTGGTTAGTAGATTTATTTGAAGCTAGCCCAGTATTTATTAATTTAACTAAATATTTACATGGAAGTAAAAATAAATATCGTTTTTCATTTTAGTGTAGCAGTTTTCTTCCTATATAGTGCAGCAGATGAGCAGATATACTTATGTGTAGTAGACAAATTGTCGCATAGATGGCGCATCCCCTATTTCATTCCAGTAACAGATAATATTTCGCACAAAATATGCTGGAAACTACGATTGTAACATACTAATTGGTATATTTACTGGAACAACATCTGATAGGAGTCATTGGCATTGAAAGGACGATTTCTTTAGCGGCACACTAGACTGCTTAGGATAGTCACTGCGACCAACTCCCCCCAATACTACTAGGATTTACAACATTCTAACGGCAAATCCCTCCTTGGTGCATGAGTTTTTGGAGATAATTCATTTTCATTTCGATTGAAAATGATCACGACATTTTGTTGTATTTACGATTAAGTTTAAAATGAATAAATGTTATATAAGAAAAGAAAAACCTCTTGAATCAACATGCTTACAGTTTTCTGCCAATCTGCATAGTTTTCAAGTTCTAAATAAAGAGGACTTGAATCAACTATCAATATCTTTTACGTAAAAGAATAAACTGTTTCAACGAAAAATATATTATTGCCGAAGAAATGCGTGAATTTAAAATTATATTCCTTTTCAAGGAAACACCAAATCATGTTGGCCATATAGAAAACGTTAAAAACTTTTGGTTTAATGCAATTCCTTTTAAATGAAAAGAATATTTCTCTTAGTGTATCAATGTTTGTTTTTTTTTT
Organism: Protaetia brevitarsis; assembly: GCA_004143645.1. Lineage (NCBI taxonomy): Eukaryota > Metazoa > Arthropoda > Insecta > Coleoptera > Scarabaeidae > Protaetia > Protaetia brevitarsis. The sequence continues at coordinate 3,246,942 of RXPK01000026.1, read as the reverse complement.
AACTTACTTAGGGCAGGTGGCATATAATTTGCAATTTAAGGCTATAAACATTAACGTTGAGAGTAAGGAAAATATAGTTTATGTGGATATTGCACTGATGTGTTCCTCCGTGAAACTATGTATCTTCGAAGAAATGATATTTTTATATACTTATTGAAAGAGGCAGTTTCACGATACAATTAGCTAATACGAATGTAAAAATTATAAAGTAACATACCTACCAACCTTGTTGGTTGAATCAATGCATGTATTTTTCTGACAATGAGTGTGTATATACTTATTACTGTTTATTATTGTTTACTTAAACAAGGGCACATAGCACACTTTTGCGCTGAATATTAATAACGCTCACCTTGCTAATTATGGAACAATGCTTATTATTTAAATCATATTAGTAGCTGTGTTAATTTAATCAAAAATCACAACGTATATAACGTTAGGAAGTGGCAGATGATCACCATGGGCCGATCATTTGCCACTTCCTAACTTTAATATAGCGTTATCTGTTTAGCCATAGTTACCGCTATAATTACCTACTCGTGTCACAATCAGCCTCAGTCTCTCCTAAGTTAAAAGTAACGAAATAATAATATGATTGCCTTAATTTATTTTTAGATTAACTATAATATTGGTTAACGCAGCAATTGTTAACAAAACCTGTTTGGTTATTTTAAGATCTGTAGTTCACTCAGTGTTACCCATTTCGCCATTTCTAGTAGATAGGTACACTTCTCACAGGAAAAATCGGGACACCAGCAATCGTGAATTTTAAAATTTCTTGGGTGTAAATGCAGCTTTCAGAGGATATATGCACTTATCAAAGCCATAAATCACTTTTTTGTGTGTATTATTGCGATCAAAGGTAAAGACTACAAATTTAAACAGAAATATAAATATATATAGAGAAAAAGGTTTATAGATTAAATAAACACATTAGAATTTCCGTGGCGGTGTTTCCTTAGAAATACCGAATATGGAAATAATCATGCAAAAAAAAATACATAACAACTAAAAGGCCTCTTGAGTAGACAGCACCATTTAGAAATACACATATATGTATTTAACTTGTTTGATGTTATGTAGATATTTTTTTTAAGAAAACATATGGCGATGGGATTTTAAAATTATATTACCTATTACTATGATATTAGTTACTTAGTTTGATTTATGCCCGCAAGTAATACTTTAGCAATAGACAATATGTCAATCAGCCTCCTGTGAGTTTTGAACAATGTGATTTTACATTGATTAATTCACTATTATTGATGTATTCATTATTGTGTTGTTTAGTATTCTCAAATATTGTATTACTAAAAATATTTTCTATGTATTAAAAATTACAAAAACAGTTTATTTACAAAATTTTTAAAGCAATTAATTTCGCAAAGAAATTATTTATTTTATTAACCCTCCGTTTATTGTATTTTCAAGAAATATATTTTAACTATCGTCTGTGTAATCCAATGTCGTTCTATTTTATTGAAATATAGCTAACACTTTTGGTCTGAAACACAGCTTCGGGCGGTAGCAACGAAAAAGTATTAAATGTATCAAATTCAACAACAAATATTTTAGCACTAACTGAGATTGACGAACAATATGCTTTCTTACAATGTTTGTTATGTATTATAAATCCAATAATATTTAAATAATTGTTAATAAATATGTGCTACATAAAGACAGTTTGTAAAGAGACCCAGTGTTGGCCATATTTCAAGAAAATAGAAACTAATATCAAAGCAGCACTAACAAGTAACATAATTTTAAATAATAAAATCCCATCACCACATGTTTCCTTAAAAAAGAATTATTTCTACATAACATCAAACAAGTTAAATACATATATATTTCTAAATGAAGCCGTCTATTCAAGAGTTCTTTTTGCTGTTATGTATTTTTTTTTCATTGGTATTTCTACAAGAAACGCCGCCACCGAAACTCCGATTTGTTTATTCTATACATAAACCTTTTTCTCTCTATATATTATTTTTCTGTTTAAATTTCTAGTCGTTACCTTTGATGGCAGTAATATACATGATTAAGTGATTTATGACTATGATAAGTGAATACGTCCTCCGAAAGTTGCATTTACAATCAAGAAATTTTAAAATTCTGAATTGCTGGTGTCCCGATTTTTCCTGTGAGAAGTGTACATGTAAATAATGAGTTGCTAATAACATCTAGACATCCATTTATTAAGTAAACCCCTCATTGATAGTCATCTAATATAAACCGCAAATTTCCTGGATTACGCAATAACAGCAAATACATTAATAGATATAATAACTGCTATCGTTCGATTCGGTCGTTACACGACACAGAATTTCTACGATATTAATAATAGAAAGGGCGACAACCGTCCCAGCTTGCCTATTGTTGTACACACCACAATCGGCGTATCTAATACACACCAATATATCTCCTACGCACAATAACAACATGCAAATAGCTGTATTAGGACGAAATATAATAAAATTATTCACGATTTCTTAGTTATAATTTAAATTTTAATTCTAGGTGAAAATCTGGTTCCAAAATCGCCGCATGAAGTGGCGAAACTCCAAAGAGAGGGAGCTACTGGCGGCGGGCGGTTCTCGGGAACAGACGCTACCGAATAAGAACAATCCGCATCCCGACCTCAGCGACGCCGACGGCGACAAACCGAAGCTCGATCTAAGCGACGTTCCCGACATATCGCCCGCGCACTCGCCTATCGAACACCAGAGGGCGCCACACGACGGGATCACGAATAATAGCGCCGGCAATAACGGTAATACAGGGCACTGCGTACACCCGATCCAGAACTACCAACTGTACGAAGGAATCGATTACGAGAGTTCGAACGACAGCGAAGAGGAGATAAATGTCACGTGATTTGTTTTTATTTGACCGTTGGCGAACGGGAACGGGGTTGCGTTAGAGAGTGTGAGAGAGTGACGGATGGCGATTTCGTAATTTAATCTTATAATCTAATTTTCTATCGACCGATACATAAGAAAAAAAATGAGATATATATATATAACGAATTGGATTATTGTAAAATATCACTTGTAAATATTGATATATTGCAAAGGTTGGGTATAATAAAAAAAAAATAAAATAAAATGATTTAAACAGGATGATTTAAATTTTTAAACTAACAAACGAAATTAATGCACAATCATTGTATACCAGTTGAGCAATTAAAAGAAAATCAGAAGTCCTTGGATGTCTAAGATAATGAAAATGAAATAATAGAGTTCTATTATGAAGATTGTATAATACAGCCACCTTTTCGAAAACTATAATGTAAATAATAAATAATAACTTTGCGAATGTGTATGTAAAAATGAATTAATAAAAAAAATTATAAAATAAATAAAATTTGAAAATCTCAGGTTCTTTTTTTTATTCCGATTTTTTTGGGTACCAAATATATATTATAGATATTTTAAATAATTATTTTATTTTCGTACTACCTAATTAATTAAAAGATGTCTCAAAAAAAAGCAATAGTTTTTGTTAGGACTTGCACCTGAATTAATTCAAATTATTTAATTAAATTAAAAAAATAAAAATATAATTTCCTTTTCTGTCTGGAATTTTTAATTTTAATTAATTAGCTAATTTGCTATTTATTAATTTTTATGCTTCTTAAAAAGGTAAGGCAAAACAGCAATTAACTTTTCCTTCTCCCCCACTATTTTTTATAATTAAATACATTTACATAATTTTACTATTTAAAATTAATTTATTAATTTATATAAATATTAAGAGAAATATATAATTGCATGGATTATTAAATGCTCTTAAAGAAATTAAAACAAAATAATTACCACTTGAAAAATAATTTAAAATTTTAATTTTCATCAATTACAAATACGTATCAGAGAGAAGAAAATTAAATCATTTTTAATATTCATATTAATTGTATATAATATTTATTGATAATTAAGTTAATTAATCAAATTTATCGAAAAAAAAATTTCCTTTTAATATTTTTAATTAATTACATTTTTCAATATTTTTTAAAACATCAGAGCGAATGAAGAGCCAACTCTAATTCTTATCCTTTAATTTTTGCCTATCTATTATTTAAGCTGCAAAATTAATTTTTTGTTTTTCGAAAAATTTCCAAAAAATATTAAGAACTATGTAACTGCATAAGACTACGAACCTCATACAAAAATGTGAAGAAATGAAAATGAATTGCTACTACAAAAGTTTAAAATTTAGTTTTTTTTTTGAAGATTAAAACAAATAAATTAATTATAAAAAATATTTTTTTAATTAGAAAAGAAATAAAACAATTTGAATGGTCCGATATCTTTCTGATATCTGATATAAGTTCATTAACTAATTTATTAATTAATTTTAATATTTGGAGCAGCTCTAATTTTTTTTCTCGAGTAATTAATTATGATTTAATTAATTTTTGCCATTCCTGATACTATTCGTGCTTCAAAATTATTTTTTTTGAAAATTTTGTGAATATTAAAAAAATATATAAATGACTATTGATTAAATTGCAGAACCACTTTATGAAATATAGAAAAAGCAGTTTGCTGTAAGTAAAAAAAGTTAAAAATTTTGATTTATTATTAAATTAATTAAACATTAATAACAAATATCGAGAAAGGAAGCAACACTTTTAAGAAATGCTCAAATTAATTAAAATAATTAATTTTTAATTGTATTTTTTTTACAGTTTTTTACAGTTTTATTTGGCTGGGTTGATAAATTTATTTTTCTTTTTTTTTTTTACTTCTTAAATTACATAAGAACATAAAAGTTGCGAGTTTTTGGATTTTTGTTTTTTTTTAAATCTCCATTTTGAGAATTTTTCGTCATTTTTATGACCCCTATAAAAGAATATTTCTTTTCATTTTTTTTTTATATTAAAGTGTATTTAAATTAAAAATTGTTTGTTTTATTAGAACATAAAAAAGTAATTACGATACATACAAACACTATCAGGCAAAGAAAGTTCGTGCGCAGTTCATCTCGTAAATATAACTTACTTTTTGACGTCTTGGCAAACCAATGTGTTTATGAGTACCAATGTATGCACGCAAGTGATTATAACTATAACTTTAAAAATGAAACTGCATTTGCATACTTATTATTGGTTCTATACAAGAGTGTGGTCAGCTTGCTAAAGTGTATTATCATAAAGTGTGCGTCCTATTCCTCACAGTTACAAATAAGTAATGTTTGAAAATATTTTTAAAGATAATTACGACGCCTGTTAGAGAGATTAGCACTTTTGTGTTAAATATATTGACTCTTATATAGAAGTATACACATATAACGTAATTTCATTGTCAAAGCTTTATTTATAATCGCTTGCGTATATTGGTAATCATAAACACATTGATTTGCCAAGATGTCAAAAAGTAATTTATATTTACCAAATAACCAACTACACAACCTTTCTTAGCTGTTAGTGTTTGTATGCATCATATGATTTTTTTTTGTATTTTAATATCAGAAACAAATTTTAATTTAAACACAATATGACACTAAATTTAATTCTAAAAATGTGGAGGGAAATAGTGTTCTGTAGGGGTATATAAAACTAAAATGATAATTTCCCAAAATGGATATTTAGGAAAATAAAATTAAAAAACCGTCACCTTCATTTCCTCATGTAGCTTAAATATAAAAAAAGAAAAATTAATTCTACATGAAGAGCAGAGAAGAGGAAAACTGATATTTATTTAACCCCCCTCTTAGCAAATCCTGATAACTCTTCTCCTTTCAGAAATATTGCAAAAAATATATTTTTGGTGGCAATTTTGAGTCCAAATTAAACCCCCTAAAATCAAAAACGAGACGTTCAAAAAAATAGGTGTCAAATATGAGGAAAACTGATATTTATTTACCCCCTTCTTAGCAGATCCCAATAACTCTTCTCCTTTCTGAAATATTGCAAAAAATATATTTTGGGCATCTTTGAGTCCAAATTAAACCCCCTAAAATCAAAAAGGAGACGTTCAAAAAAAATAGGGGTCAAATATTTCTCGGTGTTGTACATTCCTTCATCAAATTTTACCAAAATCGTAAGAATACACTCGGATGCCTTTAGTTGTAAGAAGGTAAAATAAAAATTTCTGATCATGTTTTGCAAAAACCAACAAATCTTCTCGATTTCCTTAAAAGAATAATTCATAAAAAAAATACATTTCCCAAGACATTTTAAATCATTAACCCTTATAACTTAAATACTCCATCCTGCTTAGATAATGACTCTTGAAACTATATTGTGTAATTCACTTTTAAACACACATGCAATAAGATCACTACTACATAATAGTGTCGCTTTTCTATTCTGACCTTGTACTCACTCGTGCTTAATTACTATCATAGAGGGGATACCTCAAACCAACAAGAACTCTTTCTGTTTAATCGACTTACGATTATGCATGAGTTACCCCTGCCTTTCAACATAACAACATGATGGAAATATGCATATGCAAATATTACCTACGTATATAAACCGATTCAATAGGTGTTTCTTGATGCAGAGAATAAAAAAAGCACTTTATTATCAACCTGATATAAGATTTACACGCGGGACCAACGACCAAAAAACTGACGCTAAAGAATGACCGCAACTTGTTAAATCGCGCTAATAATTGTTAGTAGGAGCACAAGAAGGGAAAGTGCGCTAAGAGACAGTTTCTTGACCCAAATCGTTGTGTTATAGTCGGTATAGTTAGTTGCTTGTGTGCGCTAGGCGGACTTTCGGATGTTTTACACTTTCGATTAATTAATGGGTTCATAATTTTGGGATTATTTGAAGAATTCTAAGAATAGGGAATTAATGTAGTTCCAGTGAGATATAAAAATTATTTAGGAAGATGTTGAAATTAATTGCAATTTTCGGATTAGTAATTGCTGGTAAGTACAAAAATTTAAAAAGAAAAAACTTTTTAGATATAGTCTTTTGTTATATTTATATTTTACATTTATTCTTTATAATTTTATCCTTGAAATAGTTTTGTAGCTATTGTTACACCGAGAGAAAAAAAGTGTTGTACTAACTAATAAAATGGTGTATTGAACACTTTTTTCTTTTTCAATATGAGCAATGATATTGTAGTGTTAATGCAATACGTAAAAAAATGTTAAATTGCGTTAGTTAACTGAATAATAATAAATGTTATAAGAAACAGACTACGCGTGATTCTTTGAACGCGTACTTAATTTTCCATTAACAATTTCTACCTCTAATTAATAATACAACAGCATTATCCAACACAGTTTACTTGTTGTAGACACACGAAGTAATAATTGTCTCTATAATTTTATAATATTGGTTTAGCACTATAAAATGTTGATTCAAAACTTATATTGTTTTCATTTAACCTACCTGTAGTATTCATCGAATGAACTATGCATGTAATTCAACACTTTTAGGTGGTTATACAAAAAAGATTTTCTTGTTAGTGGAATCATTTTCGATTTTGCTTAAAATCACGTTACTGATTGGGCGAGTTTTTAATTTCATCGATGGATCCATCGATTACTGTATCATTAATGTAATAAACAGAGATACACTGTAATCAATGGATCTATCGATGAAATTAAAAATCCGCCCGCACATTCATCAATTAGTCCATTGATAGCAACGCATAGCTATATATTGCCTAATTAGGAAGACTATAGTAGGTAATAGAAGGAACACATTGATATCAACGGATTGTAATCTCATTGGAAATTATCACTGTTAAAGCCACATACAATGTAAATTACGTAATATTTTTCGTACTGAACTAATTAACTTCAGGTAAAGTCAACAACAAAAAACGTTTTACAATGACAATATATTCAATATTTATATATATCAAACATTTACGGCATTATATACTAAACTTATATTAGCTTAATAACACAACTAAAAAATTATAAAGGTTTTATTCATACATTTGAAATGAAAGTACAATTTAAGGTTTCATAATAAATCATTAATAACAACATTTCCAAAATTCGTTATCAGCATTTACCAATTTCGTAATACTATTCACCAAATAATCATTATTTTCAACGGAATTGGTTTTTATCATATTAATCGATTTACTTAAACAATTAGAGGCAAAATGATTTATTTTACCATAAGCTGGACAACTGTTTTGCGCATGCGTAAAATTACAACGTGTACACCGACCTGTTCTAGAATTGTTCGAATCCGTTACAAACGATCTTGTTTGAATTTGCCGGACACCTCTTTCCAATGATCTTCCATCCTTGTGCGGCCCTTGGGTGAAACGTGTCTTCTGTCTTGCTCCTGCATCCGGCTGTCGATCGATGTGTTTTCCAGCGTAATTGCAATATTATTTAAAATTTCTCGAACTTCCTTTCCTATACAGTGTAACAGCGTCGCTGCTTGTATTTCGGCTGGTTTCCCACTGCGGGTAGAATATAATTCCCAATTTTTTGCTAGGTCGCACTTCATTTTCATCTTCTCGGGTTGAGATATATTCTCCATTTTGTTTTGTTCATTTCTGACACTTTTTTTTTATAATTTGTTGCACGTTTTCTTCCTTTCACTGATTTTTTTTTGTATTTTGTTTATTTTTTATTCTGACTGCGCCATGTTATATATATACTCCGCGATGGGTTTTGATTATCTTTATTATTCAATATTAATGTTACAGAAGCTTACAAACATAGGTCTTACTACTACCGAGGTTGAATACTGACTGACTATACGCATGTGCGATCGCCTATATGTAATAGTATTAAATATTACATTTCATTGAGTTAACACCGATAGTAAATGTTTACAGAACACCTTTTTCAAATGTCAAATCGACAATTTGTGGGATTAAACCAACAAGATAAAATATTGGTTACGCCTGAACACTATTATCTTGTTAAATTAACTCTAAAGTGTGCAACAATATAAATATGTTTGTTTCAAATAGGAGCATATGATTCACTTGAAATGCAACATGGTTAAATCAATGCTCATATCCGTGACACTACGAAAAATGTTAAAATAACCATTTCATTTCTCTCAGTGTACAATGCTAATTAAAAGAAAAGAATCTTGAAGGTTGAATTTATTAATTAAATAATTCATTCAATTAAAACTCATAATAATATTTTTTATTTTTTTTTCTAGGCACAAATACATTGATAGTACCTGGAGAATTGCCAACCATTTTATCCCTCGTATACTCCAACATTCCAACAATAAAGAAAGGTAGAATAAAATAATTATATTTAAAGAAAAATAACTGCATATCGCATAAGTTAATTATTTCTAAGTATACTTTCACTTTTATTTGCATTTTATCGCTCCGCTCACATAATGACAACTTCCCTCCAAGGCATGTAACCGCTTCAATTATATTACCTTTTGTTTAAATCTAATTTATATACAGGGTTTAACTGGAAGGGAATCCGCCTATATGTAATTGGTAATTAACATTAATTAATAGATACAAAAAAAGGTTTTTTTTTTATTTTTTTCCAAGATTATGATTTCTCTATAACAGAAAATTATCAGCATTTATACAGGGCGTTTCGTAAACTTCCAATTTTATTTTCTTGAATACAATACTCCCATTATTATTCAATTTTTAGGAATATCAGTAAATCTTGAATAAATAAAATGTTGTAATAAAACATACCTTAGGTATAAACTTGTTAATTTCCAAGATATTTTTTTTTCTAAATTATATCACTTGCATTGTGTGAGAAAAGCGGTTAAAATTTGATTACGAACTTGGATTATACAGGCTATTCCAAGTTATCGGCGCACACTGAGAGAAATATCCTTTTCATTTAAAAGGAATTGCATTAAACCAAAAGTTTTTGCGTTTTCTATATGGCCAAAACATGATTTGGTGTTTCCTTGAAAAGGAATATAATATTAAATTCACGCATTTCTTCGGAATTAATATATTTTTCGTTGAAACAGTTTATTCTTTTAAATGAAAGATTTATTGATAGTTGATTCAAGTCCTCTTCTTTATTTTGAACTTGAAAACTATGCAGATTGGCAGAAAACCGTAAGCATTTTGTTTCAAGAGATTTTTCCTTTTCTTATATAACATTTATTCATTTTAGACTTAAGCGTAAATACAATAAAATGCCTTGATCATTTTTAATCGAAATGAAAATGAAGTATCTTCAAAAACCAATCCACTAAGGAGGGGATTTGCCGTTAAAATGTTGTAAATCTTAGTAGTATTGGGGAGGAGGAGTTGGTCGCAGTGACCATCCTAAGCACTCTAAGTGTACCGTTAAAGAAATCGTCCTTTCAATAATGATGACTCCTATCAGATGTTCATCTGGTAAATATACCAGATTAGTATGTTACGATCGTAGTTTCCAGCATATTTTGTGCGAAATATTATCTGCTACTGGAATGAAATAGGAGATGCGCCATCTATGCGATAATTTCTCTACTACACATAAGTATATCTGCTCATCTGCTGTACTATATGGGGAGAAAATTGCTATACGAAAATAAAATGCGATATTTATTTTTACTTCCATGTAAATATTTAATTAAATTAATAAATACTGCGCTAGCTTCAAATAAATCTACTAACCAAATTATTTGTTTGATTGAATACAGGAATATCTTTAATATTCCTAAATCAAGTAATAATTTAGTAGCTGTAACTAAATGCATGAAAAATGGTTGAAAACAACAAGATCGTTTTTTCCCGAGTATAACAGTTTTAAAACCTTCAAACACTGTATACTCCTGCAAAGTTCCTTGGCTTATAAGTAAATCAGCATTAACTGAAAAGATTCCAATTATCTCTGAAATTTCTTTAAGCTCGCGCGAAAAATATTCACTTATGTTCATTATTGTTTGTGTATCTGAGACTTATGCACGTGGGAACATGAATAAAACTAAAATACTTCCGCGTAAAAAAGCACTCAGCTTGAATACAGGTGCTTGCATTTTTAAATCAATGTATACACGCGTATCCACGCAAATAAAACAAAACATCCGGATTTTTTTATTTCAAATACTGTTTATAATTCAATAATACTTAAAAGACACTAAAATATGTTGTTAAATATGTACATAATAATAACAATATAATATGTAATGTGTATTGTCTTACGTAAAGAGAAGTTATAAAGACATTATAAAATATTAATCAAAACTAAGTTGCATTCCATTTAATTATGGTTACTTTTCGTCGAAAAGCATGTACTTAAGAAGAAAATAGTCTTCCGGCAAAACAGCACACTACTTCCAATTAAAATAAACACTTTTCTGAGAAAAGGTATTCTTTTCATTGAACATTATAAAAACCAAAAGTTATAAAACTTTTCATTTAATGCAATCTCTTTTCTCAATGTGCATATCAGAAAACAGAAATGTAGTCGAACACTTATTATAATTTATTGTTTTTTGTCATTGTTATCGATAAACTTTTGTAAACTCTTGGATTTTCTTTTTTGTTTTTAAAACATCTGAAGTTGGCAAACAACAAAAGTTTTGGCTGTTATATCGAATGCGTCATTATATGAGTCATTGCTCTTTTGTTTTTCATTATAAGGTTATACTATTATAACAATATTGCGTACAGAAACTGATTTTCTGACAAAATATACAGGCTGGTCCATTAAAAAAGAACCACTATCTATTATATCTGGTAAACGCGATTTTCAATTGTTTTTTCTATTTACACGATTGTAATCAGAGTAAAAAATTCTATATCTTTGATAATTTAACCAACGTCGTAGCTGCTTGAACAGCCTGCATATATAATAATAATAAAACAATGGTTAGCCTAATGTTTAAGATTTTTTTCTAAAAAACAGAATTTTTTTCATTAATATTCACCTAAAACATTTTGTACATTTATCCCTATTGAATGAGGAAAATTATCCAAAAAAGTAATTTTTAGCAAATAAAATTACCTAATTTTTTTTAGTATGTGGTTAAGTTTTTAACAGACAATGCTGAATTAATTCCAACATGCATGCAAGTTGTTTCGGATATTCCATGCTCAATTTGTAGCAGAGTGCGTATTAACAGACTTTAAAGCATTAAAAGAACAATAAACAGATTTTCTAATATAAATTACTACCACAAAAAAAGGGATTTTTACCAAGAAAAATATCTAAATTTTTTAGTGTATATACCAAAGTTTTCTAATACTTTTTTCCTCAAAATAATATATAAGGAGGGTTTCCACGTGCTTGTCACCAATACACCGACACTTTTTTCAACGTCTCAATATAAATTATAATGTCCAGGCACCGATTCGAGATTAGGATGGGGATTCAGACTCGGGAACAGGGCCGAGATACAAGTACTAGTCGAATTAGGCCCACAAACCAATACACGTCCTCTGGGCGTGCAACCGGACAGCGATGCCAACAGTAGGAAACGAAATACCGCAGACACTCTAGCAGATACGTTATACGCGCAAAGACAACGGTTTAAGAATAATGTAAGTTAAACGAGAAAGTAAAATAACTTGTTTGAGACGTGTACACGCTCTCATCTGTCAATTATATTTCCAGTATTCGAACACAGATGGCGGTAAATGGATGAAGGAGTGGAGCCAGTACATCAGTAGCGGCAAGATTAGACAAAATCGACCAAAATTCCCGCAAAAGCCGGAGGTTGAAGTGATCAAAGAGCCAGAAGAAGAGAATACCGTTTTGGGCATCGGGGAAATTGACGCAAAATCAGTGATACCTGATGATAACGAGGAAGAGATGAGAAATCGATTGTCTAAGACGACTACAGAAGCTGTTGTAACGACTACGTCTAAAGAAGACGCTCTAGATAACGTGGCTATAGATGATTAAAAAATTAAATTGGAAAGATATCTCTTGCCATAGTTTCAACGCAGTCAGGAATTGGGTCTAATTTTTAAAATAATTATTTAGTATTATTGTTATTTATATATGTATGTATTAGGGAATTATTGTAAATACTGTGTATATAGTGTAAATTGTAAATAAGGAGTTATTTGTGATAAGAATAATATTATTGTCAGAAATAATTAATTAATTAATAAATTGATTAATCTGTAAGGTTTACAAAACTGTCATCCAATAACAATTTTATAAACTGCATTATCATGATCGGTTCTATTTAAAAAAATCTTAAGCTGTATAGTTAAAAAAAAAGTTAACTAATTATTTATTATTATTTAAATTATTTAAAAATTGAAGGTAATTTACCTCTTAAATTTTTATAAAATTATCATGAAAATTAATTATACAGGGTGTATCAGATATAGAGGTAAATATAATAATATGTAGCAGCTGTAATAAGATACAATCAAAAAGTCGTAATGCACAGGGGTCTATCTGTAAGCATTAAGAGAAAAAAAATTTTATAAATGCCGTGGGCTAGAGCCGCACCTGCGCCCAACCTAAATGCTGTCCCGGATTATACCCCACATAACCACTATCATTCAGCCATTACCGCTGTTAGTTTGTGTGGATCGCCGCTTGGAGTGCAAGCCACTTCGAACATTTTATTTAAATTCTTCCCGTCTCGAAAAAACGATCCTTTTCAGGACATCATGATTTCATATAAAGAAAATCGAAGCTTGATAGCTCGGAAAAGACGCGGCAATATGATTAGATTCATTTTCGCGCGACATCATAGTAAAAAGGCGTGTTTGCAAATTTTCTGTATCTACATTTATTTCTGTGTAATTCGATTCAATTCATTTTGCGTTATATGATTAAATAAATCCAAAAGAAAATAACTCAGAGTCAGTGGTACAGCTTATTTAACAACTAACTTCGATTCGACAAAGGCAAAAGAAAAATATTTACGTTTTTTGTAATTACTGAAGTCGCATATCCGGTGAAACTCGAACGTCTTATCAGGATATTAAAAATAATACTTGTAGACTTACGTAGAATGCTCTTAACAAAAAAGGAATGTTATTTTATAAAAAAGAAGAAATTAAAAATGCCTCAGTTTTGCTATTTTTACAAGGGCCTTTATTTATTCAGAATGACGTTAAATGAACTTACGGCATACCATTAAGAATAATACTAAATGAGTGCAATGTATTTATACATAATACCACGTTTAGCGGGTGCTTAACATGACGTTTCCTTGCATCAGGCCGGACTAAAGAATTTTTGGTTCTAAATTTTACTTTATTTTATTCTTTAATGATGAAATCCGGTTTCGGTGGGTTTGTCCTTTATATGTCGTGTAGTTAACATCCAAGCAAAATTTACTTATTTATTTGATACACCCTGTATATTAAAAATTAAAACTGATAATCATTACCAAGAAACACAGAATATTAATTATAATACAATAAAGTACATAAATTTGTTTTTATGTGAAAGTAAATTATAACTTCAAAATTGGGAAGACAAAACAGGAATAAATTTTAAATATTAAAGTAGGTTAAAGAAGTTGAAAAAGAACATTATATTATAACAATTATTAAAAATTTAATATGGCTATTTTGATTTTAATTAAATGCATGTGATTAGATGAATATATTTATAACCAAATCGGACTTCAGGTTTAACCGGAAATCATGTTATTTTTTTTTATTTTAAATAAAACACCAAGAAAGAAAATTCTGACGAATGTCAATAGAACCCAGTATTTAGGTTTAGCACACCTATATCTGTTCGGTAACAACAAAATCGTTTAATTATTTTTTTTTTAAAATTCATGTTTATGTTTAATTACTTATCTATGGAATTAAAATTGAGTACCTACTTGACTTAAGCTGAAGATTAATTTCACAAATATCCAAATTAAATATGCATTAATCTAATAAATTATCTTTTTATTAAATAGTAGCAAAGGAATATTGATTAGGTCCTAAGAGAAAAAATATTTGAAACAAATAGTGATTTAGGTATTAAGAATTTTTTTTCCTGATGAAAAAATATGGCTTTAGGGAAAATTGTTTTAATTGTGCCAAAATGAAGTTGTACCTAATTCATCAACAGGTGTTCAAAATGCTCGCCATTATTGGTAAGATAATGGTAAAGCCATCGTGCCGTACTTTTTGAAACGTCCTTTGGGTAATCGATCACACTCCTCCACTATTCTACGCCTAACATCGCGAATATTTTGAGGTTGAGCTTCATACACTATACTGTCTTGGATGCCCCCATAAAAAAAAAGTCTAGGGGCTTGAAGTCATTAAGTATAAGTGGTCATTCTGACCATTCTATAGCGCCCCTTATTCGGATCCATCTGTCAGGAAACCTCTGATTAAGCAGAACATGAAGAGTAAGGACAATGGATGAGTCGTCGAGATCTGAGAATTTCTAAGCCTAACTTCACTTCAAACAACAGCCTCATAATATGGCAGTTTATTATTGTTTGCATGGGTACCTATAAATTAGTTTACTCGTCCGTTTAATCTACATGATTTACTTGTATTATTTATTTTAATTTACCCTGCAGTTTTAAAAACAATTAATGAAACTCGATGACTCATCCATCGTCCTTACTCTTCATGTTCTGGGATTGTGCAAAGTTAGTGGTCGTAACATTTACATACTTTGTTAATATATATTATGTTTAAGTGAAATAACCGTGAAAGAGGGCGCCAATGGGCATCATGCTATTGTGCCATTCGCTCTTGCAAGATAAATTCTGATACTAACGCAGTTTCTTTGGATTGCCGAATGAATCTGTTATATACAACAGGACAAGAATTAAGATTGATAGATATATAGATAGATAGATAGATAGATAATTTTATTCGTGCGTGACAAAGAAATCGTATGCACATGTCAGACTTGAATTAACAAAGAACATTAAACATTAACAACAAACGAAGATATTAAACATCAACAACAGACAAAGATACAAGTACAGGTCCGGAGCCAGGGACACATAAGAAAATATATGGATAAGAAGAGCTATTGTCGTTGTGCAGATATTCCTAGGTGACATTAAATCAATTTATTTGTTGGATACTCATTTTAAACTGTATTGCTATTTATCACAATAACTAACTTAATTTATTTTATCTTCACTTTAATTTTAAAATAATGTGATTTTGATCTGAACTGCATTATATTAGTATAAATTTTAATCCTCACATTTCGCAGTTCAGTGTTTCTGCTGATGATGATAGCTTCGCTATCGAAACGTACGTCCAGCTTAGTGCAGTTTGTAGTGAGGGGTCTAGGAGAAGTTTGCAATCTCACATTTCACGTTTATTCACATTATAGACAACTCGATATTATTTAGTCTACGTCTGAAACTCTGTTCACTTGTGCACCCACGGACGTCATTGTCGACAAACCACTGCAGGGTCGGATGTTAAGGCCGTTTTACACCTAGCTATTTATTGCGCAATTTATTGGCCAATTTAAAATTTTACGTCTATAACACGTATTTAATCCGTGTATAACTGGTATTTATTACATACGGATTAAATACGTGTTATACACGTAAAATTTTAAATTGGCCAATAAATTGCGCAATAAATAACTAGGTGAAAAACGGCGTTTAGAAATGAATTAGTTAAATAAAAAGGAACAGTCTCTGTATTACACAGAACGGAGATATAGTCATAACTCTTGAACCCTAATTATAAGTTGGTGTGTGTTCCTGTCAAAAATTTGAAAGTCCCTTTCACCGGAGTCGTTGCATTTTTATTAATTTATTTGAGAAAGAACCACAACATATTTTTTTTTAAAAAGGTAATGTAGTGGGCAAAAACAACATTTTCAAACAAATACCTTTAACGTTCTTCATTAAGTTTTTTTTATCAATATCTGCATTTGTATCTTTTTTTCAATTGCAGATGTAATGTTAGTAATTTGCTTCTACTTTTAAGAAGTATCATTTCATGTAACAATCTAAAAGATTGAAATTCCGATATTTTTAAACTTTAAAGTGGCATAACTTGTAAAAAAAAAAATCATCCGATTTTAAAAAATGAATTAATTGCTAATAACAAGACCTTTTCAAAGAGGTATCACTTAACGCAAATAAAGTTTCTTTAAGTATGTGAAATAATTGTTTTTCAAAGATATGTATTTCTTTGTGAAGAAGAATCTTTTTTCTCAGTGTACAGATTAAAAAATGCTAGCAGTTAGCAAAACTTCTTTCACGCGCAGCCTGAATAGTAGAATTGAATATATAGAAAATGATTTCTATCAAATATAAATCTTGTTATATAACTTGAAGAACACTTAATTTTGCTTTTGGCAATACATAGTGAATTGGAGGGGATATTTACATAAGTATCACTAATTTCAGTTAAATGCTTTTCGTTTTTCATTACCAAAGTTATACACAGCTACAAGCGACGAAAAAAAATGTATACATATATATGTATATATAATAACGTAATCAACTGTTCGACTATTTTGTTACAAAATATAATTTATGATCTTCCATCACCCACAAAACACACCAATGGGGCTTGTAGTGTCTAATTTATTGACTCTAAGAACATGTTTTATTTGTGTGAAAGTTTAGTTTAACATTGACAGTGTGAAATAACATGGTTTTTTTTTTTGAGGGCGCTCCTAATCTGAAACAACCTCTTTTATGAATTAGAAATAATTGGGTTTTTAAAACTTGCTGAACTAGAAAAAATGTTCTTATAATGGATGGTTCTTGTCCATAATTCTCGAATACAACGTGTGGTTTCAAACATTAATTTTGTGAAAATCAGAAAAGAAGAAAATGTTAAAGTTAATTGTTATTGTTAGTATTGTAATAATTGGTGAGTATGAACTGTAATTAGTAATATTTTAATCAACTTTTTTGACATCAAAATTCCTTTAAATAAATAATCTTTAACGGCTAATACCCTCTTTGAGAGTAATAGTCTTCATCATCTCAGCAGAAATACGAGATTATTTGTCCAAGTCAATTAATTTTAAATGAAAAAAAAAGTATTAACACTGATATAACCGAAACATCACTTTGGGGGAGATATTTAGAGAATATTAGAAATAAAACAGATTACATACGTATTTTTTTTTTAACATATATCGCCTAAATAAATATTTTTTTTTAAGGTCAAGTGAGTGTTAATACTTTGTGACTAAAAACTAATTGTCCTTTCACCAAGTTTTGAAAAAAAAATTAATCCTAAGTTAAGTTTAGTATGGCTTTGAAACTCTATTATAGCAACTACAACGCGCCATCTAATAAGCACTTGCCTGTTTTTTTTATATCCCTAATTGTTTTCGAAATATTTAAGTACATATATCACAACAAGCCATATATTTTTTTGTAATAAAATATATTTTATAATAATTTCAATGAATAACTATTGATTTTACATTTTACAAACAAAATATGTAGATTAATTTACTTATTATAGAATTGTTTTATATGAATATTACTTACCTAAATGTTATGGCATTTCAACATTTTTCAAATTAATAACATGTATTAATCAAAAAATATTTTTTATCATATTTTCTATAAGAGCTTTTACATTTTAATTAATATAAATATTTTTCATTAACTATATATGTATAATATAAAAAAGAAAAAATAACTCGAGGAAAAATCATTTTGTTTGCGTCGAAACCAAACATAAATACAAAAAGCAAATAACAAATAAAGGAAAAAAAAATAAGGTCATTTTTCACTCTACAGGGTGTCCAATAATTAAGTGGTCAAACTTAAGATTGAGACACCTGACATAATCCTGAATAAAATATCTTAATGAACTTTGGTCCGAAAATGATTCGTTTGGATATACAGCTTGGCTTTGATAAGGATACTATTGCTTGACTGCGGAACACCCTGTATTTATCCAACAAGAGTCTCTGGCAAATCCTATGCTTAATTCGTTATTTTTGCTAAGATGTTTTTGTATTTGTAGGAACGGCTATTTAAAACTCTTCATTCAATTATCTTAAATTTTAAATTTAAGTAAACTGCTGGACATTTTGTGTTTTTCGACTAAATTTTATTTTTTTTTTTTTCAAATATGGTTTAGACTAAAATCAAAAGCACGAATGTAGACTATTTTCTCTCTAGCGCAAACCATATCTTGTGAAAAAAAATTGGATTTTCAGGTTAAGTGTCACAAAAGGCGCTTTTCCATCATGAGTCTATGTATCAAACTTTAGTATTAGAAAAATAAAATAAATTAATAAGATTTTTTTTCAGGAATAAATGCATTGGTACTTCCAGAAGAGCTTGTTTCATTACTAAATATAGCGTATTCTAATATACCAGTAATAAAAAAAGGTAAAAAAAAATTATAGTCGACATAATATTTCATTACTGTTTTACAACTATTTAACAAAAACTGTTTAATTAATTTCCACATCTCAATCATATAACGGCCACACATTCATTTTTATTGTAAAATTACTGGCAAAGTTTTAAAAATATAAAAATTATAATGATTATAATTCCGGTTAAACAGAATTAACAAGTAATAAAATTATAAAATATTTCAAAAATTAGATATTATTTACAAATATAAGTTAGTGATAATGTGAAACAAATTTAGAACAATTAAATAATAAAAAATGCACCTTTTAGGTACCGATTCTAGATTGGGTTGGGGTTTCAGATTGGGAAATAGGTTAGAAATTCAAATGCTATGGGAATTTGGGCCACAAACATATACTAGACCACTAGGAGTACAATCCGATAATAACAGGAAAAGAAATGTCGCAGATAATCTAATTGATATGCAGTCTGGTCAAAAGAAACGCAAGAGTATCAAAGTAAGTTAACGAAAAATATTGAAATTGTCATTAAGTTGTTAATGCTCAAACATAGATGGCGATCGGAGAAGAACAACGTGGAGGCAGAAGAATGATCCAAAATCCAGAAACAGAAAATGATATAAAACCTTTGAATCAATCGGATCAGGATAAATTAAGAAATTATTCAAATAAAACCAGGGGATAGACTGGTTGCAGAAATAGATGTAGTAATTATAGAATAATCTATATACCCATTATTTAGATCATCAATATTGTTAAGAAATTATTAATTATGTACTTTTGAACATAGGTATACAAAAAATAAGAACATTTCAACATTTTATAAAATATAAGAATCTCAAAATCCTACCTTTTATCGTGGTAGACTGTATCCTCTCATCTATTCTCTGCTCGAATCACCGCCTGTAAATAAATAACAAAATATATTTTAAGAAAATTGCACGATTTTAAATTTAATTTAAATATGTTGTTTAGTATAAGCACTATTAATTAAAAAAGCAATCTTTAAGTAAGAAAACGAAGAAGAATGTAAAATAAAACCATTTGATGTTCTCTTAATCAATCAGAAATGATAAGATAGGTTTAATAACTACCTTGTAACATTCCAAAATTCCCCAACATGGAACCAAATAGCACTCACACTATTCAAAATTCAAAACTACTTTCTGAAATTCGGATCTTAAAACATTTTAACACGATGCCGAAATCTTTAATACTGAATACAAACTTCAATACGGAAAGCTGATAACAAGATACAGGTATCCCTTTTTTTACATTCGATTTAATGATATCGCCTTTACCTTTCTATATCGGACAAAAAAGTTATGTATTTCCACCTTAAATGCACGCACTTTTTTCGCCCGGCAAAAAAATGCTCTTAAAGCAGTAACGCGACCGCGCACACATAGATAACTAGTGAAATAATTCTCGGTGGAAATTATATAACCCGTTTTTACAGGAATAAACTAGAGATAAGCGTTTTTAACGACAAATTAAGTGATTTCTTAGAGACGCGCAAAATTGAAATCCACGCAAACGTAATGGCGGCCGAGTAAGTCGAGTTTGTTACTGGTTGCTATGGCAACCAAGGCGATATGTGCTTCTTATTCTTATTCCTCATAAATTTAAATGATGTTTGTAATTTAATTTATTGTGTCATTTATATGTTGTTCATTTAGTAATAATTAATAATTTAGATTTATTTAATTAATTATGTAGGTTAAAATCTATATTTATAGAAATTTTCGGTGGACACGTTCAATAATATGATGGCGTGATCTATCGGGTAATATCTGAACTCAATGTTATGGCATTCTAAAATTCTATAAGAAACTGTAATAACTTGTATTATAAAATTGTTTATTTCTTTATTTGTTAATACGCATATACAGTGCGTCAAAAAATCTGGAACTACCGAAATAACAATATAATTAATGTTTGTTTTTTTTTTTTGTAGAAGATATATAAATTATTTTTCTGTAAAATTTTAAAATAGTGATTAATTTTTTTATAATTAATTACATCAAAATGACGGGTTAAATTTATAATATATTAATACTTTTCACCTTATTTAATTAAAGAATCGTGTGGAAACTACTGTTATCTTTATTTCACACACTTGTCTCTCCTATTTCTACCTTTTCTCGACAGATGGCGCCCACATTTTCGATATAATTCCGATCTTTATCTCACCGAATCTTCGTGAATCGACAAACACCAACACGTAGGAAGAGAAAAAAACACTGCACATAGCACGTTCGAAGTGCTGCAGTACGACATGGCGTTCGCTATAGTGCCAGTGTGTTAGTCGGCGAACGAATTGTGCGTGATACATTTTAAACGCTTGTTTTTTTTTCCACGAAAGATATTCGCCCCGAAAGCCACAACGAAAGTTTAGAAACCCTGAGAAGTACTCCGAAATATCGAGAGGGGCCAATAATTAATGATGGATTATCGATTCGCCTAGAAAACACTTTTTTGCCCCTGTATATATTCGAAATTGTTATATTCTGTGATGTGTGCGTGAAATGATCGTTAAAAATGTTTGGTTATGTTTTGTAAATAAGGTGTTTTTATAAGAGGGGCACGTATCGTTATTATTTTCGAAATACCGTCTCAGTGTTTGTCGAAATTGTGACTTTTGGAACGTTTCTGTTTTGCTTTTGGTTGATGTAAAACTGTTTATCGTGGTTATCCGTGTATTTTTGGTTAGATAAAGAAAAAGCAGCACTTCGAATGAAAGGTAAATCATATTCAACTATTTTCTTAACACTTTTGGAATTTAACAGAACTAGTTTATTATATAATCGATTCTACAGACTCATTAAAACCCTATTTAGTTCACTTTATAAATCATTACACTTAAATTACGGAGAGATTTCAAAACCTTTTGTCTTCTAAATACTTTTATAGACGAAAAACTCCTCCATACAATTATAAGCGAGAATTTCGTCATGGTTTCAATATTAAGACCTTGATTTTTTTTGCCTATTATGTGTCGTCAACTCTTAATACGATTTTAAAAAACAGGTTTTTGCACTTAAAGGTTAAATCAATTCAAATATCTTTTTTACGTCTAATATGTTTTTTTCTTGGAAAGGAAAATATTATTCTAAAGAAGAATGTAATCTGGCATTGATCAATTTCCAGGAATTTCAGGCTGAAAACCTGAAGGGACAATATGGGTACAAATTACAATTAACAGGTAGTTAGTAGCTAGCTTAAATTAGAGATCATTCTTAAGTCGATTTCAAATTGTATATGTTTTTTAATACAGTTTTTTTTTTAATTTAAAAATGATGTAGAATTAAATTAAACCACGGACAATGAATTCATTTCCTTATAAAATTTTGTAAATTTTTATATTTTTAAACGCAGTACCTAGATGAGAGATTTTGAATTACTGCATATTATTTTTGTATAACAAAGTCTAACTATTATGCTGAATATATTGCAGTGTATCATCCTGTATATTTCATTTAGAGCGAAGTTGAGAATCTTTATTATTGTACCAAGTAAACTAAAAATCTTTCATTTCGTCAAAATGTCACGTAGAAATCCCATAACAGAAATAACCTAGTAACTAAATCAATTAAATTATCCCAAGGGTTTTTTTATTATTATTTCGAAGCACGTAGTTATATAGACTAATAAATGCTAAACAGTAAACCATTGTAAGATTAACCAAAAGAATTCTAGAATTTTTATTAAAAAAATGTGTATCAAACTTTTTATTTTACTTGAACCTTCTCTGGTATTTTCGATACCTATTTTGAGAAGTCGTAGTATGACCTACTGTGTTTTTTTATGAGAGCTAAAAGTTTTAATGTCATAATTTAAATACTTCGGTGCTAGTGTGAAGAACTAGCAATTATATTTATTTAACAATTTAAATCAACCTGAAATCGAAATTAATTACCAATTAGTTGCATCCTGTTACATTTTGATATGCAAGATGATTACATGTGAGAAAGGAAGTCCCATTTTAGACATATATTTAAAATTACTAAATAATATTTTTTTCACCAAACTTGCCGTGGTAATCGGAAGTGGTTTAAAAAAAAATATTTTTTTGTTGCCGTCCGAAAAGCACTGTTTAAACTGCTATAATGTAATATCTTTGCAAATATTAACCTAAAACTTATCAATGTGTTTTATGGTAAATGCTTCTATTGCAGCACATATTTTAAAGAGATTAAATATGTTCCAGTAAGTCTTTTATAAAGCTATGAACCCACTAGCGCGTTTGGAACTTATAAACATACTCCGTCTAATGTGTTTATAGCTTCCCAGTAAACCAAATTCAAATTTCCCGCAATTATATTCAGTAACTTCAACTTAAAGGTATTCAAATAACTATTAATCTAATACAAAATCGTAGGTAATTTCATGCTTTATTGTTGAAGTTACTAAAAATAATTGCGGGAAATTTGAATTTGGTTCACTGGGTTTATTGTAATATCAAATAAATTATAAAAAAAGCTATTCTTTACCCTTGTCAACTATAAACACAGCATCATCTATCTATCAGCTGATGCACGAGCTGGTTCATTATACTGTTTTAGTGCGGTAAAGCATTTTTTTTTTCTCATCTCGCATTTATTTCCAATGTAAATATTAAAACCTTAGATTTCGATGGTGATAAAGACAAATAAAATTCTTCACACCAACCATGTAATTTTGCAAGGGCATTACATTAAGGCAGTGGTTCTCAAACTTATTTAGACACTGTACCCCTTTTTACCCACAAAACACTTTAGGTACCCCTTCTCAGTTACCGGTACTAAGTAAACTATAATTAAAATATTAAACAAATCTTAAAGCCTTCTATGTAGCATAGAAGTATAGTGTTAACCTTTGAAACTGAATTACGCATCATGTTTAAATAAAAACAAAGAGATATTGTTTACAAACATTTTTATTACATTAAAAACAAACACACACAAAATTTAAAAAACAAAAAGCGCTTACTTTCAAAGAGATTAGTGAGAAGGGTGAGCTTGTTTCCCTTTGCACAGTTTATCAAAATTGGGTTTTAACTTGGTTAAATACAATCTTAAATCATCTTCAACATTTAATTTGTTTCTAGATTTATTTTTAAGATAGGTTAAACTTGAGAAACCCTTTTCACATAAATAAGTGGTGGAAAACCCAACAAGAAATTTAACAGCAGTGCTTGACAGTTCTTTGTATTCCTTCCAATACCGATCCAGAAATCTAACAATGTAGTACCAGCAGTCAATATTTGTTTTTCAACGTGGGATCACATGATACTTCAATGAGGTGTTCCTTTGAAAGATAGTCAGGTTAGTGTCCATAGCATCAGCATTAAAGGGGTCACGTATCCAGTTATACTGTTTCTCCAAAGGTGGAAAGTACTCTCTTATACGGATCTTCAATACATTCAAATGCTGGCCCATTTGAGTCTTGAGTTCAGTGAAATCAGATATGTTTTTCTCATTATCTTGCAAAAATGTAAGTAATCTTTCAAACGGCTCGCAGTTGTTATTTTCTATTTGTTTTTACCAGAGAATGATCTTTTTTACCATTGCATCAGTTTTCTTTTCTATATTAAAAATATCAGAAACACTGCCTTGCATGGATAAATTCCAGATGTTGAGTTTTCCAAAAATATCACTTAAATAAGCCAACTTCAAAAGCCAATCAAAATCAGTAAGTACAGAAGACAGATGGGATTTGTGTTCGGTAAAAAAAATATGTAATTCTTTGTGGAGTTCAAATACACGGGACAAAACATTTCCCCGAGAAAGCCATCGTACCTCAGTATGTAGCAATAAGTTCTCATGAGGCTCCCCATATCCTGGCATAGAATTTTAAAGTAACGAGATTTTAGGGGCCTAGTTTTTATGAAGTTCACAATTTTCACACTCTGATCAAGGACATCTTCAAGTTCATCAGGGAGGTGCTTAGCCACCAAAGCCTCTCGGTGAAGGACACAATGAGTGAACTTACACTCATTGTGTCCTTCACCGTTTTAATATGGCCTACCAGCCCTGTGATGTGGCCGCTCATAGCCTTAGCACCATCCATACACACTGACACACATTTTTTCCACTCGAGCTGGTTTTCGGAAAAAAAGAATCTAACAAATTGAAAATATCTTCACCTTTTGTCGATGTTTTAAGTGTCTTACAAAATAAAATATCTTCAAATATTTCATCTTGAAAAATGCCACGTACAAAAACGATCAGTTGGGCTAGGCCAGCGACATCCGTGGTTTCATCGAGTTGTATACCAAAGCAAGGGCTAGCTCGAATTGCTCCAACAAGTGTTCTTTGTGTCATACGCCATATCACTAATTCTCCTTGAAACTGTATCATTTGATAATGGAATTGCTGTAATTCTTTTTGCCGCGTTCTCTCCAAACATACAAGAAACAATTTCTGCTGCGGCAGGGAGGATTAGGTTTTCGCCAATAGTATGGTTTTTACCAGACTTCGCAATTAAATGCCTAACTTTGTAAGAAGCTTTTAGAGCACTTTCATTTTGTTCTGCACCAGAAAAGTGTTTTATCGTGTTTTTCCTACTTTTCAAATCTTCCAAAAGACGTTCAAAGTACCGTAACTCCTTTTTGACTAAGTTCTCATGTTTGCTTTCAAAATGGCGTTTTAAAAGAGACGGTTTCATAGAATTGTTTGATAAAATTTCTGAACAAACAACGCATTGTGGATTAGGCTCGTCTGAGCTTCCAGTCCAAGTAAAACCTAATTTTAAGTACAACTCGTCATATTTTCTCTTTTTACTTTTATATTCATTTGCCAGTTTTTCGGGTTTTTTTTATTTTTTCCTTGAGCTGCTCATTAATAACAAGACGTTCAGGTCTACTTTCATTTTGTGAAGTTGATGGCCCAGAATTTTGATGCAGATCTTCATGAGGCCTTTTCTTTAGGAGCCATTTATCCATTGTTAATTTTTATTGTAAAATTCACTTACGTGGTACCTGACTCAGTTTTCAAACAGATGTCCGTAAACGTGTTTCAACAGGATTGAGTGTCCGCAGAATAACACAACACACCACAAAAATAACACAATACTGAGAGCGAGCTTGTAATAACAGGCAATGCTACTGCAGTGCAGTGACACAAGTGATTGGCCGGCCACACAGCCCCACTCTGATGACTAAGCCCTTAGTGGCGCGCGCACGTCAACGTGTCCATACGTGTCCGGGGTTGTTTTATTTTATTGTTGGCCGGCCGCGTACCCCCTAAAAATTTTCGCGTACCTCCGAGGGGTACGGCGTACCACAGTTTGAGAACCACTGCATTAAGGGATTGATGAGAGAAATATCACAAATCGTAGTCTCCTTTCTTGCGCAAAAAATTTACCTCATGTACCGGTTTTAAGTCCACAGTAGTCACCTCTTAGACTACCCCAACATATCACTTTATGGTTTTCTTAGTAGCAAACTTCACCAAAATGTAATCTCCTAAGAATATGCTCTCATCATCCAATATACCTTGGAAAAGATCTCATTCATCAAAGTTTTCATCAAAAACACTGTCCTGACCAGAATCTTCGTATAATATTATTCCATATTTTTGATGTGAAAATATTTTCTTTTTGGTATTTTGCAAATCTCCACAAATATTTCCATTAACGATAGATACTTATCGTAAATATTCTAATTAAACTCTAAGTACCCCCACCATTCTAGATGCTTGTGTTTGGTGAAAGTGATTTCAATCGAAAGTGTAAACAGGTTAAGTTCAATAAGGTGGATTATGCGAGATATTGCTGTAAGTTAATTTAGGGGAATTGGAATTACTTGCTTATCTGATATTAATAAAATATTGTGGTTTATTAGAAAGTATTTATAGCTTTAATAATGAAAGGTCGGTTGTATTCTCACATCTTTCCATCAATATTATTGCAGTTGAATCGTTCAAACTATTTCTCCTAATATCTCAGGTCACGCATTTTAAATCAACGGATAAAAAAACAACTTATTTTCCCTCGAAGAACATCAAACATCAATCCATTAACCTCCTTTTTAAAAGCAATCGAAATGCGATATGATTAAACAGCCTAGACTTGCTTTGTTTCCTCTATTTCCTTATCCGTTTTACTTGTTTTATGCGTATACAAAAAAAAAAACCGGATTATGTACTTAACAATGATAATGCAAGCAGTTAATGTTCATCTTATCTTTCGAATATTGCTACAATACAAATACGTAGAAGTTTTTGCGGCTTTCCAACTGCGTTTGTAGACATTTGATTCATGGATTGTTTAGGTCACTAACATTAGTAGCCCTTGGGCGAGTTGGAAAGCCGCGTACAGAAATCTTTCTCGAAAATCATGTGGCCTTTGGTACTCAGCTTGGGAAAGCTGTTCTTTTTTAAAAAGGAGGTTTAAGTGCGACGTTCGATGACCTTGATTTCTGTGTCTGGAGATGTAATCATTCGAATACTAATATGCTAATTAAGAATGTGAGAATATTTATCTATTTTTCGATTTTTTCACCATTTGTATGGTATGTCTTCTCTTGCTTTTTGCCTTGGATTACTGTTTTAAATTTTGCCATTTTCCACGCATATTCTCTATCTGATTATACAGGGTGTTTCATCAGCAGGGAATTCTTCTGTAACTCGTATAAACAGTGACATAGAAAAAAGGATTTTTTTATAAATTGTTATCAGATTATAATTTTTCTATAACACAATATTATCGGGATTTATACAGAGTGTTTCGTAGCGTCGGTACAGCCTTCAATTTTCTTTTTTTTTTTTTTAATACAATACTCCCATTATTATTGTGTACTTAAAAGCATCAGTAAATTTGAAAAAAAAAAAATAAGATATAACATACTTTAGCGCTAAAGTCATTAATTTCCAAGATATTTTTGATTTTCTAAAAATTATGTCAGTTGCACTGTTTGATAAAAGCGATTATAATTTAATTACCATTTAGAATAAGTGAATCAAATTTTGAAGTATCTTAATACGGACCTGCTTATACCTGCAAGTGTGTTTATATTTGTATTTTAGTATACTGGCTGTTCGTCACAAAAGGGCAAACTCAGAAGAACTTCAAACGGGTACATATTTTTTTTTTATAGAACACCCTGTAGATATTTACATTATTGAATTCCTATTAACATGTGCTTTGATTTTTGTTGAGAATACTCTATACACTAAATTTCTTTTTGGTAAAATTGCTGTAAGATTCTGTGGCAATTTTAACCTGGAATATTACTAGTAAAATTTCGAAATCTAGGTAACTTTTCCAAGATTTTTTCATGTAGTCTGGAATACTCACAAGTACTTTACTTTTATTTTAAAAAGCCCCCAATTGATGAAATTATATCTGGCATAGAAACATCTATTAGTACTTTTGATGATCATACAAAAAAACTTCATTAGAACTGCTTGTAAAACTCAAATTTTAGAAAATAAACCACGTCATCCTTCAGATATCACACTTAAAGAAATTAACATTGCTAAAGGGCTTAAAAACAAAAACTGCTTTTACTTAAAATCTGACAAAGGTAATATTGTGGTCATTTTAGATAAAAGAGATTATTTTGATCATTTCAGTACCGTTTTAAAGCAAGATTCTTACGTAATCTTAATTAAAAATCCGTTATCAAAAATGATCACAGAAACCAAGAAGATCTTATTAGAATGTAAAAATATTGTTAATGATAACTTAAGATATAGACTAATGGCCGTATTCACAAACGTTTGTAATATGATATAACGCACCGTTAAGATTTAATGGAGAGTTATATACTTGTTTTTGTATTCACAATGTTTCGTTACGTTAAATCCCTTGTTAAACGCATCGTTAAAATAACGTGAATATTTTGACCAATTAAATGATTTAACAGAACGTTATAATAGCCTTTTATTTGTCACCAGTGAGACGTGATGGTAGTATGGTAGTCTAATTTATTCTTAATGATTATTATACCTATATAAACAAATAAGTACATATCGTAAATATACTATTATTATATATGCCTTAAGGATTTTGCACTTTAGTATGGATTCATCTTCTGAAGAGTCTGATATAGAATTTGTTGAAGAGGTGTTGCAGGCAATGCCACGGCCAAGAATAATTAAGGATAGAAATAATCCATTTGAAATGTTTGATGACATAGAATTTAAGATGCGTTATAGATTTAATAAAAATACAGTAACTGAGCTTATTAATATAATTGGACCACAATTACAAAAACCAACACAAAGAAACAAAGCAGTGTCTGTTGCAAATCAGATTTTAATTGCATTAAAATTTTATGCTTGTGGTACATTTCAACAAGTTATTGGAGACCACATAAATATAAGTCAAGCAACTGTAAGTAGAATATTAAAAGAAGTTACCACAGCTATAGCACAACTGAGACAAACTTATATTCATATGCCTACTACAAGGAATGACATAAGAAACATTCAAAATTACTTTTATTATATTAGACAGTTTCCATGCATTATTGGAGCTGTAGATTGCACGCATATTCGAATACAATCTCCAGGAGGTGAACATGCCGAACTATATAGAAATCGAAAGGGATGGTTTTCATACAATGTACAATGTATATGTGATGCAAAATTGAAATTTCAACATATTATAGCAAGATGGCCTGGCTCTGTTCATGACAGTACTATCTTTTTTGATTCATCGTTACGTGTTGATTTTGAACATAATGTTTATGGCGATTGTTATTTATTGGGTGATGGAGGTTATCCTTGTAAAACATATTTACTAACACCATTACAAAATCCAGGTAACAGGGCTGAGGAAAGGTATAACCGAGCACATATTCAAACAAGGAACTGTATTGAGCGAGCATTTGGTTTATGGAAAAGACGTTTTCCGTGTTTATCTATAGGTTTACGTTTGAAGACAGAGAGAATTCCACCTGTCATTGTTGCGACTGCGGTTCTACATAATATTGCAATAGATTTAAATGATAATTTACCTGCTGCAGATCCAAATGTTGAAATACCACCAGAAATATATGATGTTATACCTGTTGTACATAATCAAGACAATGACAATACCAGAACTAGACGAGCTTTAATAAATAATGTATTTTCATTATAAATATTATTTAAATAATAAATATACATATACCTATACTATACCCAGAGGTACTGTTAAGTCCAGAAAACCACTTTTAAAATTAAAGGATTTATTAACTCACACACTTTAACATATTCACTCATGCCCAAATTCTAAACAACCATATTCCTTGGAGATAATAGATACGTATGTAAGTGCCTGATTTTTTTGTTATTGGTTGTAATGTTCTACATAGTTAAATCAAAAATATTTTTTCAGTAGCTTTTAATAAAAATTAATAAAAGATAACATATTATATATAAGATATTTTTTTTAGTTCTACTTCTTGAATTTTTAATTTATTTATTAAAAATTGTTCTTCCAACTTAGCATTTTCGAGTAGCTGCTTTTTTATTTCGATATCTAAATCAATTAATTCTTTTTTTTTATCATAATAGTCTTCGCCTTTTGTGTGTTGTCTTTTTAAAACAATGTCATTTAAATTTTCATAGATTTCCGCCGCCCCCGCCCTATTTCTTCTTTTTAGTTTTGGAGTACTTTGAACTTGTTTTTCTACATTATCTTCAAAAACAATAACATTTCCAGGTTCTTTGCTAAGATCTACATTATGATCACTGTCATCGGTATTTTGTTGTATAATTATTGTCTCATAGGGAACTTCTTCTTGTGTATTTCCCACTATTAAAGAAACATATCATTATTGTAATTACAACCTATTCTGTACAATTACATATGACTTACGAGTATGATAGTGGGCCTCACTGTCGTAACTGTTATTATCTGGTTGAAATTGCTTTATTAGAAGAGACTGCAAACGTTCTCCATTTTCTGTAGTAGATTTCTTAAAAGGTCCTCCTCCTGTTAGGTGTAAATTAGCCTTAAATGAAAGTTATTTTTGATTTATTTCACTGGTGTTTTATATAAACATTTACCTTATCTTCTGCTTGTTGTTTTCGTGTTTTTCGCTTAAAATTATCATAAAACATTTTTAGTTGCTGCGATGTTCTTGGAGCACAGTTTGAACTAGCATTAAATACTCCCGTAATTTTCTCCCACGCCTGAGCTTTTTCTTTGCACGTAACAGCATCAGTTTTCTTATTTTCGATATATTTTACATATTGTTCTATAGTATCGATTAATAAAGATGTTTCCTGGTCTGAAAAGTTTTTACCCTTGACGCGTTTCTTGGAATCCATTTTTAACGTTCATGAGTAAATCAAAATTCAATTAATTTAATAACAAACACTATTAGAGACCACACACTATAAACCATCTATAAACCGCAATTTATATTATAGTTAGGTTATACTCTGAAAACTGAAAACACGTTACAATGGCACTCAAATAATAAGTGTGAAGTTTGTTTTCCACCAAATTCAGAGTAAAATGTTACTAAAAGTATACGTGTTGACATGTTGAGAAACGATCCGTTAAAAATATCACGAATAAGTTTGTGAATAGAGTATTTCATATAACGGTGGATTTAATTTAACGAAACGTTACGAAATCAGCGGTTACCGATTCTTTTATGAATACGGCCATAACTGTATCAAATCCAGTGTTACCTAGAATGTATTGTTTACCTAAGATACATAAACCATCAGGGAAGAGCATGAGACCCATTGTCTCCAATATCAATATTTCCAACTTAGTTATTGTCCAAATGGCTTTCTGATAAATTTAATCACTTACCTGTGCAACCCCTGGATTTAGTAATTAAAAATTCATACGCGTTTATTGAAGAGATTAAAAACATTGAACTCACTGACAATGAAGT
This sequence comes from Protaetia brevitarsis, assembly GCA_004143645.1. NCBI lineage: Eukaryota > Metazoa > Arthropoda > Insecta > Coleoptera > Scarabaeidae > Protaetia > Protaetia brevitarsis. The sequence continues at coordinate 3,214,976 of RXPK01000026.1, read as the reverse complement.
TTTAGTTTCGTTTGATGTGAGCTCACTGTTTATATCACCTTTGACTTACTTAGAATATTTCTTGTCAAAGGTAATCAATTGGGCTGTAATTAAGTTGATAGTTTCATTTCTCTGCATGCAATAAAATTTCTTTCAAATCAGCGATACCTTTTACCAATAAACTGAAGGAGCAGCAATGGGTAACAGCTTATCTCCCTTCATAGCTAACCTCTTTATGGGAAAATTTGAAACCGATCTTCAAAATACTTTGGTATATTTTGCACGGGTTTTAGGTTAGATACCTTGATGGCATTTTTTTGTGTTTTTTATACTAATAAGTGCTCAATCAGGGATTTTCTTTAACAACTAAATTCAAAATTTCCTTCCATTAAGTGTATAATATTTCATGTATGAAAATGCATTTTTAAAAAATACTTCCTTCTCCGAAGTAACGTTGGCAAAGCCATCATTTTTCTTGCTAACAAAAACTAATATGAATATACTATAGGAAAATTCTTTTGATATTTTGTAATATAAATTTGGTCTATCGATAAGATTTTCGTTGAAACTATTTATTACGTGAATATAATCACATATTCTCCCAATATTTTATTATTAGGCAAGACATAATTCATTCATTACGTCAAACGTCAAATTCAACACACATCAGTCTTCACTTTTTTTCTCTTTAATTTCCACAGCCAACTTCGAATACCTAATGATTATATTGAATACCCAATGGATCTTTTTACAAAAATATTGACGTCATTCAATTGTGTATAGTCCTAATGTATTTTTCCGACTCATTACCTTATACACGATTTAGTAAACTATCAGGTCGAGACTGACTGTAAAGGGAATCAATTACAACTGCTGTATGAGTATCACGCATACGACATACCTAACTAGCACATATTGTAAAGGAAAAACAATTGATTTTATCTCGTACGTATAAAGACAATGGTTAAAAAAAATGAAACAATTGAAAGACCATACCTTAGATACATACAATAGATTTAAAAAGTAATTAGTTAATGTACGGCATACGATGAAATAAAATGCAAAATAATTGAAGTCATTTTCAAACAGTGTACATCCAATGATTTTGATAAAATTTGTAGGAATGTAGAACACCAAAAGCGTCGTCAAGGTGGGGAGTGCCGCGAAGTGGTATTTTAGCACCTTTTTTCTTTAGAATTTTTTTTTTTGGTGTGTATGATACAGAATATTCGGAAGATGATTATTTTTAATACATATAGCATTGATGGATGCTGCAATATCACATTCTAGGTAGCTTATGCTTTATAAATTCATATTTTTGCATATTCAATTATTACAGTATTGAATATTTACTAAGAAAATGATTATTTATTTCTTATTTATATTTTTCTTATTAATTCTATTTTTTTTTAATTTTATTTTTAATCCTATTTCCTACCCGCACACTTGGGGTACTTCAATTTCGTACTTTAAGTCCCTTACTCTTCATATTATCTTATTCTTTCTTATTGAATTATAAAATATAACTAATTTTGTCAGGTGATATACAATACTTTGGCATATTTCTGTCGGTTTTATGAAATAAGTGTGAATATTTTAAAAACTATCAGAAATAGGTACACTCCATTCAAGGCTGGACTGAAAATTGCCATTTAAAAAAAAATTACTTTAAAAAATTTGTAGGAATGTAGAACATCAAAAAGCGTCGTCAAGGTGTATGTTGTGCACAATTAAATGAATTCCACTAATAATAAGGAAACTAGTCACAATAAATACTTCAACTATTATTACAAATGAATGCAAGAAGAGATGCCCTGTATAGCATCATTCTGAAACATGATGCTATACAGGGTGTTCCGTATAACTTGCTTCACAGTAAGAACTTTGGCATATTATGGAATAAGTGTGAATATTACAAAAACTATCAGAAATAGGTACCCTAAACCATAATACTAATTGATGTAGAATCTTGCGCTGCATTCAATGCACTGACAAAATACCTGTTTCCATTTGAAAAAAAAAATTAGTTTAAGGATATCCATATTGGACATAAGTTTCTGATCACCCTGTATAGGATATTGTAGTTATCTCCGTCGTAATCAACACCTATGACCGTGTACTTGCATCCACATCAGTAGAATATCCTAATATCTAATAGCCTATAAGATATTTAATTTTATTATTTATTGGAGAGTGCAAACGTCAAAATTGTGACAAATATCTCAAAAACGATTGGCTTTAGGAATAGGAAACATTGATACAAACTTATCAAAAATGATGCGAGCAATACACTGCACCTATAAAAATTACACCATTCCATTTAAAATAAGAAAGTTGATATCGAACACCCTGTATACTAAAAATGCTATAAGGCTGAAAATATTGCCCTTAAATAGATCAAAGTAGGCCATGACTACTTTGCAAGTTTCAAAATCAAATTCCTGTAAGAACATCGAAAAAAAAATCATTTTAATGACCCAATTCGGTAAGACAAAAATGTCACTATTACCTATTTAAATAAGTGATACAATTATATATTTTATCTTGTTACAGTGCTTAAAACGTATTCAAAATATAAATTATTTTAGCAATTCTTACTTTTCAATGGAAGCCTGAACGGAGATATGTGAGTGCTGCACAAATATAAATAAACAGCTACATCTAAGACGCCCCCAATGCGTAGAATATTGCGAAGAAAACACAGCTGCGTTGTGGTTCGTGTCGAACAAACAAGTTATGTATATATGCGTCATCGCTGATGTGCATTGAAATATTCACCGGCGTGAATTTAGCAGCCCAAAGATAGCGGCCCATTTTCCGAAAACACCCGAACGCCCATAGGCGTACGTGCCGTGGGATTATCGGCGATAGGTAATTTTGGTAAAAGTAGAGGAACAAAAACTAGTAAAATTCAAAGTATCTTAACGTAGCGTAAATGGCATGTGTGATGTGTAGCAAGATATCCTCGAGGGTGTTACGCTCCCTTATAATATTATAGAAAAAAAAAATCACGGGCCACGAGAAAATCGATTGCCAACTTAAAGCCTCATAGAGATCGTGAGAAACTCGATTCTGCATACAGTAACCAATATTAAAATCCCTTACTAGACGTCTGCGGGGATGAAATCACCCCTTAAAGCACTAAAAAATTTCTACAGCCCACAGAAAATGAATTGTCAACTTCAAACCCTATAGAGATCGTGACAAACTCGATTATGCATACAGCAACCAATATCAAAATCCCTTGCCAGCCGTCGACGGGGGTGAAATCACCCCTTAAAGCACTAAAAAATTCCTACAGCCTACAGAAAATGAATTGTCAACTTCAAACCCTATAGAGATCGTGACAAACTCGATTATGCATACAGCAACCAATATCAAAATCCCTTGCCAGCCGTCGACGGGGGTGAAATCACCCCATAAAGCACTAAAAAAATTCCTACACCTACAGAAAATGAATTGTCAACTTCAACCCTATAGAGATCGTGACAAACTCGATTATGCATACAGCAACCAATATCAAAATCCCTTGCCAGCCGTCGACGGGGGTGAAATCACCCCTTAAAGCACTAAAAAATTCCTACAGCCTACCGAAAATGAATTGTCAACTTCAAACCCTATAGAGATCGTGACAACTCGATTATGCATACAGCAACCAATATCAAAATCCCTTGCCAGCCGTCGACGGGGGTGAAATCACCCCTTAAAGCACTAAAAAATTCTTACAGCCTACCGAAAATGAATTGTCAACTTCAAACCCTATAGAGATCGTGACAAACTCGATTATGCATACAGCAACCAATATCAAAATCCCTTGCCAGCCGTCGACGGGGGTGAAATCACCCCATAAAGCACTAAAAAATTCCTACAGCCTACAGAAAATGAATTGTCAACTTCAAACCCTATAGAGATCGTGACAAACTCGATTATGCATACAGCAACCAATATCAAAATCCTTGCCAGCCGTCGACGGGGTGAAATCACCCCTTAAAGCACTAAAAAATTCCTACAGCCTACCGAAAATGAATTGTCAACTTCAAACCCTATAGAGATCGTGACAAACTCGATTATGCATACAGCAACCAATATCAAAATCCCTTGCCAGCCGTCGACGGGGTGAAATCACCCCTTAAAGCACTAAAAAATTCCTACAGCCTACCGAAAATGAATTGTTCAACTTCAAACCCTATAGAGATCGTGACAAACTCGATTATGCATACAGCAACCAATATCAAAATCCCTTGCCAGCCGTCGACGGGGTGAAATCACCCCTTAAAGCACTAAAAATTCCTACAGCCTACAGAAAATGAATTGTCAACTTCAAACCCTATAGAGATCGTGACAAACTCGATTATGCATACAGCAACCAATATCAAAATCCCTTGCAGCCGTCGACGGGGGTGAAATCACCCTTAAAGCACTAAAAATCCTACAGCCTACAGAAAATGAATTGTCAACTTCAAACCCTATAGAGATCGTGAAAAACTCGATTATGCATACAGCAACCAATATCAAAATCCCTTGCCAGCCGTCGACGGGGTGAAATCACCCCTTAAAGCACTAAAAATTCCTACAGCCTACCGAAAATGAATTGTCAACTTCAAACCCTATAGAGATCGTGACAAACTCGATTTGCATACAGCAACCAATATCAAAATCCCTTGCCAGCCGTCGACGGGGGTGAAATCACCCCTTAAAGCACTAAAAAATTCCTACAGCCTACAGAAAATGAATTGTCAACTTCAAACCCTATAGAGATCGTGACAAACTCCAGTATGCATACAGCAACCAATATAAAATCCTTGCCAGCCGTCGACGGGGTGAAATCACCCCTTAAAGCACTAAAAAATTCCTACAGCCTACCGAAAATGAATTGTCAACTTCAAACCCTATAGAGATCGTGACAAACTCGATTATGCATACAGCAACCAATATCAAAATCCCTTGCCAGCCGTCGACGGGGTGAAATCACCCTTAAAGCACTAAAAAATTCCTACAGCCTACCAAAATGAATTGTCAACTTCAAACCCTATAGAGATCGTGACAAACTCGATTATGCATACAGCAACCAATATCAAAATCCCTTGCCAGCCGTCGACGGGGGTGGAAATCACCCCATAAGCACTAAAAATTCCTACAGCCTACAGAAAATGAATTGTCAACTTCAAACCCTATAGAGATCGTGACAAACTCGATTATGCATACAGCAACCAATATCAAAATCCTTGCCAGCCGTCGACGGGGTGAAATCACCCCTTAAAGCACTAAAAAATTCCTACAGCTACAGAAAATGAATTGTCAACTTCAAACCCTATAGAGATCGTGACAAACTCGATTATGCATACAGCAACCAATATCAAAATCCCTTGCCAGCCGTCGACGGGGTGAAATCACCCATTAGAGCACTAAAAATTCCTACAGCCTACAAAAAACGAATTGTCAACTTGAAACCCCATCGGCGGTGAATCAATATTAAAATTGTCAGCCGGTAATGCGTCAGATCTTGGTGAGTAACGACTACAAAGTAAACATTTTATTTTTTGTTTACATCTTTACTACAAAGCACTACAAAAATTTATCCTCTTAATAATTTTATTCTTTGTAAACCATAATTTAGTTTTCTCTGCACAATTCACATATTCCGTTGATAGTTTTTTCCAGTATATTTCTATTTGCTTCAATTTCGGCTAATGTCAATAAGCACTTGTTATGTATGTACTTAAGCAAGTCCTGCATTTGAAGGAATTAGAGTTTCAGTTAACTGACAACAGTATAGGCAAAGCAAAGTCATATCTGTGCTATTTTGTAATAGAAGCCGTTTCAGATTAGTTCTATATGTAGTAGGATTGAAATCTGATGTTAAATCTTCTCCTCGAGCAAGGCGCTCAAGAAATAAATTAAAAATATCCCGCAATTGTAAGAATCAATTTGGTTTATGTGATGTATAAATTGTAAGTCGATGGGATGCCTATCCTCCATGAAATCCATTAATTTTTTAAATTTCTTTTGATAAGCCTCTCCGATTTTACATTCATTTCCTAGGGGTCAATTATGGTTAGCTTTTTTTCACTCTTGGTGTAGATAACCAGAATATAATGATTTGATACACAAACTGGCATAACTATGTCGTTTTTTAGAAATTGTATTCCGTCAACAAACGGTTTAGTTATAGTATTATTCCCAAATATTAAAGATGATTTTGCAACGGAGATTATTTGGTATTTGTCTCCAATCATTTTATTGAATATATAAGAGAATGGTCTACAATAAAACTAGATAAATATTCATTATCATTTAAGGTAACATAGTCCGTCACTAGTATCTCTTTACCGAAAAATTATATTCGGATCATATGTAACAATATAACCTCTTCCACTAGCTAACTCTTTGTAATAGTTGCAATTAGATATTAAGCCGTTGCTAAGTGTGTTAGGGTCTCCGTTGTAGTCCACTTTCTTTGATCATGTGATAACTGCTTATCGCCATACAATAATTTTGGCAACATATGGAAGAAATAAAAGGTTTTCAATTTTCTTAACATTGTGCACCAAAATCTCTTATTTCTAGTGATATGTATTATCTTTATTCCTTTAAAAGTATATAAATATTAGATCACACCACATTTGTCAGTTATTTCCAGCAGACCTTGTATTTGGTAATAATAGTTGTGTGTCGTTTTTATCGAATTGCCGGTTACATCTAACAATCAAATTTATAGGTATTTGGATCACAGTGTCGAGCACTGTACGGAGATTTGATCTCCAAGAGACCATCGTTCTCGAGAAGTCCATCAGGGGATCCGGCTAAGAATGAATACTCTTTGTGGACAAATAACCCTGATGCCTGATATACTGCATTAGTTTTATGTACATATGCTTCGACAGCTAACTTTTCACACATTGCTCCGTGAACCGTTGCCGCGGTATTAATGCTTTGGCCATCTGTAATAGATTTAATGATATTAGCAAATGATGATGTAGTTTTACCTTACACACGCTTCCAAAGAAGGACGAAGTAACCTAATTTTCCTCTGATCCCACCAAATACTGCTTTTTCTCTGAGTGCGCGTAGATATTTCCAGATTCTCACGTTCTGCAGAAGTCATCTGCAACTGTTTTAAGTATTTTTCACATGCTTCATAAATGCAGCTTTTTCCGGAAAGTTGATGAGTATTAAATATTGTGGAATGCAGAGTACATAATTACAAATGAAATCATCGCTGTAGGTTTTGTTTTGGTTTGTATTATCGCATGCTTGGTGAATCCAGCGTAGGCACCTGTCACATTGCACCCACGATGTGGTTTCGTCACGCATTCCATGACCGCAGTAAGCACACTGGGAGATATCTTTATCATCCCCGGATAAATGACTTCTTCCTTAATATCCATAGATGATACGCCTTTCAAATAGTTTCCACAGAAATGTGAGTCTGTTTTTATAATGCGCTTTCTCCAAACTTCTTGGGAATGTTTTTCATCGGTATGGTCAGCTTTAGTTAAACGATTTTTACTAATACCTATCTCGCATTCAGTTTTTATTGATATAATATCTTGCCTCAATTTCCTGACAAATTGAGAACATTTTATATTTTTTTGTCCTTCCAAGGTAATGTGCTTTAATTGGCCAAAGTAATTTTCCACTACCGCATTACTCACTGGTGGATTTTTTATCATTAGCCCAGTATACAAGGAAGAAAATGGCAGATATTTATTTAATACAGTATCCATAAAATCTTCGTTATAAATATATTTTCTATTGTTCCTTCTTCCAATTTGATATTGGTTGTTAAATCTACATACCGCTTGTAGAATGGGCTTGATTTGTGCAAAGTGGTAATATTAGTATCTGGTAAACTCTTTGTGTCGTTATATGCTGAATTTACCAAAGCCTCACCTATGTCGATTGGTCCTTTTGAGAGTGATTTAACACTTTCCAGGGCAAACTCTGTTTGTTTGGTACGGAAAAAGCTTTTTAAAATAATATATGTATTAACCACAAACTTATCCAAGCTATTAGGTCTCCTAATAAGATTGATGAAGCCAACAAATCTTTAAAAAAGTATCTTTGTTCATTATTTTTAGCTTGCTTATCTACATCTTTACATACCATTTTTATGAAGTGAGCGCAACAGAGATGAATACCTACCATGCCTACATCACTTGGTTTCATCTTCCTTTCTGACAAATGATATGTCTTCTGTAGATACTCTTTTAAAGTGCATCGATTAAATGATTTGCTGATAGCGTGGAGATTGACAAATGAAAAGTCTGTTACTACTCCTGAAAATGCAGGCCATATATTATTCTCTTCACAGAAGTAGCGAAAGTCATGAAGAAGTTTAAAAATTGTATTTGAATCATGGCTTGCTGATAGCATAGAAAAAAACTGGATAACCCTTTTGATCCTTTTCAAATTTACAACAGCGGTATAAAAATAAATTCTTTTGATTTAATAACTTGCGGGTGCCTAACAAGTCCACCAGTGGCATCGAAATATATAAAAGGAAGCTCGTTCCAATGCGTTGCAATTTCAGCACCTGCACTTGCGTCGCACTGAATAGCTTAACATTAAATGGGACGCTTACTTCCCTAATATATTCCGGATGGTCACTCTGCATAAATATCATATCGATCAGATCATCTTTATTTCTGTCCAGTAGAGAAAAGAGCCTCAGATCTAATCTTTAAGCGTACTATCCGACTTTATTTTTTGCAAATTTTTACCTTGTGTCAAATTACGTTAGCTGAATCAATTAAGGTTTCTTCTTGTAATTAAATGGTTTTGTTGTCAATAAATTCTTTTTACGTATTTTCTCTTTCAACGGCTCGTACTTGATGTGTGGCATATTCTTTATGCCAGTAATCTATTGAAGTGCTATAAAACAAATACTCGTCTATTTTGGATGTGTATTTTAAATTTCTTACAAGAATAGCCTGTTGTGCTTACAAAGTCCGTATATATTGATGGCATCGTTTTCAAATATTTCACATACTTGAAAATAATCAAGCACACGTTATTCACATATTTTGAAATTCTATTTCGTAAGTAATACGGATAATACTTAACATCCAATTTGCTGTTGTGGTATATTACATTCCATACATTGTTATCAATCTCAAACGAACCTTCAAAAAATTTGCATTCCTTATAGTAAGTTTTCTTGGTTTCATCCAACGATTTATTCTTAGAGCCACAAGGCAAAATATCAACTAAATTACCAGGACTCGAAAGATTATGTAATACTTTTGGAATTTTGATTTCTGTTGGAGATACTTCCTGTTTGTGTCCACTTACGTTTTTGGAAGAAACGGTAGAGTTGCGAGAGTCCAAACTTAATGTATTGTCAAAATTTGATGTTTCAGGGATTGTATATGAATTATCGCTATCTTTCCCTCTATACATCTTTGGCGTAGAAGTATACGACTATTACCAATATGTGGTGACAGGTCCTATACATTGTTTTGGCGATATTTGATCAAACTCGGTTTCCTCTGGAGCAATTACTACTGGTATGTTTTCATATTGTTTCGCTAAGCTCCTCCATAATACATAAATATGTTTTCTATTCTTTAGAGAATTTTTTAAATTGAAGTTTCTGCAGAGTGTCCCACACAAGGAATCTTCACTTCTATAATTTGTACATACCTGCGAAATTATCTTATCCGTTTTAATAAGGTACATTTTCAAAGTGTCCCTACTCAACTTCAAGACTTCCGGTCCATCACTTCCTTTACCTTGTTTTAAAAAAATAAGTTTTAAAATTCTTTATTTTTGTTCACAATTTTGTAAACAGTACTCTTGAACCATATTTTGTACACTTAAGCTCTTTAATGATATCCCGATATGTGTTTCATCAATAGAACCGCCATACTCAAAGGAAGGATTATTGTATAAAAGATGTCGAATAATTATCTCGAAAACATTCTCTTTTGAAATATACTTCATTTTTATTATATATTGATTAAATGATTGATTGCCTACTAAATATGATCGTAACCAAAGAACTAGATTTCTAAAAAAATGGAAAGAAAATGTCAAGAAAAGACGTCAACGAAGAATTCGTGGAAGTTTACAAGCAAAGTGATAATATCTAGAAATAATAACAATATAAACAAAACGTAAATTGTGAACTTTAACAGTAAGAATCATAAGAACAGCGCTAGAAAAATCTCTACTACAAGCAGTATACGAATATATAAAATACTACGTAATACCAAGATAGTATATGATACTGAATAGCTGTAGGGAGGTCACTAAATATAAAAATAACTTTTTATTTTAATTAGAAAATATGTATAAACACAATATTTAGATTATTATTAATTTTCCACAGTATGATATTAATATCATAGAACTACTAAATTAATAAATTACAACTAGCAAGTGTATCTTTTTATAATTACAAGACAAATTCTTGTCCGTTTCATCTTTGTTAAAAGTTTACCTTCTAGGTTCCATTAAACCTGTACTGCATTTATATCGTGGTATTCACAAAACCTTATGAAAATATATTTATATAGCAGTGGCGAATACTCCATGAATGCAACGATACTTGTTAATTCGGGCCAGTTGCGAAATCACGCTTGGTTGATGGACTATGACGAGACAAGATTTCCCGTACCCACGCTTATCGGGAAGTCGGAAAATCGCGGAAATCCCGATTTCCCGAATACCTTAAAATCGCAAATGCACGGGTACTTAAATGTGTCCCGTGAGTTTTTCGTAGCTCTCAACATACAATGTTAAGATTTTCTTAATTTTTTACCATCAACAGGAATTAATCATGTTTTAAATGTTTTTTTTTTAACATTTGGAGGGGTGACAAAATTTATTATTTCTTTAATGATAAAATTGTTTTTTGTCACAACACCGGGGCAGAGGAAGCATTAAAAATGCCTTAAATTGTATCTTTTTTTCTCATCAAGAAGGGTGAGAGGATGAAATGTTTCAATTTTTTTTCACATTGGGAGGGATGAGGAGGGGAGAGGGATGCATCCTTGTTAAATGATATCTTTTTTCACAATACCTCGTGAGGGGATGCCTTAAAAGAGATTGGAAGGGGTGAGAAGAGGGGAAGGGGAGGGTGGTAAATCTTTTTAAATGATGACATTTTTTTCATCGTACCGGGAAGGGGTATCCTTTTTATTCCTTTTATTAAAATGTTTTAAGTTATTTTTTCAGCTCGGGAGGGGTGAGAAAGGGAAGGACATGAATCTTTGCTATATGCACAATTTTTTAGTGTTTTGAGGGATGATTTCACCCCTGTCGACGGCTGGCAAGGGATTTTGATATTGGTTGCTGTATGCATAATCGAGTTTGTCACGATCTCTATAGGGTTTGAAGTTGACAATTCATTTTCTGTAGGCTGTAGGAATTTTTTAGTGCTTTAAGGTGATTTCACCCCGTCGACGGCTGGCAAGGGATTTTGATATTGGTTGCTGTATGCATAATCGAGTTTGTCACGATCTCTATAGGGTTTGAAGTTGACAATTCATTTTCGGTAGGCTGTAGGAATTTTTTAGTGCTTTATGGGTGATTTCACCCCGTCGACGGCTGGCAAGGGATTTTGATATTGGTTGCTGTATGCATAATCGAGTTTGTCACGATCTCTATAGGGTTTGAAGTTGACAATTCATTTTCTGTAGGCTGTAAGAATTTTTTAGTGCTTTAAGGGGTGATTTCACCCCCGTCGACGGCTGGCAAGGGATTTTGATATTGGTTACTGTATGCATAATCGAGTTTGTCACGATCTCTATAGGGTTTGAAGTTGACAATTCATTTTCGGTAGGCTGTAGGAATTTTTTAGTGCTTTAAGGGGTGATTTCACCCCCGTCGACGGCTGGCAAGGGATTTTGATATTGGTTGCTGTATGCATAATCGAGTTTGTCACGATCTCTATAGGGTTTGAAGTTGACAATTCATTTTCTGTAGGCTGTAGGAATTTTTTAGTGCTTTATGGGTGATTTCACCCCCGTCGACGGCTGGCAAGGGATTTTGATATTGGTTGCTGTATGCATAATCGAGTTTGTCACGATCTCTATAGGGTTTGAAGTTGACAATTCATTTTCGGTAGGCTGTAGGAATTTTTTAGTGCTTTAAGGGGTGATTTCACCCCCGTCGACGGCTGGCAAGGGATTTTGATATTGGTTACTGTATGCATAATCGAGTTTGTCACGATCTCTATAGGGTTTGAAGTTGACAATTCATTTTCTGTAGGCTGTAGGAATTTTTTAGTGCTTTAAGGGTGATTTCACCCCCGTCGACGGCTGGCAAGGGATTTTGATATTGGTTGCTGTATGCATAATCGAGTTTGTCACGATCTCTATAGGGTTTGAAGTTGACAATTCATTTTCTGTAGGCTGTAGGAATTTTTTAGTGCTTTAAGGGGTGATTTCACCCCCGTCGACGGCTGGCAAGGGATTTTGATATTGGTTGCTGTATGCATAATCGAGTTTGTCACGATCTCTATAGGGTTTGAAGTTGACAATTCATTTTCGGTAGGCTGTAGGAATTTTTTAGTGCTTTAAGGGGTGATTTCACCCCCGTCGACGGCTGGCAAGGGATTTTGATATTGGTTGCTGTATGCATAATTCGAGTTTGTCACGATCTCTATAGGGTTTGAAGTTGACAATTCATTTTCGGTAGGCTGTAGGAATTTTTTAGTGCTTTAGGGGTGATTTCACCCCCGTCGACGGCTGGCAAGGGATTTTGTATATTGGTTTCTGTATGCATAATCGAGTTGTCACGATCTCTATAGGGTTTTGAAGTTGACAATTCATTTTCTGTAGGCTGTAGGAATTTTTTAGTGCTTTAAGGGGTGATTTCACCCCCGTCGACGGCTGGCAAGGGATTTTGATATTGGTTGCTGTATGCATAATCGAGTTTGTCACGGTCTCTATGGGGTTTGAAGTTGACAATTCATTTTCTGTGGGCTGTAGAAATTTTTTAGTGCTTTAAGGGTGATTCATCCCCGCAGACGTCTAGTAAGGGATTTTAATATTGGTTACTGTATGCAGAATCGAGTTTCTCACGATCTCTATGAGGCTTTAAGTTGGCAATCGATTTTCTCGTGGCCCGTGATTTTTTTTTCTATAATACTATAAGGGAGCGTAACACCCTCGAGGATATCTTGCTACACATCACACATGCCATTTACGCTACGTTAAGATACTTTGAATTTTACTAGTTTTTGTTTCTCTACTTTTACCAAAAGTACCTATAGCCGATAATCCCACGGCACGTACGCCTATGGGCGTTCGGGTGTTTTCGGAAAATGGGCCGCTATCTTTGAGCTGCTAAATTCACGCCGGTGAAATATTCCACGTGATTTACGGGCGCATGTAGTTTTTATACATGGGTGTGTTTTTCTTACTCGGTCCAAAAAAACAACTAGAGGATTTATACGGGCAATCAGGTAACTTTCTATCCACACCCGTATGTGCGTGTGTTCGCTCGGAACGCAGACCTCCTTGCTTTGCTAATAAGAGCTTTATATAAGATAAATGTACCAATTTCTGACGCTATCCAAATTACTGACACCTTCCTTGTATTTTTTTTCCTATAATAGTTTCTTTTGCTGTGTTTTAGCTAAGCTTTCGATTGAAAATAATCCCGCAGACATTTATTTTAAGTTTAAAAATCAAAATACCAGTATCATCTCGGAATCTTAAACATTGACATTTGACATCATTCTATCCCTTAAAGATTCTCTACCTAAGATCCCTTCTACCTGAGATAACTAAAATTAAATCATTTTAAAGATTTCCGTAATTAAATTAACTAATTATTGTTGATTTTTAATAAAATGTGGACTGTATTTTGTTTGTTTTTATGCCTTTATTATTACACTATACAGAACGCGTCTTGTTAGCGTCATCTAGCTAGCGCATGCGTGTTTTATTAATAGTAATCTTAACAATTATATTTCTACTATTTAATCGAAAAATGTTAATAAATCGAAAGTAAATGTATAAATAAATAATTTAGCAACTGTTCGGTCATCTAATTGTAATTTGTCATTGAGACTACTTTATTTTTCTCTGTGTAACAAGTAAACAAAGGCAGATAGCGCCGCACTTTTTCCTCTAACTGATATTTACTTACTAGAAGATCTATTTTATTATATACCATAATATAATAACAATATTTATTCAAGACATGTATTTTTCTCTTACAGATAACACGGCAGTTGTTCTAACCTCCAAATTCGACATCATAAAACTAGATAACTATAAAAGATATCAACCGACTTTGATAAGATATAAATAAGAAAAAAAAAACTTGATAAGGAATGGATTTTATGGATACTTCTCAATCGTCTACGCACCTCGATTGATATCCCAAAAACTGCGAGAGGAATTTAATCTTATTATCCGAGGAATTGAGAAATATCGTCCTAGGAATTTTGAATATTAGTGTATGCGCCGATTCCCTATATCATTTCCTGTAAATTGCGTGTTCGTTCGTTTGAGTTTTAAAAAAGTGTATTTATCAGTGGACATGTGAACTGTCAAATCGCTACCGATCTTGGAGTCATGGAGAATTTCGCACAACTGCAGTCGAATCCCAAGATATTGCGAGCGCCATCTTTGAAGAGAGGCAAACCTGATGAAAGGATAACAGATAGGGTGAGTTTGTTTTTAAATATATTTAGCTGATCATGTGAAATGTATGAGCAAAATGAAGCAGCGTTGATGATTAACTTTTATATTAAAAGTTTTATAGGTACAATTACCTAAAAAAAATTATGACCGCGTTTGGTAAAACGAATTCGTAGCTGTAATTCTAACATATCCACTTTAAACGCAATGCCATTGTAATCCGCGACGCAATGAACTATCGTCTCGAAAGATAATACCCTTTACGGTGCCCGACAAAGATGCCGCTACCTTTTCGGCGATTTACATTCCCAGAATTAAAATATTTGTAGTTTTCGCCAAAGAATTTTATATAATAATTCTGATTTTTAATTCTCTTGCTCGCGTGGAAATTTTATTAGAGTATACTGTTCGTATTTTTTTTTCTTATATTTTAGTTATAATTAAATTTAGTTCCATAGTTTAACTCTGTGCGTTATATTAGTATTTATGTAAACAGTACCTTATTTTTGTAGGCAGTTTTAGTTTAAATAATTGTTTTTATTTGAGTTATAATAGGGTATATATATAACTTATTGTTACAGCAATAAATAAATGTGCAGTCTTTATACAGGATGATTCTCAATATATGCGACAAACTTTAAGCGCTGATTCCTGGGGTTATTTTGATCATAAAAGTTCATAAGAACATATGTCCAAAATCGCTTAGTTCTGAAGTTGTACAATGTTTAATAGTCAGTTAACATAATTAATGTTTTTATTATAAATTAACAAAATAATTAGTAAAACAAAATTAACTTATGTTAACTGTTGAAAATGACCGCCCCCAACTGCAATACAAGCTTCTATCCTCCGTCGTATTGACTGGCGAGTCCGTTCTAAAATACCAGGGGTATTTCGAATTGTTTGAAAAACTGCGATAATATGATATCTCAGTTCATCGACATTTTCAATGGGAGTCGTATAAACTAATGATTTAAGTGATCCCAGAGAAAAAAAAGTCCAAAGAATTTAAGTCTGGAGACCGAGGAGGCCACGGTTGTGGACCTCCCCGTCCTATCCACCGTCTGGATACGTATTATCCAAAAACTCGCGAGCAACTATATAAAATGCGCTGGAGCACCGTTCATGCGTAAAATACATTTGTAACTTAATTGCAAACGGACTTCTTCCAGCAGTTAATGTAGCTCTTCTTCGAGAAAATTGCGGTTATACCTCGCCATTTAACTGCATCGGTAAAAAATGTGGAACCTATCAAGT
The DNA here is from genome assembly GCA_004143645.1 of Protaetia brevitarsis. Taxonomy (NCBI): domain Eukaryota; kingdom Metazoa; phylum Arthropoda; class Insecta; order Coleoptera; family Scarabaeidae; genus Protaetia; species Protaetia brevitarsis. Next base: position 3,199,140 of record RXPK01000026.1, on the reverse strand, counting down.
GATATTAACAGGATTTTGTCAATTTTGGTGTGCATCATTGACAAAAGCCTACTCTTTGCGGAAAATCTGCCGGCAAAAGTGCCTGCACCCGTTGAATGTGATATGGATACAACAGTTGATCTTTCAATATTCTCACAACTGTGGCCTGACTGAATGTTTTAAAGCAAACGCATTTTTTCTGGTGCTTGTAGTAGGATGTTCCTCAATTTATTTAGTACCATTTCTTCAACTTGTAGGGTTTCTCAGTGTAGATGGGTGCCCGTTATCAGTCATCCGTTTTTTTTTTAAATTTTCCCGTTTTCACTAAGACGTTGTGGAAGACGGGCAAATATTGAATGATGCGGGATATACTGTTCGGGATCGTTCTTCATAAAGACGCTAGCAGCACGCGAATTTCCGTTGGCAAGACCGTAAACGGAAATGCATATCACACATCTCAGCATTCGTGTTAATTCATTTTAGAAAACAGGAAACTGGCAATAAACTGAAATGAATACTCTGTGACAACTATGACAAATTGAAATGACAATAAAACAATTCCCTCTCAACATAATATTTTTTGAAGAACAACTGTGATATTATATCGTGTTAGTCATAGTTCATAATTTATTATTAAACATTCAATACTTTAAAACCAAACCGTTTTGGACATATATCATATGAACTTTTATGATCAAAATAACCTCAGGAATCAGCTTTTAAAGTTTGTCGCATATACTGAGAATCACCCTGTATACAGACAAACTTATTCTATGCTCACTCTTAATAACAGATAATTTTGTTTATTACTTGCAAATTATAGAAAATGTGTATTATAGATCTTTTTTTTTTCCTTTTTATTCGAATAGATGACCACATTTGCCGATTACTAAACGTTATTTACTCCACACTGGTAAAAATAAAAATAATCGTAGCACTTCTTGACTTCTACCCATAATATGTTGCACTTTCGTTAGATATTTCTTCTATCCGAGTGTCCGAAAGATCTAAATTAGAACTTTCCTTTTCCTCTTGCACCTTTTTTTTTTATTTCGGACCAAAAGGAATGCGCAGCCTTGATATTTATAAAGAGCGCGCGTCGTCATGTTTGGACGGTCAAACAAACGAAACGGAATTTCTGCTAGCGCAATAAGACCTACCTGCCTATCTTACATTCATCTATTCTATATATAATATATGTACATATTTCTCTATGTGCATACGGATGTATAAAGCCTTTAAAGTTAGACTGTACCATTTTATCTTATACTTATTTCAAAAGGTGTTATAAAACTATTTTAATTAAGGCGGTATTGTGATATATAGAAGTACAGATGTGCCTTTACATATAATTAAATTGAAAGAGTTAATGAATAATTCTGAACTCGTAACAGACAACGAGCATTGTTTTTGCAATGTTTCAAGGTTACTCGATTCAATGTGATTAAAAAAAAAACATCTGTTTTGATAGATTTACATGTAAACATACATGGGCTATCATTTATTTCGTTTTGTCTTTTTTTTTTTTTAAAGTAAATTTAATGGGAATTAATGGTTGTTGGGTCGATTATTTTTAACATTTTAACGTCTAGAATTTATTGATTATTTTTGTTCGTATTAATTTTAATCTATTCAAATGTCTAAGGGCCGTTTTACACCTAGTTATTTATTGTGCAGTTTATTGGCCAATTTAAAATTTTACGTGTATAACACGAATTAAATACGTGTTATATACGTAAAATTTCAAATTGGCCAATAAATTGCGCAATAAATAGCTAGGTGTAAAACGACCCTAAAGGAGTTAAAAAGTATTGTCGTTGTTCCACTGAAGAGGAAAGAAGCCATTTATAACACTTGATGTGTCTCTGCAATCCTATACTAATGCAAGCAAGCTTCATTCGAATGGGTGATTATAGTTTTCTTATTTTGGTACGTTTTTGAATTTTCGTAAATCATTACACTCTAGGAACTATTTTTTCGCACATCTGATTACTTCAGCTGCCGTTTCTGCATATAACGCCTAAATGGCTAGCTTTTCTTTTTAAATTGTAATTCAAATTGCTACTGTAAAGTTATTATATTAAAAACCGCAGTTCTATTTTAAAGTTTAAACACTCTTTATACCATTTAAACACTTCTCAACACAGCTACCATATATCCTCTTTCTACTCTACTATTCTAGACTATTCTACTGTTACCAACATCTTAAAAACAACAAAACTAAAATGAACTAAATATTCTCTGATACTACCTATCAAACATTACTTGATTCATTAATATTCCTTTACTTCGGATTGATTTGATAGATTTGTGTCAATGAGCTGACCTGAATTGATTCATTCGAATGAATATGTCATTTCATTACTTGCACGTATTTACAGAGACAAATGGGAAGGAATTAGTTAATAGATTTCTTTGTCAACATTATTATTCTATTGATTATATACTTAAAATACTAATATAGCAAGTAACACTGGCATTATCAGCTATAAACATTTATTGGCTATATTTTTGAATTATAAGCAATGTTTCGGTTATTGTTATTATAAACAACCTCTTTCAGGCTAAAAATAATTTGAAGTTCGTTAATAAAAGCAAAATAATTATTGAAATAATTACAGTATACCTCAATCCAATCCTAAATAATTGAAAATATCCGTAAAATAAACCATAATATTGCTTTTTGCATTTTTTTTTTTTGAATTTATCACAAATTAAAAATAATTCAGTCTTCATTTATACGAGCCATCAAGCGGGATTGTTAGTCCGTGAACTATCTGAGCTAATTCAATGACTGCATTGCCAGCTTTATGCTACGGTCGCTTACGGATGAGAGTTTGACACGTGTCCCCTAGGGGGCGCACAAAGTAAACTATTTTCACTTAGTAGTGAGTTACGTAAACTTGAGTTTGATAGCGATGAAAGTGGAGTTTTACTCGGAGGATCTCTGTTCGTTTCATAGTTATTCCACTTTCATTGCTCTTGCCAATGTTGCCAGATCTACCGTTTTCAACTTCAATCTCCCGTTCTTCCGTGTCGAGTTCACAATCTACCGCTTTTTAATATTTTGTGGTACTTAACAAAACTATAATGTCAGTGTATCAGAAACCCTTGACATGTTTCCGAATTGCAACAATAAGTGGTGTCAAACGTTACCTGTTATTTCAAATACAAAAACATAGTGATTGCTGCGCCATCTGTGCAATAAAGTCGAAATAAAATAATTTTTCCGCTGGCAGATATCTATTTAATTTATATTTTTTAAAACAAATTGCCTGCCTCTTTACGTTGATGCAGTTAACCACATTTTACAGATGTATCCCTTGAAAAATAATTTGTTGCGAGATTTATTCTTTTTGAATCCAGAAACTGTATCAGCAAAAACTATTAGCCAATTTCATTTTCAACATATTAACCTTACCACACTCAAGTGCAAATTGCCTTATATTATCCACATTATTCCTATTCAAATCCACACCCTGTATATCGTTTCAACTTCACAAGCGAAAGACCAAATAATAAGTATTTTGAATATCCCTCCAAATCTGTTTCTCACGTTAATAAATAAACCAGGAAAAATGCATTCTCTCAATTCTCTTTTGTTCATGATATATTTAATATTCGTTAAACTGTCATTGGATAAACATGCGATAATTTATTTATAATATACATTATTTACACTTATTTATTCTCATGCCACACACGAAAGTGCTGTTGCAACCTTGGTTTTTCCGCAGTTACATAGTACCTAACAGGAATGATTTTTTTTTTTGTGCTGTTCTGCAGAAGCAATCTTTATAGCCCGTCGGGTTATAATCGATTGAACCATGAATGTTATTTGCTTACGTCATTTTAAAGGTAATACTGCATGTATTTATTATACAGCGTATCCCGAATTAAGTTGACAAGAGGAAAATCTCTATATTATTGATTTTTTTGTGTTTTTATAAAACAAATAATTTGCGATGAGAAAAATCGATTTTCAATGTAAAGGGTGTCAGTAAACTAAGAAGATCTATAATACCTAAAAAAAAGATTGTAATAATCTAAAATAAAGTTAAATAAAATTAAAATTCGAAATTTTTTACACTGAGAGAAATGAAATGGTTATTTCAACATTTTTCGTAGTGTCACGAATTTGAGCATTGGTTTAACCATATTGCATTTATAAGTGAATCATATGCACCTATTTGAAACAAACATATTTATATTGTTGCATACTTTAGAGTTAATTTAACAAGATTATAGTGTTCAGGCGTAACCAATATTTTATCTTGTTGGTTTAATCCCATAAATTGTCGATTTGACATTTGAGAAAGGTGTTCTTTAAACATTTACTATCGGTGTTAACTCAGTGAAATGTAATATTTAATACTGTTACATATAGATGATCGCACATGCGCACAGTCAGTCAGTATCCAACCTCCGTAGCAATAAGGCCTATGTTTGTAAGCTTCTGTAACATTAATATTGAATAATAAAGATAATCAAAACCCATCGCGGAGTATATATATGCAAACATGGCGCAGTCAGAATAAAAAACAAACAAAATACAAAAAAATAATCAGTGAAAGGAAGAAAAAGTGCAACAAATTATAAAAAAAAGTGTCAGAAAGGAACAAAACAAAATGGAGAATATATCTCAACCGGAGAAGATGAAAATGAAGGGCGACCTAGCAAAAAATTGGAGGCAATTCAAAGAAGATTGGGAATTATATTCTACCGCTAGTGGTTGCAGTGGGAAAACAGCCGAAATACAAGCAGCAACGCTGTTACACTGTATAGGAAAGGAAGATCTATCGATTACAGTGTATCTCTGTTTATTACATTAATGATACAGTAATCGATGGATCCATCGATGAAATTAAAAACTCGCCCGATCAATAACGTGATTTTAAGCGAAATCGAAAATGGTTCCACTAACAAGAAAATCTTTTTGGTATAATACCTAAAAGTGTTGAATTACATACAAATAGTCATTCGATAAATACTACAGGGAGGTTAAATGAAACAATATAAGTTTTGAATCAACATTTTATAGAAATGTGTAACAAAATTTATTAATCAGTGAAATAACACTGTACCAGTGCTGAACCAATATTGTAAAATTATAGAGACAATTATTACTTCGTGTATCTACAACAAGTAACTGTGTTGGGATAATGTTGTTGTATTATTCAATTAGCAGGTACAAATTGTTAATGGAAAATTAAGTACATGTTCAAAGAATCACGCGTAGTCTGTTTCTTATAACATTTATTATTATTCAGTTAATTAACGCAATTTAACATTTTTTTTACATATTGCATTAACACTAAAATATCATTGCTCATATTGAAAATGAAGAAAGTGTTCAATACACCATTTTATTAGTTAATACAACACTTTTTTTCTCTCGGTGTAAGTCAAACCTGTGAATATCGAAAATAAACAAATCATACCAGGGCGAGTTAACCACTAATTGACCAATTAAAGAAATTCTTCTAAATAAATTATTATGGGGTTACCTCAGTTTTTGCTTTTAAATAAAAAAAAAAAAAATACGACAAGATTGAACCATGTTTTAAGATTCAGTTGACAAAAAAATCAGAAAAGTTTTCATTTTAATAACAACATCAAAAATTAAATGTGAAAGAAATCCTGATGTTTCACTGGTTAATCATTTGAACAACCAGTGCTGGATCAATTTATTTTTCCAGTAGTTGCCTAGTTGTTAACAATAAAAGCTTGGTCCCTATAAGATGAGTGTCGTTTCAAGAAAGAAATTCGTTATTATTTGCAGATTTTTATTTTATATTTTTTATATTAATTGTATAAATATTTTTTAAAAATTCGCATTTTTTCTACATATTTACAAATAAAAACAACTATTCAATCGATCGTTAGATGTCTCTACTAGATGTGTTTATTCATACTTCTTTTGTTTAGCGTTTCAAACAGCAGTATGCAACCGAAACAGCACTGCAGCACATTCGATAGTATAACAACTCCTTATTCATTCAAGAAAACCTGTGGTGCACAACTAAATTTAAATATCATTAACATAACATAAACGCCAAATACCTATTATGTCAACACTTTAATAAGTAAATCTACTGATTTAACGTCCTAAGAATGCCACCACAATTTAATAGTTGACGAGATCAAACGGATAATTTAAGAATAGGAATAGTACCATGACGTATGTATAGAAAGATTTTATAGGATTAAATTTACGTGTTTACGAAGAACGAATTTATTATGTGATGTCATTTTCTACCTCCATATACTTTGATATATTACGCTTTTATCCTTTGAGTTTTTATAAAGAACCTTTTTAATTAATGTTTGACGTGTGTATTCCTGGCGACAGGAAGTTGTTAGTAAATTTATACAGAGATTCAAGACGTAGTATTTAGTGTGCTATTGCTATATAAAGTTACGGCTTTGAAATAAAAGGATTGTATCAAGGATTAGTGTCTGCTTTGACGTAGTTTGAAACTAAAAGCCCGCAGTTTCAGAACCGCACTTTGATATTCTTTGCCTACAGAAAGAGCAAAATTGTTTTCCGCGCCTAGAATGCTTTCTATTATCACAAACCTAGTATTTATTAATTATTTTACTTTCAATATGTTGTTCCAGCTTTTTATTTTATTTTATTTTATTTATTTTATACAGGGTGTTTATAAATTCGCGGAAGAATTATATACAGTAAGTAAAGTTTAAGATTGAACCAAAGTGAAGTGCTCTAACCCTTTATTATGTTTAAAGTTTTAAGTATCATTAGAATATCGTGTTTCGCAGTAATTAATAAAATGAAAAAAAAATGCAACACCCTGTATTTCGAAAACGAAGCGACATTCGGAAAAAAGTTATACCACATTTTCGTTTTAAAATTTGGTGAGGAGTATCCTCATTTATTTTGTCAGATAGGTTAGGACACACCCTGTATATATTTTAAACAATATATTTGACTTTTTTTCTTATCAAGGCCGTATTATTATTGGAAGTGATTTTATTTTTACAAAATGTATTTAGTTTTAATTCCCTTGTCGATGCGGAGAATATTTATTTATTATTAGAATTGTTTTTATTTCCATGAAAATAGCAATTATACAGTAGTAGTTTTATTTTGCTTTTAAACAGCATTACACGTGTCAGCGTCGTTTGCCCCAGAACTCAGCACGTCTATAAATAATTTAAATGTTACTAATTACTGATATTTGCTCTCACATATACCGTGTGATTCAAAATGATTGTCGTAAGAAAAAAAATTGTTTTCCGGAAAAAATTATCTATACTTATTACCAATTTAATGAGCGAAGTTAGCTACATACACATTTCATACATTAAATGATTTTCTTGACATTTAGCGACATTGGCGTGCGTGTTTGTAGTTATCTTTCGATTATTTATCTCATAATTTTTTTCAAATCATTTATATTACCATCTAATATCATCAACAATAGTATTTCTGAATACTGTAAGAAAATAAGGGAATTTATCTGTGGTAATAGCTCAACAAACAGGTAAAAAATCAATATTAACATTAAGTGAAATAGTTTATTACATTTTATAGGCTTATCATATACTTCAGCGCAATGAGCTGTCAAAAGAAAGTTACATTTCATCCCTATAAAGTTTCTACGGTACAAGAATTATTACCATTAGATCACGATAGGCGGTTTGTAATATTGTCATTGTTTTAATAACAATTTAAGAGACGATGACTTGCTAAACAAATCATTTTTCTCGGATGAAGCCTGGTTTTATCTAACAGACTATATCAATTTACAAAACTATTGTATCTGGTCGCAGAAAATCCACACGAATTTCGAAAAGCGCAATTGTATCCCGTAAAAGTTGGAGTTTTTAAGCTATGTCCGGGCAACGAATAATAGGGCCAATTTTCTTTGAGGAAACTGTAACAGCCCAACGTTACCAACAGATGTTGGAATTGTTTATTGCAGAGTTACAAGAAAATGAGCTTGAACCAGGTTATTTTCAGCACGATAATGCTCCAGCACATACTGTTCGACAAACCTGCCAATATATTCAACAGTTTTTTGCTGACAGGTTCGTTAGAGCACAAAGATGGCCACCAAGATCGCCTGATCTAACCCCATTAGATTACTTCATGTTCGGCTATCTAAAAAATAGATCTATAGAAACCGCATGCATACCATAGAAGAACTGAGAGATGCAGTTTTGTCACTTAATATTATACTAATTATATGTTATAATTAAAGTAATAAATAAATTTAGTTTAAACACCAGTTAGTACTGAATTGTAAAATCATAATTTAGTAAAGTTAAATTAATTACATTTCATTTTTACAAGCAGAAACACCAATCCATATCGTTTATATAATGCGAATTCAAATTAGTTACGTTTTCCTTATTATGACAGATCCGTTTACTTTCTTATGTTCCAATACTGACTTAGTTCAAACGAGGCATATACCTACACCCTGTTACTATCTATAGGAGCGGAATTGACAATCATTTTGAATCTCTGTGTACCTAATTAAACAATATTACCAACAGTCTTTTTCATACCTCATCTAATCACAATATTCACGGGTCGTGTACATTTTTGAACACTTTGAAAGCAATGATACTACAAAATAATTTCAAACCTATCAAAGTGACATTTCCAGTTATTGTATGCTAATGTTGCCAGAAATATTTTTTTGTAACCTGTAACATTTAATTAGCTATTTTGCTGTTCTATAACTTAAAACCTTTAATTTTTTATTAGCAAACAATCTTATCTCTTGTAAAATTTATCTTTTACAATAACCAAAATCGTATTATATAGTTCTAATTGACCCAAAATCTAATACAAAACTTTTATATTTCAAGGACCACAAATCGTAAAAGATCTATTGGTATCATATTACATTTTCAGAGTCATTTAACGTTCCTTTGTCACCTGTCAGGAGTTAGTCCTGTGCTTTTGAATCACCCTGTATGTTGGCTCAAAAAATTAACGTCTGGCCATCTACAACTAATATTTTACAAAAGTGCTCTGAGTGGTCTCTACTAATCAACTCACAAAACCGGGACAACATCTTAGTTTAACATGTCTGTCATCTGAATTTCTTTGTTAGATGTGTTTTGTCGATCTTGGAAAAGATTCATTTTAATTTCCTTGCGTTGTTGTGGCAGACACGGTCAGCCAAAACAATCCGCACGTACCCTTGTAGAATACGCATGATAACTCCTAAACAAAACTCACTGTGCATTCAAACCTTTTCTAAACAACAATGGCTCACAAAACGAGCGTGGCACATAATACGCATATCCACTCTTTTGAATACACATACAGCGTATATATTACACTTTATCCATTCTTTCATACATACATCAGACACAGTAGAATAATAATGTTAGAAAAAAAAATACCCACAACAATAAAATCTAATAGTGGTAGGGGAAACACTCATTCACCTCTCTTGATGATGCACATTCGCGCACAGTCTTAATCGCCAAAGTCAGTTGGAAAGAACGACTTTGCACGCGTGTTAAAATTCCTAAAATACTTCGTCCGCTAACCAAACTCTAATTTCTGTTTGTGCTGGCAAAATTTGCTATTACGATTTGTTATATTTCGTGTGGTAGATATTTAGGTGGAGGTCCGGGATGGATGAAAATAATTTTCCGAAGGATCTCTTTTCGTGTTTCCGCATTGGAAAATCGTGAAATGGTTTAGTGTGATCCTTCCAACTTTTGAGTGTTTCGTTTCTGATGTGGAGATTATTAAATGCCGAATAAGCAATTGGATACATAGAGGCGATCTAATTATGATTGTTGATCAGGTAGGTGGTGACGCGCATGAGAAAAATTTAAATTGGGTAAATCTAGTTTGTGGGTGATTTGGAATATATCTACCACTTCTTGGGTGTGTTATTCAATTTTAGATTCTATCAAATTTAAGCTAGGAGTTTTCCGATATTGGAGAATGCTTCTGACCTAGTTCGCCAGCACGCTAGTTGTGGATTAGTAAGGGAGAAGCGTTATCAAAGTCATTAGGAATATTAAATTAAATGCGATGCAGAAAAATATGAAGATTAAAAAAAAACTACAAATACAAGGGTTCGTGCAAACTGATTACAAGAAAGTTGTTTATGCAATTATATTAATTAAAAAGTAGTAATTTATTTGTATTTTTTTTTTATTTAAAGTTTGTTGATAAACCACAATATTTTTGCGCGCCAAAAAATCTATGTTGTTACCGCTATTTCCATTATAAACAAAATTTTATCTTGATAATCTCTGATTATATTTACCTATCAACATATACATATCTCATAACTGGATTGAAGTGGTAATAATGAAATGTAAACCTAAAATTTAGTTAAGTGTCATAGAGGAAAGAATAAATAATTTTATAGATTAAAGAAATCTATCTTAAACAATTAATACAGAGTGGATCTAAAATTGTATAAAGTTTAAATATACTTACATATAATAAACTGTACGTGAATTGTTAAATAATTGCAAATAAGAAACTAAAACAAATAAAATAAAGGCATGAAATTAAGTATATCTAAAGACTTAAGTATTGACTTCCCAACTTGGGCGCCAAAAATAATATGATTTTATCGATTTTCAAAAAATACATATATATCTCTTAAACAATATTGGGATGATATAAAATAGAATTGGACTAAATTAACTATAGTTTAAATAAATTATAAAATATATTGTTAAATTATTGCAAAATTTCAAATTCTGGAGAGAAATTTAAGTGGAGTTGTATACATAATTACAAGAAAAAAACTGAAACAAATTAAACAAGGTTATAAATCATATATATCTAAAAACTTCAATGCTGACTGCCCAACTTGGGCGCCAAAAACAGTTTCATGATTCCATGTATCTATTTTATCTATAAATGCAGGGAGGCAGAAGCAATTTTGTGGATTTTCAAATGAAAAATATATATTTCTTAAATAATATTGAGGTGATAAATATAAAACAGAATTGGACTAAATTAAATATAGTTTAAATAAAATTAGAAAATATATTATTATAATTATCAAATTATTGCAAAATTTCAAAATTATGGTGAGAAATTTAAGTAGGATTGTATAAATGATTGCAAATAAATAACTAAAGTAAAATAAAATATCAAATAATATATATCTAAAAATTTCAATACTGGTTCCCCAACTTGGGCGCCATAATTAATATTATGATGCTCCATACACCTATTTTATCTATAAATACTGGAAAGAATAAGATTTTTTGTGGATTTTTAAAAAATATATATATTTTCTTAAACAGTATTGGGGTGATATGAAACAGAACAGGACAAAATGAAATAAAATTACAAAATATATTGTTTAAATGATCGCAAAATTTCAAAATTATAGAGAGAAAGTGTATATTTGATTGCAAATAGATAACTAAAGCAAATAAAATAAAGGTATCATGTATATCTAAAAAATTCAATACTCCCAACTTGGGCGCAAAAAAAAATTCAAAATATAATTCTTAAATCTTTAAAAATTCTCAAAAATCTTAGACAATGCAAATTTAAAAGAAAATCATCCGATCATATATTTATGAAAATGTGAATAAAATTTTAAAATCACAGAGAAACTTGCAAAATCATAAAGAAAAAACGGCATAAAATTGTACATTTTTTGCAAATAAAAATTCGATATAAGATATATTTAGTGAAACTTTAATGTAAAATTGTAAATTTTTATAAAAATTAAAAAAAAAAGTTAAGGAAAATTTTAAAAAAGTTGTAAATTTCACGGATATTTAGAGAGAGATTATACATATCATAGAATAATAGTAAAGATCATTAGAAGTAAAATTGTATAACGTGGAAAAAGTGTAAACAGAAATTGTCCATCTGTTAGACAAATTTTCATTAAAATCAAATAACAAATAAAACTAAAAGACTTAAAATATTGACTCCCCACGTTGGGCGCCAAAAACAATGTAAAATTATTCTTTTAAATATAATTTATAAACAAAATTTATATACACAATGTACAGGATGTTTCCTAATCTCTCTGACAAAATAAATGAGGATACTGCTTACCAAAATTTAAAAGACGAACTGTGGTATAATTTTTTTTTAATATACAGGGGTTTATTTTTTTTTTATTTTTTTTAATTAATGCCAAATAACACGAGAAAAATGCAATTTTCTTAAATTAATGTTTACATCATATGCGATAAAAATTTCGATTATTTAACAGGTCCGTATTACCGACTTTTGCAAAATTAAGGTACTTTTTACCCAAATCTCCGTCAATTAACTAATTAGTAATTAGTAAAGCTTAAGATTGACCCAAAGTAGAGTGCTCTGACGCCTTATTATGTTTAACAAATATCATTAGAATATCGTTTGACATTGATTTATAAAATAAAAAAAAAACACTTGTATTTCGAAAACGAAGCGATATTCGAAAAAAATTTATATCACATTTTCATCTTAAAATTTAGTAGGGAGTATCCTCATTTATTTTGTGAGAGAGGTTAGGAAACACCTTGTATGATGAATCAACTTAAGTAATAAACAATAAAAGGAAAAATTAATTGTATGCTGTACGTGTAATAATAATCTATTTTATTAAACATAAAAATAATATACTTAACTAATTTTAAAAACGTCCATGATATTTACATATATGCACAAATGATAAGAATAAATTAAATAAAATTTCATAAAATTTTTTTAATAATAAGACACCTCTCAATATAGCTTTTTTCATAATGAGTGAGATGAAATTAATACAAAATATTTTATTTGCAAAGGCAATCGTAAAAAAAAATATTGTTAATTCTACATAATTATCACGTTGCTGATATTTGACATAGATTCTTTCCAATAAAAAAGTAACCTAATTAAATCTATACGTTTAAAGTAACACCAACAAGTACAACGTCGTGTCACAGAAAAATCTCTTTGAATGAATATATGACTTGTTCGGAACTTATTTAGGAAAATGGCGGAGGAAGCAGTTCTGTAACGTAATGATATGAGTTAATATTGGCGTGTTCGTAATAGATTTTCTACCGGCACAGTAATAATAAATAAAACGTTTTGAAACGACCTTCAGGATCATGTCAAACTATGTGCTGTTTGCTGTTTCATAGCAAGAGCAGCAGGTAGGTAGATTAAGCATGCATAACTAAGTGTATATGTATATACATAACATCATCGTAGATCTTATGTGCAAATATTTAATTTAGAGATTAGGGTTTTTTTTTAAGTTTTGCTTGCACATATAGAAAAATACATTTTTTACGGTGTTTTGCTGAACTGATAAAATGTTATTATTCAGATAATTATATAGGGAAAAATCTATACTAATGTTTAGAATAAATAATAAAGAATTAAGCATTTTAAAATACTTTAAATCTTTCCTTTTATTATTACTAAAAAACAAGCAATCAGCCGAGAGGTATTTGCCTAAACATCTGTTTCTATATCATCTAATAATCACTAATTATATCACTAGATACAAAAACGAAATATTCTAGTTTGTAATACGAAACTAACAGCATCAACACATCACTTTCTAACGGGTTCGCCTCTTGGAGAAGGCAAGGCCTCAGATCATTTTTTTTTTATTTCGCTGAAGCACTAGCTAGCGATTGTCGATATCGTGTGAAAGTGTACATACATAAGACAGGTCGAGAAAGAAAGATTGGAGAAATAAAAAAAAGAAACACAAATAGCCAACGTACATTCCGTGATATTCAATGCTACTTTATTCCGAGAAGGAATACCTGAGGCATTTAATGTTCCAAAAAAGGGTATGAGAAATCGTTGGGGAAGTAATGGTTGTAGTTACAGTGTATTTTAACGATTCTTGTTTTCCTATTATCGTGATTATGGTCAAGAGAAGACAATCTTGGTATCTTATACAAGTTTTTTTTTTTTTGGAATAGTGTTTTCCAAGATGTAATTTTATGGGTCTTTATCAGACGATTTTGTCAAAAAAATAAGTGGCCACACCTTTTTTAGGGTGATTTAGTACTAAAACTACAAAAATAAACACGATTATACGTCAAAAAATACTGTTATTGTGAAACAGTCAACTATTAAAATTATATAAATATAAACCAAATAATAAAAAATTAATAAAAACTCAATTAGTACAATACGATCAAATAAATTTACCATCTAGCAAGGTATAATTTTATTTATGCTGGTAGTGACAAATAAAATACATCTGTCATGTGTGATGATGTGTGTACTGTATTGGTTTATTGCCACTCAAAAACGTTTACAATAAATCATAAAGTTTTTATTATCGAATCATTACCAAGAAATGCTGCTAAATTAGAAAAATGGAGAATGGTTGTACTACTCTTTGCAGCCATAAATAGAAGATTATCCGATAGAAAATTCGAAATTTTCCAGTAATATATGACAGTTTGCGACAATTGATACAAGAATCATTGGCAAAATTCCTTAAAACTAGCTCTGAGTTCCGAAAACCAGGTAGTGGTAGACCATGAAATCGTCCTTTTAAAGGTGATGACTCCTATCAGATGTTGATCTGGTAAATATAATACCAGATTATTATTGTTACGATCGTTGTTTTGTGCGAAATATTATCTGTTACTGGAATGAAATAAGAGATGCGCCATCTATGCGACAATTTCTCTACTACACATAAGTATATCTGCTCATCTGCTGTACTATATGGGGAGAAAACTGCTATACGAAAATAAAATGCGATATTTATTTTTACTTCCATGTAAATATTTAGTTAAATTAATAAATACTGCGCTAGCTTCAAATAAATCTACTAACCAAATTATTTATTTGATTGAATACAGGAATATTTTTAATATTCCTAAATCAAGTAATAATTTAATAACTGTAACCAAATGCATGAAAAATGGTTGAAAACAACAAGATTCTTTTTTCCCGTGTATAACAGTTTTAAAACCTTCAAACACTATATATGTACTGCTGTAAAGTTTATTGGGCTTATAAGTAAATCAGCATTAACTGAAAAGATTCCAATTATCTCTGAAATTTCTTTAACCTCGCGCGAAAAATATTCACTTCTGTTCATTATTGCTTGTGTATCTGAGACTAATGCACGCGGGAACACGAATAAAACTAAAATACTTCCGCGTAAAAAAGCATTCATACAGGTGCTTGCATTTTCCGTTAAAAGGCAAATGTATTAAATCAATGTATACATGCGTGTCCACGCAAATAAATCAAAACGTCCGACTTTTTTTTTATTTAAAATACTGTTTATAATTCAATAATACTTAAAAGAAACTAAAATATGTTGTTAAATATGTACATAATAATAACAATATATGTAATGTGTACTGTCTTGCTTAAATAGAAGTTATAAAGACATTATAAAATATTAATCAAAACTAAGATGCATTTATATTGACACTCAAAAATATTTACAATAAATCATACGTTTTCCGAAATATATGTTTGCTTTCAGAAAGAGTGCATCAGTAATTAATAATCTTACAGTTTTGACTTCTCATATAGAACAAACTCTTTTATAGAAACAATATATCGTTGCTGCTTTTCTTGACATTGCAGGGGTTATGATAATGTTAATATTAATAAATTATTATACCAGTTACGAAAGCTGGGTATTTCAAATAAAATTAACAGCATTATTCATCAATAAAATTGTTCTCTATCAAAATGGTATCAATTAAACCTGATTCTAATAATTTAGGATCAAGAACAGCATTCATAGGTCTTCCACAGGGAAGTCCACTTAGTCCGATGTTATTTATATTTTTACATGTGAGCTACGTGCCATTTATATAGCTAGTTGTAAAATTAAGAATATAGTGTTGGAAATGATAATTTCCGATTCAAAACGTGCCTTATTGGCTCTTCAACATAAGAAGCTTTTTGATCACAACTTAGTCTGGGATATTCTTGAGAAAATTTACCAGTTATAATTGGAAAATATTTATATATATTCATTTTATTTGGGTTCATAGTCATATTGGATTACATGGTAATGAAATTGCGGATAAATTAGCAAGAATAGGGGGAAATCAGATTGTTTGACAATGGAAACGATAGAATTATTGCATGGATTCTTTGATAATCGGATAGTAGACTTTCCACCACGATCTTCAGATTTGACAATTATGGATTATTTTCATTTATCCACACCTAAAAAATTGAGAAATTAAAAAAAATCGTCCTCATACAATCTTACTTATATTGCCAACTGAAGTTTTAAGAAAAAATCCATGGCCTGCTAGCCGACAGAAATATTTGATCATATGGTATAACCACTTTCGCAATCAGTTATCTGAAAATTGCCCTTACTTCTCGAGTTCACAACACTCTCCAAATGAAAAAAATTAAATATTTATCAGGGATGAGCATTAGGAGACGAGGCAGAATAAGTTATTTCGCGTCACAGCCGCGTTAGGAGTTATATAGAAGTCACGAACTCTAAAATAATTTAGTAGGAGGTGGGTTAGTGAAATTCTAATAAAATTTCTGTCCTCTTTAAGTCGGATATAAAAAAGTAAACATACAAAAATATTTGTACGTTTTTCAGTCACGTAAAAAAAAATATATGGTGCTAAATTCATTTTCGATTTATTTGTATATTTTTATGACATTATGATAAAGTGGCAACTCAACAGATAATTGACAGTAAGATAAATTTATATATAGGTAGCAAATATCTCATTTGGTTTATTACCAAATTTTATCAGATAGGTAACAAACCAGCGCCCATAATTGTATTAAAACTTATTTATACTAAAACCTATTTATATAAAAATAACGTGGTCAACTTTCGTCTGCACACCAGGTTAACACAAATACAAATGCACTGAGAAAAGAGATTGCATTAAATGAAAAGTTTTGTAACATGTTCAAGGAAAAGAAAACCTTTTCTCAGAAAAGTGTTTATTTTAATTGAAAGTAGAGTGCTGTTTTGCAGGCAAGACTATTTTCTTCTTAAGTACATGCTTTTCGACGAAAAGTAACCGTAATTAAATGGAATGCACCTTAGTTTTGATTAATATTTTATAATGTCTTTATAACTCCTATTTAAGTAATACAATACACATTGCATATTATATTGTTATTATTATGTACATATTTAACAACATATTTTAGTTTCTTTTAACTATAATTGAATTATAAACAGTATTTTAAATAAAAAAGCCGGACGTTTTGGTTTATTTGCGTGGACACGCATGTATACATTGATTTAAAACTTTTGCCTTTTAACGCAAAATGCAAGCACCTGTATTCAAGCGGAGTGCTTTTTTTACGCGGAAGTATTTTAGTTTTATTCGTGTTCCCGCGTGCATTAGTCTCAGATACACAAGCAATAATGAACAGAAGTGAATATTTTTCGCGCGAGGTTAAAGAAATTTCAGAGATAATTGGAATCTCTTCGGTTAATGCTGATTTATTTATAAGCCAAGGAACTTTACACCAGCATATAGTGTTTTGAAGGTTTTAAAATTGTTAAACACAGGAAAAACGATCTTGTTGTTTTCAACCATTTTTCATGCATTTACTTACAGTTACTAAATTATTACTTGATTTAGGAATATTAAAAATATTCCTGTATTCAATCAAACAAATAATTTGGTTAGTAGATTTATTTGAAGCTAGCGCAGTATTTATTAATTTAACTAAATATTTACATGGAAGTAAAAATAAATATCGCATTTTATTTTCGTATAGCAGTTTTCTCCCCATATAGTTAGTACAGCAGATGAGCAGATATACTTATGTGTAGTAGAGAAATTGTCGCATAGATGGCGCATCTCCTATTTCATTCCAGTAACAGATAATATTTCGCACAAAATAGGCTGGAAACTACTATCGTAACATACTAATCTGGTATATTTACTAGAACAACATCTGATAGGAGTCATCGCCATTGAAAGGACGATTTCTTTAACGGCATACTAGACTGCTTAGGATGGTCAGTGCAACCAACTCCCCCAATACTACTAGGATTTACAACATTCTAACGGCAAATCCCTCCTTAGTGCATGGGGTTTTTGGAGATAATTCATTTTCATTTCGATTGAAAATGATCACGGCATTTTGTTGTGTTTACGCTCAAGTCTAAAATGAATAAATGTTTATAAGAAAAGGAAAAACCTCTTGAATCAACATGCTTACGGTTTTCTACCAATCTGCATAGTTTTCAAGTTCAAAATAAAGAGGACTTGAATCAAATATCAATATTTTCACTTAAAGGAATAAACTGTTTCATTATTTCCGAAGAAATGCGTGAATTTAAAATTATATTCCTTTTCTAGGAAACACCAAATCATGTTGTCATATAAGAAAACGCAAAAACTTTTGGTTTAAAGCAATTCCTTTTAAATGAAAAGGATATTTCTCTTAGTGTAGATTTCAACCTTCAAGAAATGCAATCATATTCAATCGAAAGTAACAAAACATTAACCTTGTAAACAATATATTAATGATTAAATTCTACTTTTTTTTTTTAAAATAACTTTTTAAACGGTAGACTTGCATATCTTATTTATACAATTAAATGCAGAGAAAGTGCTACTACATATGTACCAAGCTCCTATACACAAACTCGAAACAATATGAATTATTTATAGATTTAAATCGCTGTAGCATTAAATTTTCAACGAATTTTCAGTGGCTATTCTAACGTAGGTATATGGGAGATAGCATAAGGAATCAATTGTAATACTATCCATTGAAATTGGACATATATATATATATTTTACGATTTTATGACTTTACATAATTCTGAATAAATGTGTCTACATACATAAACGATTATCGATTATGTAATTAATGGTGGCGTTAGATTTCTAATATGGAGAAAAAAGGTCATAAAATGATGTAATGGATTATTTTTAAGTGTATGTGTCTGATTCTTAAACGCGACACCAAAAACAAATTATGCAATGTCGTAATCTGATGAATGGGTTTACACCTAACTTTGATGGGATAGGTAATATTGTGGTTTCAGGTTTGGATGTTTAGATGCACATTGTAGTTTTTTTATGTTGCATTTCAAAAATTATTTTTGGCTAACAATGTGAATTCCATTATTTCTTATTGTCTTATTGAATAGTTTCTACGTCAAACCATTTTATTTATTATACTATAGTCGACGATTAGTTCACATAAAAATGTGTTAATGAATCTTTAAATATTATACATAGGAATTTTATGTCTGTTATTAATTTAGCAAATTGTTTATTTATGCACTAAAATTTGTTGGCGAGTTTAAATATCTTTTTTTTATTTATTATTGTTCAAACATATAACAAACAATTTAAATAATTATCTCTACCTATAAGGATGCCCTCTTGGCCTTTGATATGTATTTAAAAAAATGAAGTTGGAGATGATCCCAAATGTACGAAACGTGGTATTGTATTTTTTATATTGAGAATAAAATTTGTTCAGCTTTCCAAAGCCGTGAATTTGTTAGACGAAACGATTTTTTAGTTCAAACGTAATCAATATACTAAAATCATTATGAACATATAATATTTTCACCACAAAAATAATTATTTTAGATTTGAGTAAATAGATTTTCTCTCAACTGGAAACTATCATATTTATGCCTTAATAATTTATGTACATTTGATAGAAGTATATATAAGTATCAGTTGAAGTATTGGCATTATTTGCATGCAAAATATAAGTATATTGAACTGATAATACTTACCTGCTTAATCTAAGCATTTCTACTATTCAAGGGTAATAATTACCTACTAATTTTGTGTCTGTAACACCAAAAAACCTCGGTAGGGGAAAATTAATAAATAAAGAAGTATTATGTAATTAAATAAATTTACTGTCATACTTTATAGTATTACAATGTTTGGGAGAAGGTAGCGTATCGGGGTACTCCAGGAGCGCGCACGGGATATTGATGCGTAGAGGTATAGATGTTATGTGTATCCGTCGTTGCGACCGGTGTTCTTGGAATACTTCCCACTCAATGCATGGGTCTAGTATCTAGTTAGCGTTGGTTACTGATATAATTTCAATCAGTATAACAATTTGCTGGTATTACCTAATACTGAAAACTAATAACTAGTAAATACCTACATATGTTTGTTAATGTACACACCTACCATGTTCATATATTATCGACACAATAGTGCAGACTCTAAGTATTATTTCAAAGCTTTTTAAACCAGTAATCCTTTAATATTAGATAACACGTACGTATTTATCTTTATCGAATATTTTAATGGTAGCATCTGCGCATCAGCCCCATTCCACCCCATTCTCTAAGTAGCTGTGAAACGGCTAGGGTATGCATTTAGATTTACTTACACTCACAACCAACGACACTGTTCGCTGGTCAATCAAAAAGTGACACCAAGTAAAGCGTATATGTATATGCAAAACCCCCTAAACCCCCCTAAAAAAGATAGAACCAATGACAGATAAGTTTTAGTGCAATAAATGGTGAGGTAAAATTCGTTTCAAATGTTTCAATATTATGGTAATTTCAATTTGGTATTTCATGTTTTCAATACAAAACATTTAATAATTTTATATAGTAATTCATTATACCAAACGTATTTTAGGGATTTTATTTTGAATCTACAGAATTTCTCACTATGATTGCATAGATTTATTCCTTACAACAATAACACAATGTTCATTTGGAGGAAGTATACTTCAATGCAAATATTTATACTATTTGTTCTAAGAGTATATTGTGTTTTCATCAGAGAATTTACTCTTATGTTCTAACCAGCAAGATTTAGTTCATTTAAATATATATTAAGTTTCGATTTCTGAATAAATAAAAATATTCAGATTGATAATTATATAATATTTTTTTGTGTGTGGGGCCCTTATCTTGGACAGTCTGTGTTAGACTTACAATCAATCACCTGCTTGCTATTATAGATTTTAGAAATACAATTGCCATATTGCACTTATAATCAACTAAAAATCTTCCTATTATGTTTTACCCAACTACGGTCATGAGAAATAGATTTATTTTCGGAAATAAATACGCTTTTACATCAAACGTTTTTATTTAAAAGAGAGCCACACATATATGTGGCCATGTAACCCATCAGTATATTGTATATACAGTTACTCTTTCTAGCTTCTGATTACGATTGTTGCATACAAATTACGCACCCAAGTATGTATATTTCTTTCTGTCTGCGTGTTCCCTATCAATATGCAATTAAAGTAACTGTCCTGTTACTGCATACGATGAAGTTTCCTTTTCCTGTCCACCGTCAAGACTATACGTCGTCTGTGCGTATATACAACTGTTTTAGAAACGAGAATTCTGCAGCCGTATAAAAGGCAGTTGAATGGTTCTCATGCCTATATAAATCTAACAGACCTCACTTTATCCGCAATGCGGCCAAGTATGGTAAGGTCTTAGGAAATATCGCCCGGTTGTTGCTACCGCTGAATACAATGGAGTTTTGTAAAAAAATAAAAATAGTTTTCTGATAAATATTTATGTTTTTGTGTGTGTGCTGCGTATTTTTCCATTTTTTCTTTTTTATTTATAGGTGGTATCACAGTTTAGGACAAAGATGGATTGTCTATAAAAGATATTCCATTCTATGCGTGTAGAAAGAAAATTTTATTTTGGGATTTTTATTTATTCCAAGTAGTTCGACCTTTCTGTACAAGGGAAACAGTTGGAATAAAAAGAGAGACAGAGAAAATGATGCCCAGAAACTCATTTCCTGTTATTGAACGAGAAGTTGTATGCACCTATAAGGTAAAAGAGGAACTCCATAACGAAGTAATGACTATATTAACAGAGAATTAACTAGCAACTAGGTCTATGACTAAATTATATTATTATTATTATTGGAAGAGGGTATTAAAAATTCTTATAACAGTAACAATAAATTTCAATACTAATTAACAATTTTAATCATACTGATGCTTCTTGAAATTCAATCATGTACTAATGTTTATAAACATTGAGATCTGTTTATTATAATATCTAATTATTAATATTTTACTACATCCATATACAGGGTGATTCTCAATATATGCGACAAACTTTAAGCGCTGATTCCTGAGATTATTTTGATCATAAAAGTTCATATGAGTATATGTCCAAAACGGTTTGGTTCTAAAGTTATTGAATGTTTAATAATAAATTATGAACTATACTATATAACACGATATGATATCACAGTTGGTTCTTCAAAAACTATTGTGTTGAGAGGGAATTGTTTATTTGTCATTTCAATATTTGTCAATACTTGTCAGAGTATCTATTCATTCAGTTTATTGCCAGTTTCTGTTTTCTAAAATGAATTACACGAATGCTGAGATGTGTGATATGCATTTCGTTTACGGTCTTGCCAATGGAAATTCGCGTGCTGCTAGACGTCTTTATGAAGAACGATACCCGAACCGTATCATCCCGCATCATTCAATATTTGCCCGTCTTCACCAACGTCTTAGTGAAACGGGAAATTTAAAAAAACGGACGACTGATAACGGGCACCCATCTACAGTGAGAACTCCACAAGTTGAAGAAATGGTACTAAATGAAATTGAGGAACATTCTACTATACAAGCACCAGAAAAATTGCGTTTGCTTTAAACATTAGTCAGGCCACAGTTTGGAGAATATTGAAAGATCAACTGTTGTATCCATATCACATTCAACGGGTGCAGGCACTTTTGCCGGCAGATTTTCCGCAAAGAGTGGCTTTTTGTCAATGGATGCAACACAAAATCCTGACTATTTGGCTCAAATATTCTTCACCGACGAGGCTACTTTCTCTACATAGAAACGCGATTATTAATTTTCATAATAATCACATATGGGCCGAAGAAAATCCGCACGAACTAGTGAATGCCCGTCATCAACATCAATTCTCTGTCATGTGTGGGCCGGAATTGTTGGAGATCACTTGATAGCTCCACATATTTTTTGGCGATGCGGTTAAATGGCGAGGTATACCGCAATTTTCTTGAAGAGGAGCTACCACTACTGCTGGAAGAAGTTCCGTTGCAATTAAGATTATAAATGTATTTTATGCATGACGGTGCTCCAGCGCATTTTAGTTTAGTTGCTCGCTAGTTTTTGGACAATACGTATCCAGATCGGTGGATAGGACGGGGAGGTCCACAACCGTGACCTCTTCGGTCTCCAGACTTAAATTCTTTGGACTTTTTTCTCTGGGGTCACCTTAAATCATTAGTTTATACGACTCCCATTGAAAATGTCGATGAATTGAGAAATCGTATTATCGCAGCTTTTCAAACAATTCGAAATACCCCTGGTATTTTAGAACGGACTCGCCAGTCAATACGACGGAGGTTAGAAGCTTGTATTGCAGTTGGGGGCGGTCATTTTCAATAGTTAGTATAAGTTAATTTTGTTTTACTAATTATTTTGTTAATTTATAATAAAAACATTAATTATGTTAACTCACTATTAAACATTCTACAACTTTAGAACTAAGCGATTTTGGACATATGCTCTTATGAACTTTTATGATCAAAATAACCCCAGGAATCAGCGCTTAAAGTATGCTTCCAAAATACATTTATCTTGGTCCAATGTAAATGGCATTTTGCAAAAAAAAAAAAAAACACGTTACGCTCTCAATGCAAAATGAAGGCGTAGTCTTAAGAGAGATTGTGTGTGAAAATTAACAAACTATAATATGGAATGATTAAATCAGCAAAGTTCAAACACGCAACACACGGCTATGTAGAACATATGTCAATTTTGACAGCAAAATTTGAAGAAACGCTGTTATTACTAATTTCATTACAATGATTGAATGAAATTATTGATTTGCGGATTGCGGAAAGTAGTGTAGGATCAGGAGAATCATTCTCGATCTCAGTGTATTGTAAATGTTTCGACATTTACTGTCTTCAGATCCATTTCTTGTATACAAAGTTCCTTTTACAGACTTTCACAATTTTTAGCTGTCTCTATTTTTAAAATAATTAACCAAAATAGTTCTTATAGAAAAAAAATAATAATTTGGTTTAATATCAATTTAAAAAAAAAAAACAATACACAATAATGAAGAATGTTGTTCTTTTGATGTATCTGTGTGTACTGACATCCCAATTGGCCTAGTTAAAAAGATTATTACAAAATATTGAATTTAAAAGATCATACCAGTTTATTATTAACGGAGTTTTTAACAGCAATTGAGATCACTTGATACATAGGTAATCACTTGCCTAACTTATTACGGTAACTATAATTGTAATAATTTAATTTTATATATAAAAAAAAATAAAATAAATAAAACAGGAACGTGCTTACAGTATTACTAACTGTGACAATAACACAATTTTTTAAATTCCGTTTTATACAACGTTAGAATTTCACACAGTTAAAATGTGATATGTAGGTATGTATATATAAATAAAAAACCGGAATTTCAAGTTTTAAACTTCCGTTAATCTTAATTATATAGATGTTCTTTTATAAGTTTACATAATGTTACAACAAATTATAGTCCAAAAAAAACAATACATCATAATTAATATAAAAAAAGGACTTTATAATTATAATTTTACGTTAGCCACAACGGATAGAGGCAAATAAGACCAGATGAAAGAAAGTTGTTTCTAATCGATCTAAAATTAAGATTTAATTTTATGTTTTTCACATCGACGGTATTCGCAATGGTATACAGAAAACTTTGCCTAGAAAAATTAATGATATAACCTAAAAATACTGCTTTAGGAAACTATTTTTTTACAGGAAACTGTAATAATTCTACAGAAAACTGTAATTTTTGGTGAACTAAAGACGAAATCATATGATCTATCTTGTCGTATTTTAGAACTAAACTATACGTATTATATTATGTGTACCGTGTACTTTCCTCTATTCCTGACCTGTTTTGTCAGGTCTTGTAATAAAAATAACTGTTATCAGTCTCCAAGCCATTGGTATGTATGGATACCAATGTGAGACTACCAGCTATTGTAAGGTCGCACTTACAATCTTCAAAAAGAAAATAGAAGAAGCACCACATATTATTTCAAACGATCTCCAAGCAAAAATAACGGAAATAAAATTTAATTTCTGATTGGGCAATTTTAAGCCCATAAAACTTACATATTGTAAACATTTGATGGTAAATTATCTAAGACGGAATCCATACTGATCGAATCGATTATTTCAATAATAATCAAGTACCATGCTTCCAAATACTTTCCTGATTAAAGTAGACACTGTCTTTAAGGTACTTTTAAATTGCACACACACAAATTGCGACAGCTATTTTAATTAATTATGTTCTGTAAAAACCATGTACTGAACATCAGTAATTAAAATATTTTTTTGCTATTTATTCTCATATAAAAAAAAAATGTTTCAAAAATGCCTTATTTGTTCTATATATAATCTATATAAAACCATATTTAATTCAAATAAAATTTCGTCATGTGAAAGATTTCTTTGGAATGGAAGTTATTAATAAATAAATATTACTTATATCTTATAGATGGTGCATACGTGTCAGCTTATATACTATGATGACAAGTTCAAAGTTTCAATCCTATCCGCAACATCATATTGCCATGCTAGAAGTTGTTTATTCGAGTTAATGCATTCGGCATTAAAGGTGTAAAATAGATGTAAAATTAATTCACGAACAAGTAAATAACTAAAAGATATTTATAAATATGATTTAAGATTATTTAGCAGCGTCTCAAACGTGTATATAAAACATCATCAGACAGATCGGTATTACAACTGCGCAAAAAGTGTCCCATACCTATGTACAAGATCACAAAACAAAAGTACATTCGCGATAAACACATTGTCGTCCTAGCTTTAATTTCGTTTAAGTGAACTTAATATCTTGCGTAGGAGTATTTTCAATTAAGAAGACGCGCAGAGCCTTGTACTAAATAATGAAAAAATGTACAAGTGGTTTTTGCTTGGTAATTTTTGATGGATCGAGCTATTGTACATATTATTAGTCTTGTTTGTAATATAACCTATGTACAGTGTAATCTCCATTAAGCGGACACCTACGGGACTATTCCAAGATAGGTGTCCTTGTTAAGGAATAAGTTATGATTTTTTTTTTTGGGAGTTATACCAGCCGTGCATATGTATAATTAAAATAAGTAAATTCATAATGAACCAATGTGAAAAATGATTTCGTTTAGATGCCATTTTTATTGTTACGTATATGCAGAAACACACGACTGTATCAATTCGGAGTCTCGGGGAAATCCCTATCTACTAACTAGCGTGCGCACGAATGCCGTTGCGCATACCGATTTAGCAGCCCGCTTCGTATACTTTGATGATTTTTTTTTTAATGAATACGGACTGAATCCTGCTATCTGTGCCCGTTCAAGAGAATGTCCGTTCAAAAGAATGTGATTTATTTGTAAATTTCATGAGACAAATTCGGGGCTATTATAATGTGTCCGTACAAAGGAGATGTCCGCTTAAGGGAGATTTCACTGTACATCTATATAGGAATATTTTATGCAGTATTGTATACATAAAATATCTACATATCTGTGAACTTCGTATAATAAATACCATTTTGCGTCAACAATATCCTTTCTAATTGAAGTTAACCAAGACATCTATTAATAAAAATACATGAAAATTGACAAAATAATTCTGTAAGATCTATATTAATCATTTAATTGTTCATCAATTGAATTAAGCATCTTATAACAGCATCATTTATCTAATTTAAAACCCATTCTCTTGCTTTTCATTTGAGTTAAATGTTAAATGTGATATGCTCTAGAAATAAACTTTTAATTCTTTTTTTTTTTTTGCAGATCAAATTAGAAAAGGTACTTGGTGTCACGGTATCTACAAATTCGGCCTTAGATTCTGATTCAAATGCGGAAATAGTCGCATATCCGGCTGGGTGAGTAATTTTAGTTATAAATTGTTTAATAAATAATTGGTTTTGAATTGGTGGTGACTTTGAACTTAATAAATGTTTTTGGGAATCCTAATATCTTGTCTCGTTTAATGCAGATAAAAATTATGTTTCTTGTGAATTAAATAAGATAGGGTTTGGAAATGTTGGTACTTATAATGTTTAATGTGCGATTCTAGAAATACTTTTTCTTTTATAAAATTGTAATTACCCACATGAAATAAGTTCAAAGATATATAAACTCTAAACAATGTTGTAACCATATTCTTTGTGGTACAAATGTTTTATCACAAAAAAAAATCTGTGGAAATATAAAAGATGAATGACAGATTATCCAGATAGTTCACTTGCAGTCGGCACCTTTGATGTTCGTGGCACGAACGGTACTTCGCGCAGACTACCACGCGCATTTCGACAGGCCCGGATTAATAAAAATGTCAGGAACGGATCTAATATAATTGAACAAAATTAAAGTTCAATGTGTCTTTCATTTTGTTTATGTTATGAATTTAATGTTGGCAATATATCATTACAGAACTATAGGGAAGTAATTTTAAGAAATATAAACAAACATAATCTAGAAAAGATTGTAAGATTGCCTTCGATATTAATTTATTCAAGATTAATAAAAACTAAGTGTAAGAAAATTATAAACGTTTTATTCGTATGTGTAAAGTGGTCTAACAATAAGGCGAATGCTATTACATATAAAAAATATATCAAATAAGAAATTGTAATGTAGCAAAATCAAAACAAAAAAAGTATTGTCATTATTTTATCGTTTTAGCATTTAGCTTATAAAAATAAGCAATTGAAGTTTTGAAACATTTACTAGTTAGTAGGTTAAGAAATAAAAAGTAAAATGAAATAAATATGAATATATTTCCAATTTTCAACGTTTTCAAGGTTGCTGTGGTAAAGGTTGGCCTATTTCTTGTTCGCTTATGGTGATCTCCTGAGGTGCATTCATAGTGATCTCAGAATGTTCTTCTACAAAGAAAAGACATCCATATAAGTACAATTTTTAATTAGTTAATATTAATAATTAGAATTGTTAAGTCGATTCACTTAAGAATTCTCTTTTCAGATGTATTCATAATTGAACCCGCAATATATTGTTGCTGCACATATAACTTATGTATATAAATAAAAGGTTTACAGTTTTCATACAAAGTAGTTAATCAAACTAATGTCATTGTTATATTTAATATTGGAAGGTGCAAACATCTTTACATGTAAACCTTATTATGTGTATTTTTAAAAATGGTTCACTGCTTAAATTTTCTACGTTATGTATGGAAAACATATGTACTTACTTTCAAAAAATTTTGTAGGAACTGCATTTTTCTTTAACCGACTCTTTGCTAGACTTGCGAACATACTATCTTCAAAATGTTCCGCACAAACCCTAAAAGATCGGTACAGATGTTCTGGTGAAATTGTTTCTAAATCCCCACGACCAATATTCTTCACCCACAATGCACATCTTAAAAATATACATAAAATACATATTAAAATATATATATATACTTATTTGTAATATAATCTATATATGAAAACTTAATAGCTTACCTTTCTGGTTCTATTGGAAACCTGAAGAAACTTATTGCCGGAATATTAAAGCTATATTTATTGCGACAATCAGGAACACAACAATGCCGCATTATCATACATTGTATAAAAATCACTAAACAGCTAAAGTTGAAGTGGTTCAATCAACACAATAATGAAAATATTGAAAATTAACACAATAATCTCTGCTTCAACGCGTATATCAATGAGAACTGCTTGCTGCTTTATGACCATTTTATAACCTATAAACGAAAATTCATGAGCAGGATATAAACAAAGCTGGAATGAGTGCGCATGGGCAAGCATGGGTGGGCACTGCAAACCAGAAACAGTGACTACCACGCACACGTTAAAAAAAAAAACAAAATCCGACCAAGAAATATATACAAGTGAACTATCTGGATAATCTGTGATGATACATACAAAAACTAAACAGCCAAGAAAGTAAATTACTTTTTGGCATCTTGGCAAACCAATGTGTTTATGATTACCAATGTATGCAGATGATTATAAATAAAACTTTAAAAATGAAATTAAATTTGTATACTTATCACTGCCTTTATATAAATGCATTCTGTTATTGATTTATTTATTAAACTTGGTTAGTATTGAAAAGACGTTAACAAATAATTTTTAGTTTAAATACAAGACATTAGATTTATAATTCCAAAATACTACAACTAACACCAAATTATTCCACAGTTGCAAACACCAAAAATATATTTTTGAATCCCTGTACACTTTCAGAGTCAATCACCCACTTGTTATTAGCATTTCCATCAGAGATACATTTGCCATATTGTATACTTATAATCCGGTATAAATCACTTCGATTTCCTGCGTAAACGTTTAAAATGTAACTGGGCGGTGTTTTGGCCCCAATACTCTTTCTCTTTTTTTCCCGCGTCAGCGCCGAACAATCTCGCGCGTACAGCGAAAGGTCAGGTATGCATTTTTGTTATAGCCGCGTTTGCGATCGCAAGAGTGAAACAAACAATCGGCTTTTTGTAATAGCGAGATGCAGTTGTTTTAGTGGATAGACAGACCCCATTCTACTTATACAGAAAGTCGGGTATCGTTATTTCTACGTAATTATCTCATAATTGCTGCGGCTAAGCCTATTATTCGCTCACAGCGTTGTTGTTTCTTTTTTAAGATCGTTTAGAATGGATTTAGACGAATGTGCAGTAGGGGGAAAAAAATGAACATAAAGAGAACTTAAGTGGGTTTGTACAGCGTGTGAATAAGGATGCCGAAAATTGTTTTAAAACGGTTATATAGCTTGAAAGGGAAGTTGCAGCGTTAAAAAATAAAAGATGTAATATTTTTGTGAGACATTTTGGTTAAAATAAACAAAACAAAATATTAATTTTGTTTTACTGGGATGACGTCTAAAAGTACATTACTATCAGGTATCTTTTTTAATAAATAGGTTTAGTGAAATAATGGCTGGATGATAATAAAACAGTTTCTTAAATCTGGTAAAACGTTTCGACTCTTTTTAAATTACCATACAGGGTGTATCAGATATAGAGGTAAATATAATAATATGTAGCAGCTGTAATCATATACAATCAAAAAGTCTTAATGCACAGGGGGTCTATCTAAGCATTAACGAGAAAAAAAATATTTTATAAATACCGTGGGCTAGAGCCGCACCTGTGCCCAACTAAATGCTGTCCCGAGTATACCTCCACATACCACTATCATTCAGCCATTACCGCTGTTAGTTTTGTGTGGATCGCCGCTTGGAGTGCAAACCACTTCGAACATTTTATTTAAATTCTTCCCGTCTCGAAAAAAAAACGATCCTTTTCAGGGCCATCATGATTTCATATAAAGAAAATCGAAGCTTGATGCATCGGCAAAAGCGCGGGAATGTATAGATTCATTTTCGCGCGACATCATAGTAAAAAGGCGTGTTTGCAAATTTTCTGTATCTACATTTATTTCTGTGTAATTCGATTCAATTCATTTTGCGTTGTATGATTAAATAAACCCGAAAGAAATAACTCAGATTCATGTGGTACCGTTTATTAACAACTAACTCTCGATTCGACAAAGCAAAAGAGAAATATTTACGTCTTTTTGTAACTACTGAAGTCGCATATTCGGTGAAACTAGAACGTCTTATCAGGATATTAAAAATAATACTTTGTAGACTTACGTAGAATGCTCTTAACAAAAAAGGAATGTTTATTTTATAAAAAGAAGAAATTTAAAATGCCTCAGTTTTGCTATTTTTACAAGGGCCTTATTTATTCAGAATGACGTTAAATGAACTTAACGGCATACCATTAAAGAATAATACTAAATGAGTGTAATGTATTTATACATAATACCACGTTTAGCGGGTGCTTAACATGACGTTTCCTTGCTACAGGCCCGGACTAAAGAATTTTTGGCTCTAAATTTTACTTTTTTTATTTTTTAATGATGAAATCCGGTTTCGGTGGGTTTGTGCTTTATATATCGTGTAGTTAACACCCAAGCAAAATTTACTTTTTTATTTGATACACCCTGTATATATAAAGCTGTTTTAGAAAAAAAAAATATTAACCTAATATGTGCAAGGGCCGATTACACCACCTCATAGCTATATTATTTTATTATGCATTAAAAGTAAAATCTAAAATATTAAGCCGATCACAATTACAAAGTTTTTTTTTTCCCATTTAACATGCAAAATATAATAAGAACTATACGCCTGAAACAATTACTTTCTCATCAACTTATTAATTATCGTAGAAAAAAAAATAGAAAATAAAAAAACAATATACTACACATCAGAGAACGTTATTCCGTTGTTCTTCGTAACAAAACAATTTGTCCCAGATTGCTAGGATATTTAGAGCATCTAAACTTCCCTTTCGAAACGATTATATAGATTATAATCTCGTCTCAACATCTAAACTTTGTGATATTTTAATTAATAATCATTAAACGTATGTATATACAGGTATTTCTACCAAAGAGAAAAACTGTTATATTTATATTTTAAATTGAAATATATAGATTCGATTTAATAAAATTTGAAACTTGCGGAAAGATGAAGAATAAAGCATAAATCTTATTGTGTGTAAATTGTTATACACGGTGTTTCAAAATGAATTACATCTGAGTAGAGACCCGAATATATGCAAAGAAAAACTGGAATATATGCACATATATATGCATCGATTTTTGAGAAAATATGCATAAACCTGGAGCATATATGCAAAAAAATTGCGACAATATGCAAAATTTTTACATAAAATAAATAAGAGTAGAAATTGAAAACTTAACTTTATTGCACAAAATTTTTTCACAACATATTTCTAAACAATTTATAATAAATGTTTTTCAAATTGTGTAAAAGAAAGTTTTGTCTTCTACAGAATACATATGTTTCGAAATAGAAAAGTTTCTTCAACATCCACAGATGTAATTGTGCATTTTTTAACTTTGCAATACATTCTAAACTAAATTAAAATCGAAATCGTTTACTGTTTCACCTTCCAAAATTTTCTTAACTTTCTTCAATTTCAAATACCCGCCATTTTTATTTATCACTCTTTTTTAAATTTATCGTATATAGAATTACCTATTGTACCCTTAAACTTCTTACATAGCATATCAAATTCGTCTACTATTTCGACTGATTCCGAGAGCGACATCCCTTGCGTTTCTAGTTTACGAATGGAACTTGAAACAAAGCTATAATTGACTAATATATAAAAGGTTTTGTAGCAATTCTGTTGATGTTACTATCTTTTACAGTTTCTAGCGCAATGCAGTCAGCAGTGATTTCAAGAATTACATTTCTTATTCCTTCAAAATTATCGGCGAAGAGAATTGCAGCCTCTAACCATGTACTCTCGTAATAATCGATTCTTGGAGGCAACTTAACAGCGGGATGTCGCTCCTTATAAAATTGGATTCGTAAATGTGCTTTTAAAAATATTTTTTTGACATTGCTAATTAAATCATTAATCAAAGGAAATTGATTCCTAATGTCTTCGCTACACGAATGAACCCATGAGCTAAACAAGTGGTATGAATAATGTTTTCTATAAAAAATTTAAAATTTGCGCGGCTTTTATCATGTTGGTGCAGCGTCGGACAACATTAGTGAAATTTTTTCACAAGGTATACTTCTAGGTAAGAAGAAATTTGATAAACCTTCTTGAACGAATTAGGCAATTGTCACATTATTTATTTTTTGAATTTCTTTACAATAAATTAAATATGATTTACCTACAATATCTTCATGAAGAATTCCTATTAACAAATGGGCAATATAACGGCACACTTATCCGTACTTCATCAACCATGATATAAATAAATTATTCCTACCAATTGTTGAATTCTGCTATTGTTTGCTGGTAAAAGATGTGACATAATTTTTTCGTAAGATACTTTCGTCAGGTATATTATGTTGCAATATTTTGCAGAAATGATTTCAAATTAACATTGTTAATCTTGCTAATGGTATGTTAGACGATATTAATGCGTTACACAGATTCGTATTATATTCTTCTTGTTCTGAATTTCGTGAAGTTGTTGCTACATTGACGTATAGATTGCTGTACACATGCGAATCGCTTTAGTTTTTCACATTTTCCAATATGTGATGGAGTTTTAGCGTGTTGATCAATCAGGTATTTTCTGTCAGAAGACACTACAACAACAATTGTCATTTTATATCAAAAGTTAAAGAATTTAAAAACAATTGTAAAGCTTTTAGTAAAATTAAACTTACCAGTTCACTGCAGACTCGACAAAATATTTTGTCGCCATCCTTTACCAGTTCAGGATATGGCTTAATCCATAAAGAAATTTTGTTCGCTATACTCATTGTATGTACGCACAGTATTTAAAAACGTAACACAATTACATGCTGTTTCGCTCAAAGATATTCAATGAATGAATAGTTTATTTGGGAATTAATAATAATAAAACGTATTTACCACATCCCTTCTGTTAGGCGAAATTAAACACGTGTATTTCTTGGAAAAAAGTATTAGAGAAACCAATGTAAAAGATTTATCGTTCTGAGAATTGTCGGTTGTCGATCTACATTAGGAATTACTATCTATTTTTACTAATAGAAAGGATAAGAAAAAGCTTAAATATGCAATATATGCAACTTTTGTAAAAATATGCATAGAAATGCCTAAATATGCAATATATGCAATCACTTATTAGCGCTAATTAACTTCAATTAGTGTAATACGTCTACATATAGACTATAATTAAAGATATGCAAAAAATAAAATATATGCACTTTGCATATAATCCGGTCTCTAATGATAAGTAATTATATTTCTGATATCGTTTTGACATTTGTCATTTTGTGAGTAGTAATACAGTTTTTTTAACTATTAATTTTTTTTAATCAATAAGCAAAAAGTACATGATTTGCAACCTGTGTAATAAAATACGATTAGAATGAATCCCTTGTAGAAAACTGTATTATTTAACCACACCTCGTATATCTTAGTTTTAGTAATTCTCTCTGAAAGTATTTCATTAGATCACAACACATTTTATTAGGTTAATCATCTTTTTTAAAGGGTGCTATTTAAATATAGAAACGAAAACAACTCTGACGTCATGACAAACTCCATCTTAGCACCTGTCAGCCGCTCACTCGCCGCATTAAATATTCACAAGAGACTAATGAAGCATTAGCATCTAATTATAGTCTTGAAAGCCACAAGTCGATCCTTACTTGACCGATTGAAACGGTCAGGAGTCTCACTAAATATATCTCTTATCGATGTTGTTCTCTCTAATTCAGATGCACCGTCGTGCTATTCAACACGCAGACCGGACAACAGAATCACATTATAAACACCAGCCGGAAGAGCGTAACCTCGCTAGCCTTTTCGTCATGCGGCAGATATCTGGTCACAGGTGAGTTGTTGTGTTATTAAACCGTGAAGGAACGATAAAGAGAAGGGTATCTATTCATGAGAGCGACGATAGGAAATATTAATTGTATGAAAAGCGTTTGAATAACCTCCGGTAATGTCGTGGGGAGTGCCGCCATGTGGTATTTTAGCACCTTTTTTTTCTTTGGAAATAATTTTTTTGGTGTGTATGATACAGATTTATCGAAAGATGATTATTTTTAATACATATAACATTGATGGATGCTGCAATAGCATATTCTAGGTACCTTATGCTTTATAAATTAATATTTTTGCATATTCAATTATTACAGTATTGAATATTTACTAAGAAAATGATTATTTATTTCTTAATTTATATTTTTCTTATTAATTCTCTTTTTTTTTAATTTTATTTTTAATCCTATTTCCTACCGCACACTTGGGGTGCTGCAATTTCATACTTTAGGTCCCTTACTCTTCATATTTTCTTATTCTCCTTATTGAATTATAAAATATCACTAATTTTGTCAGGTATCGGATGATATACAAGTGTCCCACAGAACTAGATCATTAGAATTTTTTTATTTTTTTTTTATTTATTTTTATAATTATTTATTATTTTTCATAGTTTGCTAATATCTAATAATTATTGTCTATGTTTTTAAATGAATTTTACTAATAGTAAGGAAGCTAGTCACAATAAATACTTCAAGTATTATTACAAACGAATGCAAGAAGAGATATTGCATCATTTTGGAAAATACTATACAGAGTGTTCCGAATAACTTGCTTTACAGTAGTAACTTTGGCATATTTCTGCCGGTTTTATGAGATAAGTGTGAATATTTTAAAAAAAAACTCAGAAATAGACACACTAAACCTAATAAAATTGCCATCTGAAAAAAAAAATTACTGTAAAGGTATCCATATTGGACATGAGTTTCTGAACACCCCCTGTATATGGTATTGCCGTTACCACTGTCTCAGTCAATACCTATGACTGCGTATTAGCATCCACATCAATAGAATATCCTGATATCTAATAGCCTATAAGATATTTAATTTTATTGTAATGAGTGTGAACGTCAAAGTTTTAACAAAATTGCAAATATCTCAAAAATGATAAGCTTTAGGAATAGGAAACATTAATACAAAGTTATCAAAAATGATGCGGGCAATACATTGGACCCATAAATATTGCACTATTCCATTTAAAATAGGAAAGTTGTTATCGACGCCCTGTATTCTAAAAATGCTATAAGGCTGAAAATATTGTCCTAAATAGTCGACTATTCTGTAAGTTTCAAAATCAAATTCCATTAGAAGTTCGAAAATCGAAAATTCTAATGACTGATTTCGATGAGACACCCTGTATATTCAACAAACTGTTGCATGTATACCAGCTGGAATGAAATAAAGTTATAGTGAAATAATTATTCATAAAAGTGTAATAAGTGACTTGGAAACATTATATTAATCTTGATGAGAAAACAATTAACGAATATTTAAATAATTATAGTATTCTATACGATTAATAAAAATGGTATTTGTTTCCTAACAAAATTATGTGATCATATAAATCGTTCGAAGAATATAAAAATAGATTAAAAACTGTTGATAGAAATACTATAATCTATTGTGTCTTTACCTTTTTGAGACAATGTTTTCCTTAAAGGAATCGGTGGCTGATCAGGAATCTCTAATGTTAATGACTAAACCTTTTATTTTATCATCTCCTGCTTCAATATATACTGCTTTATATTTTTACGCATATCACATTGAGGGTACCTCATTGTCGTAATTTAGGTCCTTTACTCTTTATAAATTCGTATTTTTTTTTTCATCTTAGATGATGGAATTTACTATTTATTTCTGCTTTAACGTACAGGGTGTCCCATCAAAGACTAGGTATTTGTTTACAACTCTATTTTTGATTTTAGGAAAAAATCTTTTATACGAAAGTTTTATAGAATTCAATGCTGCATAATCTGGAAATATTTTTGACTATATAGCGCGCTGCTGCAAGTTTGCATTTATTTTAGATATTAATATCATACATACATACTTAGGTTGATACAACAGTGAAATCAAAATCGATATAAAATCTTTTTAGGTTATGCAACATTGGATTCTGTAAAACTTTTGTAAATAACACTTTTTTCTTAAAATCAAAAATACAGCTATGATTAAAGACCCAGTCTTGGATGGGATTTAGTGTACAGCCACCCACATTAATATCTAGCACCATCAAAGCGTCGAGCTCTTCATTCGAGTGCTAAATAATAATGTCGGCGATTGTACACGACCAAATCGAGAGGGTGCCTCAATGTCTGTCTTTGGGGCCTTTAATTTTTTTTTTTTATAAAATTCAATAAATCATAAATATAAAAAAATACATTTTGGACGACTTGATTTTCAGGAGAATGCGGTCACCAACCGGCTGTAAGGGTCTGGGATCTACAGAGCGATCCGCAAAGTACTGGTCATCCGGGTTTGTACCCTCAAGTGCAGCAAGTCGCAGAGTTTCAATCGCATAAATATGGAATATGTTGCGTTGTAAGTGAATCTATTTCATCTGTGGTAATTCCAATAAATAAACACACATACACACTAGGCGTTCTCCCCCACCAATAAATATGTAGTCAGCATCGGGACGCAACACGACATGATCGTAAACGTATGGGATTGGAGGAAAACATCAAAGTAGCCAGTAATAAGATCAGCACGAAGGTAAAGTCCCTGGCCTTCGCGGAGAATGGAAGTTATTTTGTGACAGTTGGCAATCGACATGTGAAATTTTGGTTTTTGGAATACGGGAAAGCCAAGGTATGATCTTAGAATTTTGTACTATAGTATAGACGAACTAATTTGTCTCAAATAAGAATTCTATTTTCAGTATAAAGAAGCTGTACCTCTGATGGGACGTTCGGCAATCTTGGGGGAGCAACGGAATAACTATTTCTGCGATGTGGCGTGTGGCAAAGCTGATTGCGGGGACAGCACCTACGCTATAACCAGATCAGGGTTGCTGTGTGAATTCAATAATAGGAGATTATTAGATAAATGGGTAGAATTAAGGGTGAGGATATCTTAAAACGATTTAGTGAGGAATTAATTTTGATGTTTCGACAGACAACCAGTGCCAATTGTATAACTGTGGGAAAGAGTTTCATATTTGTCGGCTGTGCAGAAGGGATTGTTAGATGTTTCGATCCTTTAACTTTGAAATTTATCACCACGTTACCTCGGACACATTATCTAGGAGTCGATGTCAGTTTGGGAACGAATATAACGTGAGTTTTTGAATAAATTAAATCAATAATTCAGTCTAATCTTCAACGATCGCAATCTGTAATAAATAATTATAACTAAACATCGTATAAGAAGCTTTAATTATAAAATGTGTGTTATTAATCCTTCAAGGTTGATTCTTAGCCCCAAGGAAGCAGGAGTGACGTAAAATGACGTTTAATAGACGTCGATATTACGTCTAATACGTGATATTAACGGCTATTAAACGTCTATTTTACGTCCCTCTGCTACTTGGGGTGGTTTGATGACATGTTGATTACAATGTAAAATGAAATAGGTCCAGATCTCACAAACCTTTTTTATTAATTAAATACTGTATTGACTACATGCTTTCGAGTATTACCAAATAGCAATATAAAATATATACGCGGCAAAGAATAGTTCCGCCTGTACTATAGATGTCCCAGCTATGCTGATTTTAGAAAAGTGCACGACCAAACAAATATTAAACGTGATCTGACGTGACTAAACGTAAGTGGAATTTTCCATTGCACAAATGCATAAAAATATAAGATAACCGAAGAGTCGGTGCGAGACGAATGAAAGTGGTTTAACTGCGCGCGCAGTGAAGTGGTAGAGCGTTCATTCAATGAATTATCATTTCGCAAAATTACTATGAAATGAATATTAAATGAATCAAAACAAGTAACAGTTTAGTAAATAAAACAAAAACCAAAACACACATATTGGCTCAATGGATTAATATTCGTTTTATAATGAAATTAAAACATATTTTTGTGTTAAAGCGAAGCTATACACACGGAATATTTGCTTTTATTTATTTCGTCAAATGCCTATTAACTTTTTCATAGCAACATATTATTATCTTATTTACCACTTTTGATTTATTTGCGGTGATAAAATATTTTTGCTTTAGTGGACTAGTGGAACATGTAAAATTAATCTTTGTTCTTGATATATAAATGTATGTTTTTTTTTTGCTAATTCTTGTCAATGTATCTGTAGTTAACAGCGAAAGAATATTGTCTTGCTAAAAAATGAAATAAAAATATTAGAAAACATTAAAAAAGTGTATCTATAAAATCTATAAATTTTTCTGTTTTTTTTTAAATTCACTCTCAGAAATACCATGATGTTTGAAAAAACATAAGCTCATATTTGTTTCCAAAATTATTGTTTACTGTTTTCATAGGATAGTCGATGGCGTATCGAACAAGAATTTTTTTTATCATTTTGCTTAAAATGTAACTTAAAACATTACAGTACAAGTTTCAATCGCAGCCCAGTAAACAAAATTCAAATCTTCCGCAATTATATTTACTAACTTCAACTTAAAGCTATTCTAAATAACCATTAATGTAATACAAAATCGTAGGTAAGTTCATGCTTTAATGTTGAAGTTACTGTAAATAACTGCGCGAAATTTGAATTTGGTTTACTGGGAGGGGTCTTTACAAAAAAAAAAATATGCAATATTATTATTATCTGGTTGCACTTTTAAGGTATTTTCCTCAATTTTGTTTTTATCAAAGTGTACAAGTACGCTAGCATCAGACATAAGCTTTTGTTGCTCTTGAACTTTTTCTGTTTCGTTGTTTGTAGAATCAATATAGAAAATATAATTGTTGGACATTATATTATTATACATATCTTATAATGGTTAAAACTGTCAAACTATATATTTGCAACAAAATATGATAAAAAATAGAAAAAAAGGAGAGAATTAGCAAAATTCAAATTTCCCGCATTTATTTCGAATAAAGATTTTCATTTTTTTTTTTTTTCGTTCGCTGCTTTTAGGAAATCTCAGATTGCTTTCGGAAATGAGAAATAATACTAGAAAATTTTATAGGTATGCAACCAAGTGTAAATGCAAACTTTTTATAATAAATCATAAAATTGGCATTTTTATAAATCATCAATAAAAAATCATCGATTATAATGTATCTCTGTTTAGTACGTTAATTAAATAGCGATTAAAGTATAATAGATGGATTCATAAAGAACAACTCTCGAAACATACATTCATTCTGTAAAATTACATGGATAAATATAAACCGCAGAACTAACTAACTAACTAACATCCGATCCTTAGACCATCCACTTAATTTTATATGCCAGAGGGTAAAATTCATATTTGCCGCGGTTATTTATAGTTACTGGTCAAGATTGTATTGTAATACAAAATCGTTGGTAATTCAGACTTGAATGTTTAAAGTTAGTGAAAATTATGGTGGGAAATTTGAATTTTGCCAATAGGAATAGATTTCTGAATTACCTACAGCTGTAATACTCAAGTGCTTCCATATCAAGTACATAATTCGCTTGGTCCACTGTTTATTTTCGTACGTCTCTTGAAGGAATTATACGTCTTTGACCATATGTATGCTAGTATTATATTTGGTATTACTTAATAATACTTTTTCGTTTAATAAAAAGTAGTAGTAATACAATGTGCTATTGCCATTAAAATATTAAAATAATACATTTGGCATTTAAATGATCATTTAAGTGGCAGTTTGAATACATTTGAATGATCATTCGTCACGGAGTAAAATACCTTTGTAGGCACATGTCAACGCCACCTTCCGATGCCAAATATCCCGACACGACAGCTATCACCTTCGACGAGGTCAGCAATAAACTGACTTGTATATACAACGATCATTCGCTATACGTTTGGGATGTACACAACATAAAAAGGGTAAGTCTCCGAGGAATATCCATTGGAGAAATTATATGTTTATATCCTTTCCGAATAGGTGGGAAAATCGCACTCGTTCCTATATCATTCGGCGTGCATTTGGGGCGTCGAAATGGCCCCACCCAATAGCCCCTTACCACCTGGCAGCTTCCTAACTTGCAGCTCCGACGATACGATTCGCGTCTGGTCGTTGGATAAGATCACGGAGAAGAGCGGAAGAGGCATGTACAAGAGAAATATTTACAGTAATGTAAATCTTATTTATATCGATTTTGCGTAAATCCACTCACGTTAGGCGTGTTTCGATCCGCAGGAACTGTTAAAAGTAGTTTATATCGATGACGATTTGACCTATTTGAAAGATCTGGATATATCGGCGAATGCAGTCTCGAATGAGAAGCAGGAGACATCGTACGATGGCAGAAATGGAGTTCGTTGTATAAAATTGAGTCCAGATGGGAAGCATTTAGCTTCTGGGGATCGATCAGGTATGGTATACTGCATAATTAGTCCTTTAAGAGGTTTAAGCCCATGACTTAAGTAATGATTTTGCGCCTCCAATTTTCCCCCATTGAATCCTGGATCCCTTGGTCTGCCCTTTCACTTCTTTCCCGTTTTCCTTGTTTCAATACTCCCCTGCTGTGTATATATTGCGAAAATACAGGATCAAACTCACAACGCTATTACACTTGTTAACAAAAACAATGACAATATTGCGATTAAGCTCAAAAAATTCTTAACTTGCATAGAAATGACCAGCGATCAGCTCTATTATAGTAAAGACAGAAAACTTGACTATGCGCACCATCTGTAGTTTCTGCATAATAATAATAATCGGTAATTCTGCTGGTAGATATCTACATTTTCAATTGTATTCATTCACTCAAGAGCAGAATTGTTTGAATACGTGGGCTCTCATTGTAAACTGAAGACCGAATGAATTAAGTACAAATAAAGAAGAGTTATTCCCTGAGAAAAAATATTTGATTTTTCCACCCTTATTCTAATATCTCGAATGGGGTAGTATCGATTGAGCTAATTTTTGGTATTTACAGTATGTGTGACAGTAGTACTCATTTGCTATGAGTGCATGACTTATCGGTGTAGAACCTTTAATGGATTTATGAGGGCTCAAATGTCCATGATGAAATAGGTAACACTAATTTCCTGCGGTGAGGATAGGTGGCGCAATGCAGATCATTTTACAGATGATGGTGTCAAGTTTCCTAGCTTTACTGTAGGAAGTTAATCGTTGAAAATGACTTAAAAAGAAATAATTCAAGTGACGGTTCGAAAATTATTTAGCTAAGGACCGGTTTCATAATAAACGTCACTTTAGCACTTTAACTAAAATCTGTGTTTTATTTATGACAACTTTGATTTAAAGTTATTTTTAAAGCTTAAGGACGGGTTTCATAATAAATGTCACTTTAGCACTTTAACAAAAGTCTGTATATTATTTATGACAACTTTAAATTAAAGTGATTTAAAGCTTTAAAGTGACATTATGAAACTCACCCTAAGTTAATTATGCAAAAATTGACGAAATTATTTGAGTATCAATTAAATTTAGAAATATTGCTGCAGTTGAGCGTAAATTAGAACTATACGGTTTGAGAGACTCAATAAAATGTTGGCTTACATCGTATCTAGCCAACAGAAAACAGATAGTCACAGTGGATGGCGTTGTTTCATCTGAACTTAGTGCGAAGTCAGGGGTGCAGCAGGGCTCGATACTGGGGCCACTGCTCTTCCTACTGTTTGTTAACGATCTACCATGTGTAATTAATGACGATAATTTCGTAATGTATGCAGATGATATTAGTTACTTACATGCAGCTGCTAATATTTAGGAATTAAGGAAATATATGCAAACTATGCTAAACATATTTGTGCAGCGGTTTACCGTCAATAACTTGCGAATAAACATCGATAAGACAGCTATCATGATGTTTACTCCAAAAAGAAGAGATACTGACTGTAGCCAACTATTGCGAGTTGATGGGCAATCAATTCGACAGGTTACCTCCATCAAGTTACTGGGTCTACATATCGATAATGACTTAGGTTGGTCAACACACATTGATATTTTATGCTCTAAATTATCACAGGCCTGCTACGCGATTTACCGATTAATGGAAGTAACAAACATACATATCACTAAAACGTATTACTACACATGTTTCGAAACTTGGGTGAGGTACGGTCTTATATTCTGGGGGGCCTATTCTCAAAGTAGTCGCGTTTTCCGCCTACAAAAGAGAGCTATTCGCATAATGTCGAGAGTGCAACGTGGTCAGTCATGTCGTACTTTGTTTAAAAGTTTACTTATACTTATTAATAGTAAAAGTAATACTTATTAAAAACATTGAACCTAATTTTAGGTCTAAAACAAAATAAGGATTTTCATAACTACTTTACACGTAATGCTGATGATTTTATTATTCCGAAACATAAACTTGTTACTTACGAAAGCAATCCTCTTTATATTGGTATTAAATTATATAATTCATTAAAATCTGAAATTAAGTTACTCAATAATATTAATTCTTTTAAAAATGCACTAAAAGATTTTTTAGTTAGTAAGTGCTATTATTCCTTAAATGAGTATTTTGAATCATCCTAATTTTCATATCACTTTTATTTTATAATGCTTAAACCTCTAGTATTAATTGCTATTTTGTATTATCATTTTTTGGCTTAGATCCTTTGACTTATCCTATACCACATGTACTTGTTCTGTATTTTCTTGTACTCTTGGTCGTTTGGATAAATATACATTATTGAGCTGCTAAACACAAAAAAAAATGGAAGTATGTAATTGATTTAAACAATATTTGGAAAAATTGTGATTTTTTTAAATATATTCACGAAAATCTGCTTACATCCTCATAATTAAATTCTAAGCAGCCTTTTTCATATAACTTTTTAAGAAATCATAACATCTAACTTCACTTTTTGCAAATTCATGGTATATTTTTTAAATTTACCTACTAGTGGTCATGTAACTTGTGCAAACATAATTTTTGGAGTTCCCAGGCGTGCACAAGCTATCACTCAAAAAAAAAGAGTTCATTTTAATAATAAAACAATTTCCCACATGTGTCAATATTTCTGCCAGTTATTGTATATTCGTCGTTTTTTTATTTATGTTTATGCTTCTTTTCGACTTAATTTCATATCTTCATATAATACAATAGAATTAATTAATTAATAAATAAGTCAAATAATTTTTATTTTAAATTTGCAAGTATACTTGCTAATTGATTATAAATAGGACAAGGATAAAGGTTTTAAAATTTTAAGTTAACACCAATGTTTAAAATGTTATTTAATAATGATTTCCCATTCCACTTCATTCTCGTCGATTCCCTGCACTTTTAAACAACGATTCCTATACAAATTTAATATATTTTTTCGCCTT
Organism: Protaetia brevitarsis; assembly: GCA_004143645.1. Classification (NCBI taxonomy): domain Eukaryota; kingdom Metazoa; phylum Arthropoda; class Insecta; order Coleoptera; family Scarabaeidae; genus Protaetia; species Protaetia brevitarsis. The sequence goes on along the minus strand of RXPK01000026.1, from coordinate 3,155,453 downwards.
TCAGGTAATATAAGGATACACGAAACCACCACTATGGAACGCGTGTTAAAAATCGAAGCACACGATGCTGAAGTCTTATGTTTGGAATATTCGGGTTTAGATACTGATATTAAACTAATGGCTAGTGCCAGTCGCGATCGACTGATCCACGTTTTCGATGTCAATGGAGTAAGTAAATTCCACCATAATTAGGGAAGGGAAAAAATATCGTTTTCACGCAAACCGTTTTTAGGGGTACGATTTCCTACAAACACTTGACGATCATTCCTCATCGATAACTGCTGTGCGTTTATTGAATTCGGCTCACGGAAATTTGCAAATGGTGTCCTGTGGTGCGGATAAGAGCTTAATCTTCCGTTCGTTAGGAGGGGTCTGTTGAACACTTAATTAATAATTATTATATGTTATAATTATATACAGGTTCGCTAAAAAGTATGGATACAGTTAAATATTATGAAAGCTATTAAACAAAACTTGTTGAAATTTGGTACATGGTTAAAAGTATTTAAATTCTATCGTCTAAGATGTTCTTCAAATTTCTATCTTCATTTTTCTGGGGATACAAGACTAACTTGATTTTTTTTTAAATGGCACGAAGGGTCAAATATAATATTTTTAGAAAGAGATTTTTTTCTGCGTTCTGTGATGCAACACATCCATATCTTATTTTAATCGAAACTTTATAAAAAAATTTCGAACTAGTAAAATTTTGAAAAATGAAAAATTTTGTTAGCCTTGGAAATGTTGTCTTTATCTATCGTTACTTCTTTGCTGCGTGAAGTTTGACCAAAAAATAAATAATAATAATTGTAAAAATAACACATTTAACTGAAACAGAACAGATTTTAATAAAAACAAGCTCAAACAAGAAATTACATAATTTTTATGTTACAAAAGATGTTCGAAATGATTTCCATTTACCTCCTGGCAATAATGAACACGTTGAGCAAAATTTTGCAAAGAATCAATCGAAATATTTGGAGAAATACTGGCAATTTCGTTTCTTATACGTTCTTGTAGGTCTTCGATTTGTAATGGTCTGTTGACATACACTCGATTTTTAACATGACCCCACAGGAGAAAATCAAGTGGAGACAGATCAGGAGACCTAGCTGGCCATACAATAGCCCCCTTCGCCCTATCCATCTATCGGGTAATGTTTCATCCAAATATTCGCGCACTTGACGATCAAAATGCGGCGGTGCTCCGTCTTGTTGAAACCATATGGTTTCTGTTGGTATACAATTTCGATTGCCGTGGTTTGGAAATATTTCCCTAAGTCTTGGAACAATATGTTGTTGTAAAAGTTGCAAATATCTTTCAGACGTTAAATTGCCGTTAATGAAAATAGGACCTACGATATTCCGACCAATAATGCCACACCAAACATTAATTTTCTGTCGATGCTGCGTATGAACCTGCTCCACCCAATGCGGATTTCTGTCACACCAACATCGACAGTTATGGCGGTTAACATATCCATTTAGACAAAAAGTTGACTCATCAGAGAAGAGGACTCGATTAAGAAAGTTACCATCCTGATGTATTCTGTACATCATAGTTTCGAAAAATTCGGTTCTGCGGTCAAAATCGTCGTCACTTAATCTTGTAGCGAGTGAATTTTATAAGGATGATATTTTTTGCGTTTCATTATTTTTTGTATGGATCCTCTACTCATGTTGTGGTTCAACGCCAACTGTTGTACTGAATTTTTTGGATTTTCTACCACATCCAACATAACAGTCAAAGAATTTTTTTCGTTGGTAATAATACGAGGTCGCCCAGCTCTTGCGCGGTCTTTAACGCTACCAGTTTCTTGAAATCTTTGTAAGGTTTTTGAAACCGTCGTCCTGGAGATCGGTTCCCGGTTTAGATGAATTTCATTAAAAAAAGTCACTACTTGAGCACAACTTCGCGTTCTGTCGCCATAACCAGCCATAACCAACCATCATGAGAATTTCTATACGCTCAGTTTCGCTTAAATGTACCATTGTTAAACAAATTATTGCGCACAAGTTTAATTTTTAGCGAATATGCAAGTGACACATCGTCAATAACAGCATTTTCAGAGCTAACTTAGTTTTATTTTTCCAGAATTAAATTTTTGAATTTAATTTTTTTTTGCCTTTTAATAAAAAATAAAGGTGGCCATGTGTTACATTACTGAATTCAGAAAAAAAATGCTCTTTTTAAAAATATCAAATTTGACCACCCGTGCCATTAAAAAAAAATCAAGTTAGCCTTGTATTTTCCAAATAAATGATGGTAGAAAATTGAAAGAAATCTCAGATGATAGAATTTAAACACTTCTAACTGTATGCTAAATTTCAACGAGCTCTGCTAAACCGTTCTGAAAATATTTAACTGTATCCATACTTTTTAGCGACACTGTATAATTATCTGACATTTCAGACACCGAATGGTAATCCCCAATTTATCCGTGGACACAACGCCACTGGAAAAACTACTTTATACGATATGGAGGTCGACGCGGGCCAGAAACACGTTCTAACTGCCTGCCAAGATCGCAACGTCAGAATCTACAGTGTCAGCACCGGGAAACACACGAAGAGTTTCAAGGGAAGCACCGGAGACGATGGAACATTGATAAAAGTAATATTTTTCTCGCATACTTCTAAATCCTAATAAATAATCATTGTGGATTTTTTTTTTTTTTTTTAGGTAGTTTTAGACCGTTCTGGAATCTACTTAGCCACGTCGTGCACCGATAAAATCCCTCTCTGTTTACGATTACTATACAGGGGAGTGTATGGCAACGATGTGTGGACATTCGGAACTAGCGACGGGGCTGCGATTCACCAACGATTGTCGAAAGTTGATTTCGGCTAGCGGTGATGGGTTCGTATTTTGATGATCGAAACAAATTTTGTGCTGATTTCTGCTTGAATTTTTTTTTTCAGTTGCATATTCGTATGGAAGGTGCCCCATGATATGGTTGTGACGATGCACGCAAGATTGAGTCAACAGGCTCTGCGACAAGGGAAGACTTTAGATAATGAAATATTCTCTGACGGGCAAAATGTTGATTTCTACGATACGAACCCAGTAGAAAATGATTATAGGTATGTATTTGACACTATTATTAATCACAACAGAATACAGAGTGTTCCATTTAATGAACAAAAAATCATTTATTGTGCTGCTGGCATTACTGAACACTTGGTGTGCCGCAAGATAGAGTTTTGTGTCCTATTCTCTTTTCTATTTACACTTTTTCATCTAGATTTTGAAAAAGAATAATTTATATTTTAATTAATTTATTTTGCCGGCAGTACGGCTGAAAAGGAAGGGTGCATCATTGCCAGTCTTGAAAGTCAAGCAGCAATATGCGGTACCGGTTGTTGGTTGGGTCACCATTCGGACAACACTTCTCAGTGGCTCGGTGTGTTCCGGCACTCTAGCCAAGGGCCTTCAAGGCCTGTAGTGCTGAGTTATTATTATTATTAATTTATTTTACCATCTCTGATACATTATCTCGAAAACATTTATTTAATTGGGAATACGGTACATATTATTTTTTAATTGATACTGCTGTGTATTGATTGAAGTAAATAAGAATATACTAAACTGATTTTTTAAAAATGAAAAAGAAAAAATATTAGCTAGTAGCTCAAAGGAAAAGATTTTAAATAAAACAAAAGAACTATTAATTTCAGATTCAGAGAGAACATTCATCAGAGCAGCACTTTAAATTCAATATGTTTCACACATAGTTAGTTATTGTACGTGACAAATAACCTTGTTAGTAATTTTTAGAAAGATGTAAATTTTAAAGTAATTTCTAAAATGTTTTATGTTGTCTTTAAATATAAAAAATTGAATTGTAGGAAAGAATTTCTGAAGAAGACAATAATAAAAGCTTGTCGAAACGTCAAAAGAGAGTATTTTAATTGGTAAAAAAAATTGATTCATTTTAAAAAAAAAAGCCGCTACCTCAAGAAAAAAAAAAAACATAATTAATCTCAGAGTTATACGAAAAGTAAATTGTGAGTGAATGAAATCAGACTTTCTTAATTACACGGAAAATTGAAAAAGTTTAATATAAAATAAAAGGACAGAATTTTTAACCCAGTGAAGCTAATTAAACAATCAATTTATTTAAAAAAAAAAAAACGGGCTAAAATACAAATGTACAGAAAAAAACCCTGAACTGAAGGTTCTGGCCTAAAATAAAAACTGCACTATACTCTAATTTAAAATAGGATAACGCTATTTCCTATACAAAGCAAAAAAAAAGAGGTTTTATTTTGTTCAGGAAGATTATTCAATATCTTTAAATTTCTATCCATACATGGTTTCTCAAATTAAAATCTAAGCGTGGACAAATGCTAGAAATTTACAAAAAATGAAGAAAAAAAACTAAATGAAAGAACAATGCTTCTACTCACCCAAACGAGGTGATAGAAAAAAAAATTAAAAATGATACAGCAAAATAGATTAACAAAAAAATTAACTCTTTAAATATAAACGAGAGAAAAAAACTAAAATAAATCTTCCAAAACAAAAAAAAATAATTGATCTTATATCTATAAAGTGCATACTTTAATACATTAACAATTATTACAATAAAAAATCCTTGATTGACTATAATTAAAGAAGAATACAAAATTAATTTTTTCAATACAAAATGGCAACAATGATTTAAGAAAAACGTTTACTCACGTCAATAGTCGAACAAGGAAGTGTTTAACAAAATCCTACAATTGTTTTTCTTACAAAAATCCCTCTTTCAAAATCCGTACAACGCAGACGTAAAACATTTCAACGACAATATTTAATAGAATACGCATTAAATCAGCACAAGCGAACAATAGACATTTGAATGACTGGATTAATTAAAAAAAATCTTAACACTACATAATTAAAATCATACAATAAATTCTTAAGGCCGTTTTACACCTAGCTATTTATTGTGCAATTTAAAATTTTACGTGCATAACACGGATTAAATACGTATTATACACGTAAAATTTTAAATTGGCCAATAAATTGCATAATAAATAGCTAGGTGAAAAACGGCCTTTAAACTAAAATTATGCAAAACAAGACAAAATTATGAAAATTCTCGGTAAATTGAAAATCAGCTGTTCAAACAAATAATTCACATAAACAACCATAATATGCAACTTAAAATACACGTCAGTGATAAATGAGTTATATAAACAACAGCAATACGTTTCGGACTTCTTTTTAGTCTATTTTCAAACAGTCCTTCATAGCAAACATTTCTTCCCGTCCTAATTATTCACAATTCCTAGAAATTAATTGTACCAAAATATAAAATTTCAAAAACAAATATTAATTTGTAAAATTACCTTATAATCTTGTGTTTTTCTTTTATACAGTCATTCAAACATTCACCGTTGGTTAGTGTGCGTCAATTAACATTTTAAATTTTTTGTTATTAAACATATATTTAAAACAAACATCTTAAACTCAACATTCACAAACACAAAGTGTAGTCCTGTGCGTATACTTTTCCATACAACTTTTTATATATCCCTATGAACGTTATTTTTATCCATTTGATAAATTGCGATTAATTAGGATAGGAAGAAATGTTTGCTATGAAAGAATGTTTGAAAATGGACTAAAAAGAAGTGGGAAAAGTAAAAATTAAGAAATAATATGTACCGTATTCCCAATTAAATAAATGTTTTCAAGATAATACACTTATTTTACTTATAGACTATCTGCAATATACCAAATTTCTATTTAGATAATTGCCAAATGTATTACTCTTTTAAGGCATCAGAATGGGCTGCAGGGATCGATAAAATTAATGCAGATCTAAATGGCAAATGTGAATTTTGTCCATTTCTGAGACACATTCTGAGAAGCTTTTGATATCTCGTACGCGAAGCAAAATATCGAGACTTGACCCTGTTTGTGAGGTCGTAGTAGGCTGAGTTTCAACTTGACATTTTAGTTCGGTACCTCGAAAAAAAATGTGACTCATTAATCTTTATAACTGTGCAAAAAATCTAACCTCTACTCTTTCAAGTAAATAATATACAAGGGTGTCTTCATACTAAATGCGACACACTGTATAATATTATGTTTTGTAATTGGCATTACAACACTAAAAACGATTTATTAATTTGATTGTAGTAATTAAACATTTGTTTTCTTAATTTACTGCTTTATTTATAAAATATACGTAACGTACTATACAAAGGTGTACAACGACATAACATGGATATAACCTAACTAACTTCTTTCCTAACGCTAGTTCTCCCTCTAATCTCCACACTTTGGCGGCAAATTTAAATTTAAAATAGATGACTATATTATGACTATTCTTCAAGATTTTATCGAAAGTCTATACTGTGTGGCCGCTTCAGCAAGGTTCCACTGTATTTACTTTTTATATCTAAAGATAATTATTTTTGCAGGTTTAGCATCGGGCAACTGCCCTTATGGGCTAAGAAACACATCTCAGATGATACTAGTCCACCAGTTTCTTTAACTAAATCGGTGGTTGCACCGAAAGGTCGTTGGGCACAAAGAGCGGAAAGAAGCATTGGTGTTAAGAGCTTTTATTCGTCAGACACGGTAATACCATTTCCAGCCCCGCAAGGTAAAATAGATTTTTCACTAATTTTTTTAAGTTAAATAAAATGAATTAAGAACAAAATTGTTGAAAATTGAAAAGATTAACAGATACTTTGAACTGCATAAGTGCTAGAACTAAAAATGCATGTATGAAGGAAAATATGAATCAGTTAATATTGAATAGTTCAGAACTTGTTTTCAGTTCAATAAATTATTAGTGTGAATCGTGAATATTATAATTCTCTTGAAAAAGTTCAGAATTTGCATTAGTTAAAAGGTTTTATATCAATCCTATGTCCGGTATCATTTATATGTTGTGGCACACTTGATGATTCAAATTTCCCACCGTGATAATGTTTTGATAATTTCTCATATCATTACTGGTAAGGGATTTCTCTTTGATTTGGTTTATAAGATTCTGTCGAAATTGTTGGCATGCAGAACACAATTTAGCTTATCCAAAATGATTATGATGCTCCCTAATATATATAATAGATATACCAGGTGTCCAGCCTAAGATGCAACGGTCCATAGCCGATTTATTATTGTTTTTTTTTGGAAAAATGTTTCAAATAAATGTTGCCTCGAATCATATTCTACACATTTTAAAATTAGTTTCAGTAATGGTGGACTTCCGGTTGTACCGGAAGTAGATACTAACCTTATTATTTTAAATGGAATACCCTGTATATTATTGTATTTTTGGATTCCTTGTTAAATTTAAATAACAATACGTTAGGCATACATTGGGGCTAAGTTGTACCGTTTCCGAATTACATGACGTTTTTCGAAAAAAATGACATTTGCAATGTCTGCGGTGTTTGGAAATATCTCCGGAAATACGAAAGTTAGAAAGATGCGGTTTTCAGTTTTCGCTTAATCATGAAACAGCACACGTCTTTTATTTTAAAATTATTGCGTTTACATTACAGAATTATTAAATAGGGCTCTGTAATTTTCGAACTCTAAAATCATGGATAACTTGATTTTTTTTTAATTGAATGGTATAGCAATTTTTACATAAATGGACGTAAAATTTAATTTTCTTTCGATTTTATAGGAGTGTCATTGCGTCTATCTCCAAAAGTTTTGCAGATATTCGCGATTTTTCAGTTTTTCATGATATATACGTATTGCGAAGCGCCGGCCACCTTCCCCTCGCATTTCACCAGGCTTGAGACTGGCTGCAGTAATATTGGCATGTTTAGAAAGTGGCCAATATAATAAGACTACTGGAAACAAAACTTAAAATTAAAAAAAAATGTAGAATTTACTGAAGCGCGTTGGAAATGAACATAGCAATGGAGTCTTGCTCGCAACAGGTTACACTTTAAATGTTAGTGCCGTCAAATGTCATTTTTTTTTTTTTCGAAAAACGTCATGTAATTCGGAAACGGTACAACTTAGCCCCAATGTATGCCTAACGTATTGTTATTTAAATTTAACAAGGAATCCAAAAATACAATAATATACAGGGTATTCCATTTAAAATAATAAGGTTAGTATCTACTTCCGGTACAACCGGAAGTCCACCATTACTGAAACTAATTTTAAAATGTGTAGAATATGATTCGAGGCAACATTTATTTGAAACATTTTTCCAAAAAAACAATAATAAACCGGCTATGGACCGTTGCATCTTAGGCTGGACACCCGGTACAATAATTAAATCAATTTAATATATATTTATTATAATTTTAGAAAGGAGAATGGATCCGAACGCTTCGAAAGACAGTTCAATAGACAGCGGAACAGAAATAAAACAATATTCGGAGTTGCGCAGAGAAATCATAAGCCGGCAGGTTAGATTGTTAAAAAAAATCCATCCTAATTTTAACCAAATAACACCCCAAAAAAGTGCTATATAATAACTATTTTCAGGATGATGAACTCACATTTAACTCAGAAAGTTTTAACGAAACTAACCGGTCGACACAGGTACATACAACATCGCTTGTTTAACTATCACCTTTGCAACTTCTCACAGACAAATCGAATAACTCAAATATGATTTTAGATATCGACAAGTAACATTACGATCACCAGAGGTGATGCGAGGCGGAACATATTGACAGACGATAGCACTCTGGGATCATTACGAGATCCGGATGCCGAGTCGACAGCTCACGATGGTGATATTGATTCCGATCAGGAGTATCGACATCAACCTCTGTATTATCCCACGCAAATCGATTCGGCTAGGTGATTATTATGTTCCAACTTAATCGTGTAGTTGTATTTTATGTTGTTTTGAATTTGTCCAGCGGAAGTGAGTTTACAATAACGAATATTGATGCCGATGAGTTGAGGAAATCGATCCGTAAGTCCAAGAAGGGTAATTTGGCCCCCATCGCTATACAGCAACCGGTTTCGATATCCGGCAGTCAAGATTCGGATGATGATGAAGACGATGTAAGTTGTGATTTTATCGTTTAATTAAAGGGGCTGCTTTTACTGCATTAATTAAAATGAAAAAAAGATTAATTGTAGAAAATTGTAAAATTGTGCGAAATGTGGTGATTAGCGTTGGGCAGATTACACAGAAAAAGTATTCGAAAATGTTCGAGTACGAGTACATGGACCAAATTATTCGAGTACATTTTATATGAATACGTTGGTGCACGAGTACTCGTAATTTTCAAGTACTTGTGTACTGACAATTACAAGTACGTAAGTACAATTAATATAATTTTTATTTGAAGCCTAAAAAAAATATATGTATATTCGATTTTATAATACACGTAAAATAAAGTCACTAGATATATAAAGTACCGCAAATGTGCATCCAGCCTTGTTCCGAGTACTCAAGTTTTGCTTGGTTTTACCCCGAAAAAATCCAATACACCACGACTGTTTCCACAATAATAAAGTTTTTTTGACATAAAAACTGATAACAACAGAAGTTATTCATTTGTCGTAGGCTTCAACTCCGAGCGGCGAAACTACAGATCGTAATCCAATGTCTATACTGTCTTTAAGCTCGGAATCCCTCGACCAATTAGCAAGTCGCGAAAAATATCTGCAATCGACTTTCGAAAGTTTGAGCGGCGCGGAAATGGAATCTCCAAGTAATCTTTTCATATACTGGTATTTGCGGCTTTGTACCCAATATTTTCCGTATGCTTGCAGTAAATAAGTCTTCGATATCTTCCCAATATCACACCACTAGAACCAATGGCACCCCGTTAGTACCGAGGAATTTATCTGTTATACAAGCAGCGAAACAGACCAAGAACGATCCGGATACATTGAAGAAACGAGAGGAATTATCGAAGATCATCGCCGACACTAAGAAAAAACTAGCTACCGTAAGTCGTATTCGTAGTTAGTGATGGGCGAATCGCGTACGAATGATATTTTCGAATTCGCCCATCGCGATTTGTAATAATTTCTTTGAATTCTCTTTACAGGTCGGTTATAACAGTCCGTTAAAATATAGCAAATCCATCCACGATCTGTCACACATCCCGGAAAAAGACAAGTGGGGCTCCTCGCCGAATAGAAAACAAGGTAACGAAAACGATATTTCGCAATGTCCATGCTCGCCACCGGCCGCCACATCATCGACAACCAACAATATCAATAATCCCCCCGAATTATCCTACCAACTTAACAGGAGCGATTTCCCCTATTCTATTAACGATACTAACTCAGAAACAGAAATAGCTACACGTTACAGCTTGCATGACTGCAATAACCTAGCTTCGAGCATTTCCCTGCCCGTCGATTTGCAACTGTGCGGCTGTCACATGAAGGATCTGATCGAGGTCTGCTCGGTTCCCAATAATCCCACCACCACGAAACTCAGCGATATGCTGCAGAAGAGCCCCGAGAAGTCGCAGAAAGATCTGGCAGCGTTGATCAAGCCGAGGAAATTGCAATTGGATAAGACTTTGACGAAGTATAAGATGCATAAGAGTCTGCCCGTATCGCCTGTCAGCGAAGAGTGTCGACTGTCGGATTTCGTTCAGGATAAGATGCAGAGCAGCTCGAAGGATGATTTCTCGACCCGTAGGTCGTTTAGTTACTTCGTGGACTTTAAAGATGACACCGATAGGGGTTTCAAGCAGATTTGCGAAGACATCGAGAAGTTCTCGCAGGATTTCAGCAAGAATTACGATACGATATTGGATCAGAAGAAGATCGATGAGGATGATGGCAATTTCAGCTCGGATTCCTTGGAGGATTGCAGTTTTACATCGTCACGTAATAAGAAACAGAAGGAGCTCGTCCCTCCTAGACGGTGTGTCTCGAATAATGAGATATACAAGTACCAAATGGAAGAAACTGATTACAGCAACTTCTACCACGCATACGATTGCGATATCCCCAAAAGCGAGAGCTTCTATTTGAACCCTAGCAACAAGAATTCGCAGGATAGCATCTTATCGGAGGATAATCTAGATTACGACTGTCTCAGAGCGAAGAGCTATTGCAACAGTTTAGAAAGCGTGCTCTCGAATGAATCTGATTGTAAGTCGGCACCGTTAGAGATTCTATTTACCACTCATCGAAGGTCATGCAAGAAGAACGAAGGTGAATTCTCTAAATCATTACCCAAAAATGCCACCAATGACTTCTACAATTACGATTGCAATCAATACTTAAAACCATATTTGTCGAATACTTGTGACGTGATGAGGAGATCGCAAACATTCACCGCTGTCGAAACGAATTACACAAAATCTAACTTGCGCACATCACAAACCCAAACCGATATCGATTATAAAACCCCGGAAGATGTGATTGTGAAAAAGGCTAATATGAGCGCGGATTTCCAGCAGAAATTGCTGAAATTCGAAAGCTGCATCGCACAGAACGAAGTAAAACAAAATCCGAAGAAACGCGAGCAGCAGAAAAAAGCCATCGCATTCTTTGTCGAAGCGGAACCCAAAGTGAAACACCCCAAGCCGATAATGAGAGAACGGAATGAAGACGTCAGGAATATCACTACAACGAAAAAGGATAACATCATGCATATACCGAGTTTGGAAAGTAAGAATCGACAATATAAAAGCAAATTTTGTAACGTATTAAATAACAAGCCGGACTTCAACATTGAAATATTCGAGAGTGGTAATCGCAATAAAAATTCAAACGGGAACAATTTCACTTTAACGAACTTCAATTTCGATCGATCCTCTAATAAGAATAACGTGCAAGAAACCTCCAGCTTAGACAGGCATTTATTGTCGAAAGGATTGTTAGATTCCGAGAAAATATGCCACAAACCCCCCAAAGCAGTGCGTCGACACAGTTCCAGGAATCGTAAAGGCAAAACCTCTTACGAATACATCCGAAAAGATGATTTCTTCCGCGATCTAAAAAATCACAATAACTCCAAACGATCTGTAGGTCTGAACAATTGCAGTAACGAAAACCTAGCCCCGACTGTGGAAAAAACAATCGAATTTCACTACAAGGAGAAGAATTTAGACAAAGAATGTGAGAATGGGAATACTTTATTCACAGAGCTGTACGATAGTTTAGATAAACCGATATCGAATACCAAAATGGATCACGATTCGTTGGAAGTTAATTTGAATGTCAACGAAGACAACGGGAAGATGTACGACAGTCTAGAAGTCGACACGAAGAACGTTTTCGTTAAAAATAGCCACGATGACGCGTGTAACGTGTGGAAAGATAGGAAAAAGGACAAATTGAAGCACGGTTATCCGACAGCCATGGATCGGATACAATTCGCTCTGCAGAATATAAAGATATTAAACGAGATACAAAAGAAAATCCACAAGATCAACAATCTAGTCGATATATTCAAGCAGAACATGTGCGTAGGGAAGGTGAGGGCCTTATCAAGTATGTACGAGAGCTTGACCAACTCGAAAAGTTACTACAACGACCTGTCGAAGCATCAAATCCCCCATGTCAAGTTTAGACGCAGGAATTTGAGCTTGCCAAACTTCGTCGAACGCAGACTGAACTACGAAAGTCGCAAAAACGAAACTGACACCAAGAGCGATACCAAAAACGACTATAAGAAACAACAAAAATAAACGGAAAGAGCCTAAATCGTCTGCCCATGGAGAGAGCAGCTCGAAATTGAACGTATCGAATGATGGACCGACTGATGATTCCGAGAATCAAGGTGAACAGATTTCCTAAGCAGTATATACATAGATAGTTCACGCAACGCATGGATGTTATCGAACAAGTAGCTTTTTGTTTCTGCATCTTTCGGATGACGTATTATTGGCTGTTTTTTGATTATCGATGTATTTTATTTAATTTTATATCTCCTGTACAGCGACACGGCGCATGGATGTTCAAAGAGACAAAGAGAAATCCTGTTAATCCTGATCAATATAGCAGATAATCCTATTTCATCCTTCCGTTAATATTCCAACATCCGCCCCTGTATATATCAACACCGTCAGAATTCGTTTTATAGAGCATTTTTTTTAATACTCTCTATGGATTTTCACTAAATAAATTACTTAAATGAAAAAGCATGCGACATTGGGTTTTTTTCTGTGTGTTTTTAGCTTGATATAAACGAAATCGTACGTGCATACAGGGGTTCAAAAGAAAACGTACAGATTTCCCATAACGCTGTTTTTAATTTTTTTGTTTTTACATTTCATTTGGAAATATCATTTTGAAACGTTCGGCATTCAAATATAGTGCATGGCTTTTCATCCGATGTTTCCATCAATGTGTTATTCGCATGTTTGCAGTGCATATAGATTCCGATAGTGCGGAAAGCAGTTTACGTAGAACGTGCAGTTTGAGTGATCTGAGCATGCAAAGTCCCATAGTTGTACAACCGAAACGAAAGATCGAACAAGGTGAGTCTTTTTTTCTTTTCGATTCGCTTCCTAACTTGTAAAAATACGATGGATGAAATAATCGCTGCGATTATTCTTATAATCGATATTTCCACCACTGTATTTTTTAATCTTATCGCCTTCTTGAAGACATCGATGGATTAGGCTACAACGGAATCTCCTTTCAGTTTCAGGCAAGCTGGTGAAAAGCACCACGACCACCCGAGCCAATTCGAGATATTCCAAGAGCCTCTCGATAACCAGGAGCAGTTCGACGGGTGTCTTGAATCAATCGGATTCAGACAATGAAACGATCGAAAAGAAACCGCAGAGTAGGCTAATGCGCCCTACCATAAGTTCACTTAACAAACTCGCTAATGTCAAAAATACTAACCTTCGCAAGAGGCATTCCCATTCTGTCAGTAAGTTTATGTTGTTGTCTCACTCTCCCATTATTTAGGGATTTTTACCTCTTATTTTAAAATGGAGTGGAGAATTTGCCTACAGATGCTGCAACGTAGTTGATTCGAGAGCTTGCCAGATGTAGTGCCTTTGTAGTTTCGCTCTGTTTACTGACTGAGCTTTATCCTATTTTATTATTTGTTTTTAGTAGTCGGGGCTTTGGCTGTTATCGAGGTAACGTTTTACTAATCACGAGCGACTAACTTTAGCATAAATCTGCTTGCATTTATATTTTGGTTTCGGGATAGTAGCTCTATGTTTTTAAAAAGGATAGTATAACACAATTATTTTTAAATTAGTAGATATATAATAGATATTCAGATAAATTTCTTACTTTTACACAAAAAAAAACTAATTTATTTTCATTTACTCATCATCATTATTCATTTGTTTCTAATAATGCGGTGTTGCCACATTCCCAAACTTTTTTTCTTATTTTCTAAACGTTTTTTTTTTATTAAATACTAACAGTGAATCTAAGCTCGCTGGGTAACGAAGACAGTTCCTCCGAGGATGGCGAAAAACGCATACAAGTAAAACCTACAGCGCCCCCTAGGACGCGCACCCTAAATTCCGACCCCTCGGCCAGGAAAAATTTCGAATAAGGACAAACCCAAAGGTGAATAATAAGCGAATTCAAACAAATTTAACCGCTTTTCATGGGAATATTTTCTTACATACATTTCAGCTATGAATAGAGCTTCGACCTTGAGTTATGATAAGAATAACGAAGACCTGGAATCAACTTTGACGAGCGTTTTCGACGATACGACGGAAGATTTCGATGTTTCAACCGTGCAACGTTAGTATTTAAAATAATTCTTTTTTTCTCTTCGTTAATTTAAATTTGTATTAGCCTCAGTGTCGTATTTTAGGGCCTCTATGTTGTATAAGTGACTATTGTTGTCTATTTAATTGCAATTTGTGCAAATTTTATGGTGAAATAATCGTTTATTTGGAAATTGAGATAATTTATTCTACACAGGAGTACCTGAATGCTATAGTTTAGGACCATTATTTCTTGTACAAAAATTCTTTGTCAATTTTATGATGAAATTATTACTTTTTAACTTCATATTCACATATATTCTAACGTTTTCAAGGTTAAAATGACCGACACAGGCGAAATATTAAATAAAAAAGTATTTATTTTTACACTTAAGTCTAAATAACATAAAATAACACAAATTAAAACACTGATAACTGACAGCACTAGTAAAAGCCTTACTTTAAGCTAAATTCACTTAAATGCTACTTATTTATATTCACAATTTATTATGACTACTTATTTTCACAGTTCATTTATTACGTACCTGACTTTTACTTCGGCTTTCCCAATAGAACTCTCCAATATAACTGAAATGTGTATGTTTTGCGCCTCCGGTTCTAGAGCAGTCTACATCTTTCCTAAATGTTCCACTTCTGGTACATTCGCACTAAAAACTTCAACGATTGCCCCTCGATAAAGCATATAATAAAGGCGCCCTCTGTGAGCTGTTTAATTATACCTACGATAATCTCGGCTTTATACAGATGGCGCCATCTGCTGGAGTAGTTGGTAATTCAAATTTTAGGTAGACGCGCGTAATAATAATATTGGAGTATCTCAGTATCATATTTAGGGTACCTTACTCTATAAAAAAAAATGTTCATTTGTTTAGAATTTTAGGATGATTATTTGTTTTATTTATTTTTTTATGTCGATATTAAATTATGTGTTACCCCTTCTTTTTTATATATAAATCTATATCTACCTGTTTAATTAGATTATTTTTCCAAATTTGTAACATAAATTTTTTTAACTAAAAATGTAGTCTTTTACAAAATTTAGTGCCTCGCACGCGCGTATACAAGGGGGGGGGGTAATGGGCGGTAATTACCCCCCCGCCCCCCATGAGCCAACGAAACCTACTTGTAAATCAAAATTTTGCATTTAAAGACAAACATTCACCCTTCTTTTTTCCTTTTTTTGTGTAATTACCCCTCCCATGATGACACTATTCAAATTGTATCGAAAAAAGTCGACCTTTTTTTTTTTTTTTTTAGTTAAAAAAAAATATCATCTCTATTACCCCCTATAAACTCAAGTTGTATACGCGCCTGTGCCCTCGATAACTGTTATTCCAGCTTAACTATCTTCCAAAATTCACATTTTAAGTTATGATTGCGTTTATGAACCATAGGCCATGTTTTAGGCCCACGCTTGTTTGTAAATTATTAATTCTTCAATGTTATAATAGAATTATTAGCTTTTTTTTAAAATTAATTTGTATGTATAATATTTGAGTACCTCATTACTCTATTTAGGGCACTTTGTTTATATATTAAAAAAAACTTTGACTAACTAACTTTATATTTTCTTATTAATCTATATTTTTATGTAAATAATTGCAATATTTTTCTAATTTTACTATAAAATCTTGGTTTTAACCCAAAATTTTACATTTGTGATATTGGAGTGCCTCAATACCCTACTTTAGGCCCATCACTTTATCCAAATTCACGAAAATCTAAACGCTATTTGGCAATTTGAGCAATAATATTAGACAATCAGCGGGAGGGCTTTATGTTTTATTAGAATCTATATTTTTATGTAAACGATTGCAATATTTTTTTTTATATTTATTATAAAATCTTGGTTTTTAACTAAAAATTTACATTTTTCACATGGGAGTACTTCAATACCCTACTTTAGCCCCATCGCTTTACATAAATTCACGTATTTAACATATTTTCACTGCAGTATCCACCCAGTTATGCGACGAGGTGGCGTTACAACTCACCAAAGCGGCAAACAACGTCGTGGAACTCTACAGGAGGCTGACAGACGTCGAGACGAACAGCAGCGAACAGTTGGCCAGCGTCCAGAAGACGGATATGGTGAAGAACCTGGAACTATCCATCAGCCGTACGCAAAAGATGTTACAGGAACTCCAACTGGAGCGGATACGAAGGAACAACGGATTGGACGTGAATCAAACGGACACGGTGAAGAAGTTGAACGATCTGGCCGCCAGAGGCATGACCAACATCAAAATACCGTCGTCAGTATGAATGCAACAGTACTCGACATCCTGTTGGGAATGATGCAGCAGAAGATACAGAATACGAACAACACCTGATGCCTGCGGGATAAGGAGTTGTGCTTCGCGTTCAGTCAGGATAATATTTAAGAAGATTGTTGCGTATGAGAATTTGTATCGTCGTGTGTGTGAATCGAGAGAAGTACTGGAATCTCTTTATAATTTATTGTTATATGTTTTTCTTTTTTCTTTTTTAAATCGATTTTATAGTATTTTAACCGCAAGATTAATATCCTAAAAGTAAGCATTCCAATTATAAAAATGGCTGTAACGATACATATATTTGATATGATTATATCATAACGATTAATTAATTAATCCGACAGAATATTTATCGTAAAAAAAAGGTGTACCTATATAAATGTGAAACAACATATTTTGTAGTAAAATTTGTAATTTGTACCGACGGTGTGTGTTAAATATGCAGTTAACTAGCGTAGGAACGAACGATTTGTAGTAGTGTCATAAAAAGAAAATGCGTCAATTTATCAATGAACGGAATTGTTTTTTTGTTAGCCTGAAATCGTTTATATTTATCGCAAAGAGTGAATTGATCGTGTATAAGCAAGCAAGCAGCGATTGTGTGCCGAATTTTAAACGGAATTGTTTTGATTTTCCTCTAAGAATCTAGTTGATTATATTTAAATATAAGCGAACTGCCAAAAAAAAAAAGAATTAAATGTAGGCTTTTAATAAAGAAATGCTTTTTAATATTGTGCAACAAAAAGGAATATTATTCTTCGTAAATGTATGTAAATATTTAAGAAATGCAATCGTAATTTAATAAACAAAATATTGATATTATTAACTTCCATATAATTAACTACCTAATACGATTTTGACTTTTCTGTTTTATCGTTTTAATATCCCTTTTTTGTTATAATTCTTATTATTATTGTGCGAAATAAGACGCTTTCGATAATTTCTAATTTAAGATAGATCCCCTCCCCCTTAATCGATGTGTATCTGTTATATTTGCGAAATGTTAATGCCTATTTGTAAAATATCGTTCGTCCCTCACTTTTATTTTAACATAGATAAATGTAAATGAAATGCGGAGTTTTTAGCGTCTCTATTGTTCAAGTAATGCAAGTAAAGTGGGATTACATAGATTCGATTGGAATATGCTGTAAAATCCGCATTTTATTCGAAAATAATGATGAAGAAAATAATAAATGAAAATACAAGAAATAGTGCATAAAAATAATGATGATTTTATTGTATTGTGTAACGTTGTTTGTTTTTTTTTTATATAATGTATATTGTAATAAATAATTAATAAAATTAACGGTTTATAATCACTATTGTCGCAGAATTGAAATTGTCGAAAATTGAAGAACAAGATGATTATTAAAATAAATAAACAAATGAACATTATTATTGTAATGTATTATTAATAAAACGTATTAAAAATAATGTTGTATTTTTTTGTTGTGTTTATGTTTGTTATTGTTATTACATAAGTAATTTGTTTTTAAAAAACAAACCTCTGCTTTAGAATACATTTCTGTATTTTAAAATATCCAGTCATCATTAATTCGTCAATTCAAAATTAATTATCGATTATTAATGCGCACGATATTGCATTTTAGAGGTGTTATTCGAAAAATGGTAAGTGTCGTTTTGCAGTGTATTAAGGCTGGGTTTTGACACAAAAAATCCCGTAACAAGTGAAGTTAGGTGCAAAGAGCTTTCTATTTAATAATAGATGACGCTACATGAGAGGAATTACGCTAAAATTATTACTATTGCAGCAGTTCATGTTCGTAATATTATTAATCTTTTTTTTTTTTTGTTTGGCATGTTACATTCAACTCAAAAAATAATGACATACGGAAAACGCGGTATAGAAAGATGCATCTGCTTTATTTAATATTAAAATTACTTTTGAATTTAATCCTTTGCGGAAACTACAAAGATAACACTCTGCAAATGTAAATTTCTAGCCGAAAAGGTTGGGGCATCTTTGTCGTATACCGTTGTCATTCGGGACAGACAATTGCAGACAGATAGGATATATTTTGTCGTTCTTGAGAAGAAAAAAACTCTTAAATAACAGACGACAATAATAGCCGGAGATATTTCTATATATTTATAAATATCTCTAGTTATATACCCGTAGTCCATAACAACGTAAAAATGTAAAGTCAGGAAGACAAAAACATATATAAGGGAAATCCACTACAGCAACGGTAGTAGTTGAATACAACTCTTCGACCGCTCAACACCTAGCAAGCTGCTGCCCATCTTACCTTCAAACTCTCAAGAACATTGTGTAACTTTGTTAAGCTTTGTAATTAAGTAATAAAGTTAATTTTTAAAAAGGTTGTTAGTGAACCCAAAATCCTAACTCTTTGATAATAGCTTTCTTTTTACCGTCCAACTCGGCACACTTTACTGTTATTACGAGGTACATACTCGCCAAAATCGAGTCGTAAAAATAAAACTAATACTCCATTTTAATCGTGATAGAAAATTGAGCTGTCGAAAGGGGAAATAAATACTAGGAAATCCAGTATTTCTTTTCTTTTTTTTTGCAGTTGTGATGAAGATAGAAAAATCCTTGGCATACAAAAGAGCTTGTTCTTTTATTTGATTGAGGTTTTCGAAAAAGGAAATATGTGAAAGAAAATGCAATGGGAGGGAGGCCCTTTGTATTAAATACGAAACATCACTGGTAGTAACCAGTGGCGGCTCGTGAGTTTTATGAAAGAGGGTGGGCACAAAATAATAACTTGCCTATTTTTTGTACATAAAATCCATTCTCCTATTTTTCATGCTGAAAAAGGCGTCTATGACTTTGTTGTAAAAATGCGTTTAGTCGATCTTCTGACATTGTGCTTCTCAGAAAAGTTTTAATGCGTTTGAGGGTGGAAAAACATCGTTCACATACTGTTGTCGACATGGGGGTTGTACAAATAATATCCAACAGTTTATATGTTTCCGTCAAAACTTTTTTTAGGTTGTTTCTGTTATGAACACCAAAAGTGGCAGAACACTACCTACATCTACGTCACACATGTCATCGCGCTCAGAAATTATTGAAAGTTCACTTTCAATTTCACGCTGTCCAACTATTTCCTCTATTCGAGTATTTCGAGTTTTACTTTACGGAACATAGTTTTGAGCGTTCGCATATGCACTAGCGCTAGTGTCTCTGGTGCGGAAGGAAACTTTGATACCATCATTATAAAAATACGTAAAAAATAATAAAATAAAAAAATGCATTGAATTACATGCCAATTTCTTTCTGTGTTTATCTTGGTGGTTGGGTGGGCACGTACCCTTGTGCCCTTTAGTACCAGCCGCCACTGGTAGTAACGCTACATAATCTTAACGTTTACAAAAATGGCCACGACTTCTCTCTCTGTCACTTTTATCCATATAATCAGTGTCCTTGGCGAATGCTGGGAGATAACGAAAGTCGTTCCATGGGCGCATTTAATAATAACTGATAGCTGACTGATTTACAGTAGACTCGCGATTATGTGAACTAATCACATTTCACATATTTCATCATTTGTCAAAAGTAGTATACAAATGGTCGCGAGGCTACTGTATTATATTTTTGTTATTAAGAATCATAGGGAAATTATTTAGTTAGAGTAGAATCATTTCAATTGTTATGGAACCCATATAGTACTTAGAATCGGTAGCCTCGTATAGTACTTTTTTTAGATGGAGCACGGGGTTGGGATGATTTGTAATAATTTAGTTTTCATAAATAAAGTCACTTTCATCCCTCTTTTTGGTCACGGTTCCGAACTAGTTCGGTGCTGCCAACCCAAAGCTCTTCAACTGTTACCAACTTACAAACATGTCTTACAGTAGTAATTTTTTTTCAGTTGAAATGAAGATAGAAAAATCCTTGGCATACAAATAAGATCATATGCATATTTTATCGTTTAATCTTTAAAAAAAAAAGGCCTAAAACACGTACTAATAAGTTTTGTATGATCTTCCTGTACATGTTTACCTTTAAGCTTTTCTACAGTTTTTTTAGGGAGGATAAACTTCAACAAAAGAAACATAAAAGATACAGACGAGAATACTAGTTTTCTTTTTACCATTTAAAACTCAGCACACTTTTATTACGAGGTACTCACTCAGCAAAATCGAGGCGTAAAAACAACGCTACCAACACTCCATTTTAACCGTGATAGAGAATTGTGATGTCAGAAAAGGAAATAAATGATAGGGAATGCATTTTTTTCTTTCAGTTGTAGTAAAGACAGAAAAATCCTTGACATACAAAAAAAGCTCGGCACTTCTTTTATTTAATAATAAATGCTTTTCCTTATGTACGTAATATTTATATATACAAAAAATATATACATGTTCTTAAAGAGAAACACTTAAATTGAAACACTGTTCGAAATTTCTATTTTCTAACATATAAAAAAAAAGAATTGTATCATATTTCGGGTGATTTATTTTTCATCAATAATGTAATGTTTTATATATTGTTTGTAGATATTTTATACAAAAAAAAAATAATGTAATAATAATAACAAAAAATAAACGATATTGAGTACAAAATGAACAGTCCCATAATAATATAATAATAAAATGATTTCTTTATTTTTTGGCACTTTTTCACCTTAAACCTACTTCTTCAAAAAAAAAAAAAAAAAGCATACAAAAATTTATCAACTAATTTAACACCAAACTCGGAGATAACACGATATCCCGACCATTGATGCAGCGATTTTAAAACTTAACGTTTATTTTATTTACATTTCATCACTAAATATGTTTATGTTTAATAATTTCACAGCCGTCATTCTCAAATTCGTTCCCCTTCTCTCCCCCTCACCAGCGAACTTAAAGATTCAACGGTTTACCCTCGAAGGTAAAATCGTAACTATGTCCGTTATGCGAGTCGAAATAGTGTTTACGCAATCGCCTCCAATTATGCACCGTGTATTCGCACAGACGGCACCTATACGTGTCCGTGTGCGTGCGCAAATGCATCAAATACGTCCTGGTGTTCTGGAAAACCCGCAGACACACATTACAACACGACCCCGACGCTTTACCGATGTACGCGACCAACGCGCGCGCTTTCCCCTCGTGCAATCTGGTATTGTGCCACTCGAAACTCTTCGACCCGGCGAAACTGGCGATCGTGGTGGTGCACTCCGAACAGGTGAATTTGAAATTGACGATCCG
Source organism: Protaetia brevitarsis (assembly GCA_004143645.1). NCBI lineage: Eukaryota > Metazoa > Arthropoda > Insecta > Coleoptera > Scarabaeidae > Protaetia > Protaetia brevitarsis. The sequence goes on along the minus strand of RXPK01000026.1, from coordinate 3,133,372 downwards.
TTTGTCCGGATGCTCTTTCTTGTAGTGGGTCACGTGTTCCGCGTAATTTCCCTCGAAATGGCAATGGTGACAGGCGCCGCGTTGTTCGACGTTGAGCAGGGCGTCGGAGTACTCGTAATCGTCTTCGGTCATAATTTTCATGAGGAAGGATTCGTTCTCGTTGGGCGCGTCGGATTTTATGTTGTACGTCCTCGACTCCTGTTGGGCGTAGATTTTCCTGGATTCGATCTGGTGGACCGATCTGTAGTGTCTCGACAGTTTGTACGGGTTCCAATTGGTGATGTAGCTGCATTTGGTGCAGGCGAACGTGTTGCCGGCGTAGTGGGTCATCCTGTGGTGGAATACGTCGATGGTGGCGCCCCTAAAATAATACATACATGCAGGGTGTAACAGAAATACGATATAATGGAATAATATTGTTCAGTGCTTGAAAAAATCATGGTAGTAAGCTAGAATTATTTTGTCAGTTGTCACGTCAGTTTTTGATTAAAAGGGTAAAAGTCAGTGCACGGTTTTTTAAGCTTAGTGCGGGGTTTAAGTGTTCAATAAATTAAAATATTAAACACATCCTCATATTCATAAAGAACTGTCACCAAAAAAGTTAAAAAAATAAGTTTATACGGAATTTACACCCCGTGAACGGTGAATCAAGAAATAAAACAAATATCTCATATACAGGAGGATTCAAGGAACCCGCCCATTATTAAAAGTTTTTGACTTTGCAATGATTTTGAGTTAAACATAGTCGGCTATGATCTCTGCAGAAAAAAATAATTTTTCTATCTCGTACTTCCGATTACATGGAAAGTCATGGCCAACTTGGATATTTTAAATAGAACCTATATTTTTTAATCCATTTTTAGATTCTACTAGGAATTTTAAAGCCAATTTAATAAAACATCTACTTACCTATCGGTTACTGTTTTCGAGTTATTTTGGTTTTTGTGAAAAAAAAGCTCAAAAAAATATGATGCTGTAAATGTGTATAACGGCTATACAGTAAAAAAAAAGCTCAAAGAAATATGACGCTTTCCTCCAAAAGGATGACTTGGCGCAACTCAATGTACACTGCTCGACAGAATTAATGTCGTCGCTCATAGCGAATTTTGATATTTTCCTATCTGATTTTTATAATCGCCAAGTGTGCCAATAACCCTCCTACTTGTAGAAGCTGATTGCAAATGGTGAGCAGTTTTTATAATTACTGAGTTATAGATGATGATGTCATTAATTTTGTCAGGCAGTGTACATATGTACAGTATCCTTCCAAATATATATCTTATATGCCGATAATCGTTCCGAAAGCTAGAATCTGCACATGCGCAATCGCTGATAGATTAAAGGAAATGTGTCTTTTTCTTATGGCTTATTTTGTCTCTCTGTCATCTTTTTCTTGTGTCGATAGTGCGTATGTCGCACTAATGCTAATTGTTTTTGTAAGCTTATATATTCAAGGGAAGACGTGAGGGGTATGTTATACGTCAATAGACTGGAGCGGCTGGCATCCAACACTCTCGCGGTACATTGTAATGACTTTAGTTTTCCCTTCCTGAACGATAGCGCCATCTGTTGATGCTCGTTTACAGAAAGGGTCGTAATGAGATACTGTATATCAAGGTGACCAAATTAAGATATTTGACTATGGCTGTTTTCAATTTTTCAAGTGTTTTCTTTTTATTAAAACCTTATAACACAGAATATCTAACAACCAGAACATCAACTTGGCTTGGCGGGAAGGGTTCGCGCATTCTCATCGCGCAGCTTGATCCGCCATTAAATCGGGCGAGAACTTGTGGTTCCGGCTATGTTCGCTCTTTGCATAAAGCACACGTCGCTGACTTCATGTTTATATTCGTATGTTAATTTAAATAGTGTTATAAAGTGCAAGTCGATAAAATATGAAAATAATGGAAAAGAAAGCAAAATAATTGTAAAAATAAGCGATATTCTTTCAATATATCGTAGATATGTATCATATTCTCGAAATTCACTTCAGTTAGGTCCTGAAGCCGACTCTGACTTCTCGCCCGAGATACTGACATCAAGGTCACGAAATTTTGCCCACTCAGATCAAAAAAGCCAACAAAGAGTTTGCATTTTGGTTGTTACGATATTCTGTGCTTGTAGTATATTGTATAAGATATAATCTTTATACTGCTCTACATTTTACAAAATAGCCAATTATAACTTCTTTATTATTCGTTTTAAGACAATATGATATTGATACTTTTGCATCATAAATTAAAACATTTTCATTTTTTTTTTAACAATGTACAGGGTGTTCAATTTAGAAAAATATATAAATTTCGAAATTCCTCAGAAATGTACCATGCAATTGTTTTTTCGTATATATTGCATATTAATCATCGTTAAAAACCCTAATACTTTGCTAATGTAACCTACTTTCTAGAATTAATAATAACAAAGCAATGATGCGCACTTAATTTGAATCAGCCTGTATATTATATTTTGTAATGGTTATTTATGGAGCAGTGTGTGAAGTGAGCTTTTTGCCCTCGAACGTGACATTTAGAGCACGAGCGAAGCGAGTGTTTCAATTTCCACAATATTTACCTGGTGAGTGAGTATAAAATAGTAATCATATATTCTTTCTTAAAATGGTTATTTATGAAACAATGCGTGAAGTGAGCCTTTTGCGCTTGAACGTGACATTTAGAGCACGAGCGAAGCGAGTGTTTCAATTTCCACAATATTTACCTGATGAGTGAGCATAAAATAAGTAATTTATATATTTTTTCTTATAATGGTTATTTATGAAACTATGAGTGAAGTGAGCTTTTTGCGGTCGAATGTGATACTTAGAGTACGAGCGAAGCGAGTGTTTCAATTTGCATAATATTTACCTGATGAGTGAGCGTAAAATAAGTGATTATATATTCTTTCTTATCATGGTTATATATGAAACAATGTGTGAAGTGAGCTTTTTGTGCTCGAACGTGATATTTAGAGCACGAGCGAAGCGAGTGTTTCAATTTCCACAATATTTACCTAACGAATGAGCTTAAAATAAGCAATTATATGTTCTTTCTTATAATGGTTATATATGAAACAATGTGTGAAGTGAGCTTTTTGTGCTCGAATGTGATATTTAGAGCACGAGCGAAGCGAGTGTTTCAATTTCGACAATATTTACCTAACGAATGAGCATAAAATAAGTAATTATATATTCTTTCTCATGATGATTACTCATAAAACAGTGCAAAAGGTAAGCTTTTTGCGCCCGAACGTAATATTTACAATTCCCACAATAATATACGGATATTACCGAAAATTCTGCAAAAATAAGTGTAATAAACTTACATAAACGGGCAAAATTTGCACTTCTTCACCTTCCCATTATAGAAATCGCACCAGAAATACAGGGTGTTCGTCTGGAAACGGATTAGCTCGTGTATCCACTGCATCTTCTCCTCCCTGCTTGCGCTCGGATTGAAAAAATTCTCTCTGTACAACAATTATTTTTTTATTTTTAACCACGAAATCCACAAAAAAAATCCACAATAAACTCACTTATCGACATCCGTCTCCAAAATCAAATGTTCCGCCATCGTCAGAGCTTCCGCAGTCGCGAAACTACACATCGGGCACTTGTAGCAATTCAAGAGCGGAGTAGGATGCGGTCCGTACGGCTTGACGAAACCCTTCCTCTTGTACGCGGCGATATCTTCCTCGATCGACGACGCGATGGCGTCTTTCGCAGTATCGACGTCAAGTGTCAGTGCACTGTTGCCGTCCGTTTGACCCTCCTCGATATCGATATCGTTGATGACGAGCTGTTCTTCGTTCGAGACGGCGTTGTCGTCGTTGTTCGCCTCGACCTCATCTTCGGAGTTGCTCAAGACGATGACTTCGTCGGGTTGGATGGTGATGGCGGGTTTTTCGATTTCGTCATCCACTCGGATAACGTCGATAAACTCTTCGGTTTGGACTTCCGGTTGGGTGACTGCTGTTAATTCGGGGCCTTTTTCGACGACTTCTAGATTGTTCGCGTCGACAGAGGAATGCACATCCTGTGCGTGAAAAAGAAATAAATTATACGTTTTGTAATTAAAACGAGCACCAAGATTAGAAAATTATTAAAATTACATATACTGGCTAATTTTTTAATTTAAGAATGATGGAAAGTGGATCAAAGGTAGCCTATTTTATTATTATTATTATTAAGTCAATTATCAAAATTATGCAAAAAATGGACATATTTTTTAACGCAGTCCTTCGAAATGAATTATAATTTACCGGTAAAGAAACGTTTTCGATTTTGTTTTTAAGAACAAATTTCGACAAATATGTAAATTATGACAAACTCATAATTGGTAAACATTTAAAATAACTTATCAATATTTTCGTTTAAAAATGAAAATATCTTAAAAATTATTAATTTTGGATTATAGGGAATGCTTAAGTATTAAAAATACTAGTTTTGGATAATTACATAAAATACAGAGTGAAGAAAAAAAATCTGAGAAAATAATTTGTGTTTTGACTCACCATGTAATCGATTTAACGAATATTCAATTTATAATTTTTTTTTATTATTTATTTTAATAGCTGTGGCTGCAATAGGTCATTGTTATTGTATGTACCCCTTTTAAATCCTACAGGGTATTGAATTTGTCATGATCTTCACGGAAAATTGATTACAACTTTTTAAATACCATGTATGTATTATTTGTCTATTTTATGTTTCAAATTACGTAATCGATTTTTATCCATGTGAGTCAAATCGATACTTCTGAGTCAAATTAAAAATCGTATAAACAGAATATCTTATTCCTGACTTTTCAATACTAGTTGAAATTCGATTTTACATTCCCTTTAATCAAAATAACCTTTTTAAAACAGTAGCCACAGTATAAGCAGTAAGGACAATGGATGAGTCATTGGGGTCTGAAATTCTAGCCTTACTTCACTTTAAACGACAGCCTCCCAATATGGCAACGTGTTATGATGTACAGCTCCTACCAAAAAAAAAGTTAACGAGCTGCACGAAAACATCGGCAGTAAGCCCACTTAGGACGAACTGTAGCTATTACTATAGCTATTGAATAAAGGACTATATTGTATTCTATTATTCAATGGCCGTAGTAAAAGCTACAGTTCGGCCCAAATGCGCTTGCTGCAGGCATTTTTTGTGCAGGTCGTTACCTTTTTTTTGGTAGGAGCTGTACATTGGTACACTTGAAGAAAAAATATTCCATTACTAGGAACCGATATTTTCTCTCTTGCTTGCTCAGGCTTGAATCGTTCGGATATTTTTTTCCCCAAGTCTACTGTCATCAAGAATGGTTTAACATCATGCCTTTAAATGTACAATATTTACTTGTTTTATTTATTTATTTTACGTATTTTATTTTAAATTATTTTAAACTACTCCTGCAGTTTTAAAAACAATTAATTGAGATGCATCGTGTTAAATGAAAACTTAGTGGCCATTACATTTACATACTTTGTATATTATATTTATATTATATTGTTAGATTTAAGTGAAATAACCGTGAAAGAAGACGTCAATAGGAATCATGCTATTGTGCCATTCGCTCTTGCAAGATAAATTCTGATGTTAACTATGGTCGCAGTTTCTTTAGATTTCCGAATGAGTCTATTATGTACAACAAAACAAGTTTTAAGAAAGTGCTGCATGGATAAGAAGAACAATTGACGTCGTGCAGAGGTTCCTAGGTCACATTCAATGAAATTATTTGTTGGATACTCATTTTAAACCGTATCGTTTACATATCACAATAACAAACTTAATTCATATTATGTTAACTTAAATAATGTGGTTTTGATCTGAACTGCATTATACTAGTATCAATTTTAATCCTCACATTTCACACTTATTCACATTAAAAACAACTAGATATTTAGTCTACTTCTAAAATTATATCCACTTGTGCACTCCCGGACATCATTGTTGACAAACCATGAAATGAATTAGTCGAATAAAAAGGAACAATCTTTGTATTACACAGTACGATATAGACATAACTCTTGAATTGTAATTATAAGTTGGTGGTGTGTTCGTGTTCGAAATTTGAAAGTTTACAATAAAACTGTTCCACCGAAGTCGTTACAATTTTATTAATTTATTTAAGAAAGAACCACAACATAATATTTATTCCTGGAAGAATATTTTATACTATAACATATTTAAATATAAATTTAGTTTCACAAAAAGGAAAGAATGTGAACTCCATTATTGTAAATCACTTGCAAATATATGTACATATCACTAAATCAAACATTATTTTACTAGAATCGCGTTTTTTATTACTATAAGCTGTTCAGGAATATTTGCAATAAAATCAGAATAAAAAACGCATAAATTTGTAGCTTTTTCTAATCTATTTTCCTATATTCCCTATATTACATAAAAGTTACTCCACACGTTTGAAAATTCCCGGCAACAGCTTTACAAGATGGCAACTAGGCTTGAAGGTCATTCAAAACGGACTACTAAAGAACAATTGATTTTGCGAGCTCGTCCTTACTAGTTGTATACTATAATTGCGCTTAAACAAATCAGAAATATGCATGAAATCAATCTTTATATCTTTTTCTGTGAGACAAGCAGAATCTGCGCTTCCTTTTTCAATAGCAATACTTACAGCAGACAATAGCCAAATCACTAGATTGTCTTTACTAGTATAATGATCAATAACGTTGGCTAAAACATTAAATAGACAGAGTATAAGCTCTCTCATTATTATTATTGTTTGGCTATACGGCGCTACAAAAAAAAAAAATAACCCACAAATTTAATTTTAATAAGACTAAAATTCTAGCTAAAAAAAAAAAACACCACGCTGACGGGAAACCACTTGATATAATCTTTTTCCCGAAATGGCGGTGTAAATCGCGCCCGTTCAAAGGTAGAATAATAAAAATATGCATTACTCAATATAAACAAATCATACACGACTTATAATAACACCTAATATTTATGTAATATCAATACGTAATTAATATCTAGGGAAACAGGATTTTTTTTTAAATATGAAAGTAAAAAAAAACAAAAAGTTAAAAAAAAAATAACTTACCACTATCGAAAATACTTCCGGAACCCTTTCTTCGCCAGTCGTGTTGTTACCTTCGTGCATGTCCGCAATATGCTTATTCAAGCCTTTCGGACAATCGTCCGTGTAGTGACACAGGCGACAGGGATAGCGATTTCCGTGTAACATGAAATGTTTCACGATGAAGGGGATCTCGATAGGTTTCGATTCGAAATCTATGTTGATGTTGCAGTGGTCGCAATAGTAACTGGTGTCTTTCGAATGGACGTAGCTCAGGTGCACCTCGAAGTGATTCTCGTTGAAGAACAGCCTTTTACACTCGAACGCGCCACAATAGAACCTACAATTTTCGATAATGCATAATGAAAATTGAAGATGGTGAAGATTTTTGTATTGATTATTGTAGTGTTAGATTGTCGATCTAAAACTGCAATATTTATCTATAAATAACAATAGTTGTAAGACGACAATAAGACACTAAATATGTGTCAATAAACTAACGCTTACTAACGTAATTAAGTCAAATTGAATATGTTTCACTTTACCAAAGATCATCAGCGACACTAGTCGACCTAATGCATTATACATAAAATTATATATACTTTATAGATAAATATTGTAGTTTTAGATCGACAATTTAGCAAATATCTATTTCCATCTTAAAATCTCGTTCAATTACTCGTCCTCATACTAAGTGTATATACGAATTTTCCGCATAATGCATTAGGTCGACTAGTGTCACTGATGATCTTTGGTAAGGTGAAATACACAGAGATTCAAAATGATTGTCAATTCCGCTCCTATAGATAGTAACAGGGTGTATGTATATACCGCGTGTTTGTAATGAGGTTGAACTAAGTCAGTGTTGGAACATAAGAAAGTAAACGGATCTGTCATAAATAAGGAAAACGTAACCTATATTTGAACTCGCATTATATAAACGACTATGGATTGGTGTTTCTGCTTGTAAAAATGAAATGTAATTAATTTAACTTTACTAAATTATGATTTTAAAATTCAGTATTAACGGGTGTTTAACTAAATTTATTTATTACTTTAAATTATAACATACAATTAGTATAATTATTCAGTGACAAAACTGCATCTCTCAGTTCTTCTATGGTATGCATGCGGTTTCTATAGATCCTATTTTTTAGATAGCCAAACATGAAGTAATCTAATGGGGTTAGATCAGGCGATCTTGGTGCCATCTTTGTGGCTCTAACGAACCTGTCAGTAAAAACTGTTGAAGATATTGGCAGGTTTGTCGAGCAGTATGTGCTGGAGCATTATCGTACTGAAAATAACCTGCTTCAAGCTCATTTTCTTGTAGCTCTGCAATAAACAATTCCAACATCTGTTGGTAACGTTGGGCTGTTACAGTTTCCTCGAAGAAAATTGGCCCTATTACTCGTTGCCTGGACATAGCTAACCAAACTCCAACTTTTACGGGATGCAATTGCGTTTCTCGAAATTCGTGTGGATTTTCTGCAGACCAGATACAATAGTTTTGTAAAATTGATATAGTCTGTTAGATAAAACCAGGCTTCACCAAGAAAAATGATTTGTTTAGCAAGTCATCGTCCCTTAAATTGTTATTAACCAATGACAATATTCCAATCGCCTATCGCGATCTAATGGTAATAATTCCTGTACCGTAGAAACTTTATAGGGATGAAAATGTAACTTTCTTTTGTCAGCTCATTGCGCTGAAGTGTATGATAAGCCTATAAAATTATAAAATTTAATAAACTATTTCACTTAATGCTAATATTGATTTTTTACCTGTTTGTTGAGCTATTATCACAGATAAATTCCCTTATTTTCTTACAGTATTCAGAAATACTATTGTTGGTGATATTAGATGTAAATATAAACGATTTGAAAAAAATTATAAGATAAATAATCGAAAGATACAACAACACGCACGCCAATGTGGTTAAATGTCAAGAAAATTCATTTAATGTATGAAATTTGTATGTAGCTAACTTCGCTCATTAAATTGGTAGTAAGTATAGATAATTTTTTCCGGAAAACAGTTTTTTTCTTACGACAATCATTTTGAATCACATGGTATATGTGTACTCTAACATTGTCCGAGTGTGACTCACATTCCAATTTGACGTAATTAAATACATATGTTTTTATTAACATCTTTTTCGCACAAACTAACTAAAAATAAAAAATAAATTATCACCTGTGAGCTTTATAGATGAAAATCGGATCTATGATAGCTTCGGCGATTAATTTGTCCTTCCAGACGACGCCTCCGCGTTCCGTTTTTATAAGTACATTACGCATCAGTTTCGCAGTGATGGGTTCGCTGCCGGTATCCGTCCTCCTGTACGGTTTCAAATGTACGCAAGCCGGTTTCTTGATTCGTAATCCGCATTCGGTGCAGAACGGGTAAATCGTACCGTCCGCGTCGGTCAACGAATAGGCGCTTTGGATATTGATGCTTTCCTGTTCGATTTCTAGAATTCGCAGTTCGTCCGGTGCGCACCTAAATTGGGGAGGGGAGAAACATTAATACATCGAAAAAAATGTCTAACAGAAACAGCAGCTGCTAAATTCTCCACAAATACAGAGAGACGCAATATAGATCTCATAATTGCTTAGTATTCATTTTTGTCACCCAACGTGGGGCTAAATTTTCGTTAAAGTTTAGCCCCACGTTGGGCGCCAAAAAATCGATGTTGTGACTTTGCCATGTTTGGTAAATTTTTACCACTAAATACGCGATGTACATATTGTGTTTCTCTTTAGTTTAGCCCCACGTTGGGCGCCAAACAATTTATGTTACGTTTTTGATACGTTTGGGGTTTTTTTGCCACTAAATAAGACATGTATATATTGTGGTTTTCTTTAGTTTAGACCCATGCTGAGCGCCAAAAAATTGACATTACGATTTTGCCACAAACATACTCAATTAGTAAAATTATAAAATAAAATATTGTAATAAGTGTTACTAATATTAGGCAAATTGCTTTTAAATATTATAATACTGTTAAGTTTAATATATATTGTGTTTCTCTTTAGTTTAGCCCCACGTTGGGCGCCAAACAATTAATGTTGCGTTTTTGCCCCGTTTGATTTTTTTTGCCACTAAATAAGAGATGTATATATTGTATTTTTCTTTAGTTTAGACCCATTTTGGGCGCTAAAGAAATTATGTTACGATTTTGCCACAAGCATACTAAATTAGTAAAATTATAAATAAAATAAAATATTGTAATAAGTGTCACCAATATTATGTAAATTGCTTTTAAATATTATAATATTGTTAATTATGTATCAATTCAGAAACTAGCACTTGTTCATAATTAGGCCCTATATCCGAAATTTCAAGATGATCAAAATTAAATTTATGATCAGTTTTAAATGAATGCTTAGAGAATCCCGTGGAAACTTTACGTCATTCAACGGAAACTTCATATGCACTTGTGTTGCCTAACAGGTTTTCCTAAATTTTAGGTACTCTGTCCCACATAAAAAAAAAATGTCACAATTATGACAATTAATTATGTAAAGTGGAGTTCACACCTATGCAGTTTACATTAATGCAGTTTTACATGCGTGCTTTAATAATTCAATAAAGAATTTATTTTTTATTTTGTAACACCTAGAATGCATGCATTTTAAGGGCTGCATGTCAGTTGCAGTAATATACATAGGTGTGAACTTCCCTTAAACGGTATTCCTGATTGAGAAAGGTGTTCTATCTTTAGGATATATGAACAAATTCAATGTTTGTAATGTATTGTGGTTGTAAGTAATTATTTGACTGATTCATTCAAAATGATATTCTCACTAGAACTTGAAAGAAAAATTCTAATGAGACAGTTCTGTAAGACATCCTGTATATTAATCATAAGAAATAATCCCCATATGCAGCAATAATAAACTTCAAATCATTTATTTTTAGCGCCCAACGTGGGGCGAAAGTATACTAACGATATTTTAATACATTTTCGCCCCACGTTGGGCGCTAAAAATAAATATTTCGACGAACCATTTCTTCGTATTTGTTTGATGATACAATCTTACATTTAATTGCCTACTATGATAATATAAAAACTTACTCGGGGGGTTGTGCTTTTTCGGACAACACAAGAGCTGGCTGGCTTCTTGGGGCACGTTCGGGAAATTGTTGTTTACTGGGCGGCCGAGGGAATTGTTTGATGCTGCTGATGACGTCGCACGCCCCCTGAGTGGCGGCGACTGTCGTCTGCTTCTTGAAGTTGAGCCGTGTGATGCGCACGTTCTCCTGCGCCCCGTTCCTTTTTGGAGTATTTCGATTTTATCCCTTCCTCCTCCACTACCAAGCGCTCGTAATCGAAACTGCTCGGGTCATCGTTTATTACCTGCAACTGGGTTTGATTTTTAAACTAATTTTCGTCGGTGTTTATTAGAGAATGTTTCGTTATTTCGGGGAACTAATTGAGTTTCGAGAATGGGCGAATTAGATGCTATTGTAGCGAAATAGGTCAAGTTTGAGAGATTGTAATGAGCCGCTTCGGTGGATAGCCTGCATATTAATCATAAAAAAAAATCCTCATATGCAGCAGGAACAATAATAAACGTCAAAATGTGTATTTTTAGCGCCCAGCGTGGGGCGAAAGTCTAGTGATATTTGAATAGTGTTATTGTTTCATCGTCAGCTAAGATAGATCGATATTTTAAAGTGATATAGATAGTTGTAATTGATAGTGAAATCGGTGGATATGGGTCTATTCCCGTTATTATCTACGAAAAGGAAAGAAGATAGCACAATGCAGTTTTCGCCACTAGTTGACTTTGACAAAGCTCTTTGGACGCAACACAAGATGAAGATATTATTACATTTTCATGTTTAGACAAAACTCAGATGGAAACTCGTATAACCAGAGACAGCACCATCTAAATATTAGCAGATGACACAAATTTTATTTTCATTATTAAAATATACCAAAACTTTTTTTGGAGGATATTTATTTTGACACACGTCACGTGACCACTAGTACGGCGGTAAATTTTAAAAATATGCAGTGAATCTGCAAAAAGTGAAGCTAGATGACGTGATACCCAAAAAAGTTTCTTAGGATTCAATTTTGAGGCTGTATATTGACCAATTACTATTTATAATTCGTTTAATAGCCTTAAACTTAAACTTTTTGCCGTTTTGGCAAATCAATATGTTCATGATTACCAATACACACAAGTGGTTATAAATAAAACTTTTAAAGTGAGGCAAGATTTTTTTTTAATGAAACGAAACTCCCAAACTCTTACCAGCCGACATAAAATTTAATATCAACTCTGGCGATATTTAAATAGAACAAAGAAATTTCGTAGAAATAAAGACAAACACAACCTAATATTCTAGCAAATCTTACCTTCGAGCACGGCCTCAACCTGGACAGTATACAGCACCGCCTGTTGGAATGCTCCTTGGCCATGTGCTGTATTAAAGGTTCCTTGGTCATGTCGCCAAATTTACAATAACGGCAATGATATCGAAACATGCCGTGCTTCTCGGCGAAATGGAAAAGGCACGATTTATCGAGTTGTACACTACAGTAGCCGCAAAGTACGGCATCATCGGGACTGTTTAACAAATCGATAATCATCGTCAATTCTCTTTCGAAGAAAGCTGTCTTCCTCGTATCTGCAACTGTATACAAGAGGGGCCTGTCTACAGAACCTTTTCGCAAATGGAATAAATAAGAGATGCGTAACATGCAAGGAGACTCAAGGGTGGGGAAAAAACAACTAAAACACCAACAAAACCGAGCCAAAAATGAGTTAATAATACGAATGAAAATGTTACTAAACTATTAAGCGTGCAAAAGATTAATTATGTTAGCCATTTTAAAAATTGTTACTTTCGAACGGCACTGTATATACAATAATAAACATAAAAGTTAACTATAGCAGTTTTTATTAGTAATGCTTTCTCAAAACTCAATTTTAGTGAAGAGGTTACTCTAACATTATTAGACTAATTCAAAATAATAATAATTTGCCAAAATCGTTCCTAAATGTACAATCAAGGCACAGTATATACCCTATCCAGTAGTTTCACATCGCCGGTAACATGGGTTTCAAACATGGCGTCCAAGGAAATGCGCGGTGTCGCATAGGTGGGTGAAATTGTAACTAAAACTGTTTAAATTTGTTTACAAACAAAAATCAAACCTACGAAGACGTTCCATTCTGTTGTTAGCAACGTTATTGGTGACATTGATGTTGTGCTGTTAACAGAATATTCCGTAATTGAAAGCGTACTTTCACAATATATTTTCTTATTTCCAGTTTACTTATCAGGTATTTTGGTGTAGTTATTTATTTTAATCTTTACTGATTTTTTTGCTAACATATAAACCTTATTTCTAACAGTAACCTTTAGAGTAGTTGTTGTAGTTAATTATTTTTAATACACAACTTTATTAATAGTATTTTAGTAGTGTATATAGTTGTTTTCTTTATTTAAAATTCAATTTAGCTTTATGTTATTTAATAGGTTATTAATAAATCACAATGCCTAGCGCAAAGTGCTGTGTGCCAAATTGTGATAGGAGGTATCACAAAGATAATAGAAGATATCAATTTTTTTCAATTACCTCCAGATGAAGTAATGTAAGTAAAAATAAATGTTGGTTAAAATTTGCTTCGTGTTTCTTATAATACATGTTTATAAATATTTAAATGTAAAAATGTTGTAGTCGTAATAAAATAACATTTTATTTTGCAGCACCAGAAATAGTTGTTAACAATATTGTAAATACTTACATTTTCTTATTTGGTTAGTTTACTACAAATGCTTTCAAGCTACTGCGAGTTGTCTTTAAATGGGAAAGGATATTGAAATTTTCTTGTACTTATTCCCCATGAATTATATATTGTGCCAAGCTACTCCGCAAGCATAATTTTCTTAATAATTTGTAATTACTTGTGATAATCCTGCTGTGATTGTTAATGTTTTCCTTCAACCGATTTTAGAAAAATTATCATAAATTCAATGTAATTTTCAGTCTGTTTTTTAATCCTTTTATAAATACAAGGTATAAATGTGTTCCACATTGGCTAAAACGATTAGTATGTAATAAATAAATACTAAAGACACAGATTCCACACATTTGTTTTTTTTTTTTCAGGAAAGTAAATTTTAATTCGTGAACTCTGACGAAGTTATAAAGCAAAGCAACAAACGATTAACGATTTTTAAAACAGATTCGTTTAGGAATATGTATATATTTCTCTGTAACTGAATATATTTCCTATCAGTCCTATGTATAATTTTAAGCCCTACTTACTGCGGTTTTAATATAATGTTAATATTAACCAAATTACGTCATTGTTAGTATTCTTCTATCAATTCCATTAATATTGAGCGCGTAAATTATGCTAGCTCTATTTGTTCATTGCAATTACTTTTTATGGACCAACTAACGACGCGATTTTCTGTCAATTGTCAATCCGTTCTAGTATACAGGTTACTGTCGTACCCACTTTGTGATTATTAGTTGCAAATATAGCCGCCAAACGCCATCGCGAATTTCCTTAAATTGATAGACAAAACATCAAAGGCGCCGACACTTAGTGAAACTACTGGATAGGGTATATACTGTGATCAAGGCAAGATCTCTCTTTACTTACCAGCGTTCTCGACGACGTAAGGCTTTATGAAATTTTCAATGGGAGGCAAAACTTCCTCTCGTGGTCTCGCGGGCAAAGTTTCTAACGGTGTCGACACTATAAGCACACGATTCACCGTCCTATGTTCCATATCGATGTGCGCCTTCAGATAACTGATACTGCTAGCCCTGTAGAAGCAGTTCGAACAGGCGTATCTGCAAGCGTGGTGGAATTGCGTCAAGTGGTCTATGTACGAGAACAGCTTGACTATCGCCGAGCAATAGAGACAGAAGACGTAACAGTTCACGTGCGTCTCGCAATGTTTGAGGAAAGCCGCCGCAGCGAAGGCAGAATAAAGGCAATCGGACACCGGGCACTTGTAGAAATGCGGCAGTCGGGATACTTCTAACAGATAATCGGCGGCATCCGCCGTCTTCTTGAGGATCGTTTGCCGTTCAGATTAGCCGGGAGGTCTTGCGTGGCCTCGGTCGAGGTCGATGGGTGAGGTAGTATGTCGCTTTCTGCCGCCATCAATTTCGATAGAGGTACAGGACGTATGTATTCTTTCTTGTTGGCGGGGGATGATGAAGTTGCTGGGGATTGGGTTTCGTTCAAGTGCGCTGAAGGATCGTTTGTGGGGGAGGAAGTTGAAGAAGCCGATTCGTTAGCTAAAGATTTAACGCTGGGTTATTAACGCACTTGAACATTGGACTGACGACAAAACGCTCTGAAAATGTAATAACAATATAGTTTTTAATTTGAAGATTATTCACTTTTAGCCTAATGTATAGGATTTCCTCACAATTTTTTGATCTTCAAAAATTTTAATAGTATTTATTTGACTCCTCAAATTCTTTATACATTTCCTGACGATAGCTTTTGTGCAGATTGGCAATTCTTCAAAATCCTATCAATATGATTTGTTTTTCGTAGTGTAATTTATTAAAATACTGTAAGAAAGCATTTTTTTTTATCTTTGTTTCCGGTTTACTAGTAATGTGCTATGTGCCTTTTATATCTAAGATACTTTTTAATCTCTAACCTTGTAAAGTCGAAGATGCTTTTTAGTATCTCAGTTACTTTTCAATGCCTGTATCTGAGATACTGTTTTAAGTTACTTTTCTAAATATTTTGTATCTTAAAGTACTACGAAAAGAAAGTATCTTGGTATCTAGTACATGTCTTAACATTTCTTTGACGAAGTATCCATAAGTATCGAAGATACTTTTAGGATGTATCTATGATACCAGCAATATTTTTATAATTCTGAACAACTTCTGACAGTTAATCATAAAAATAGAAAGGGGAGAACGCGCGTTGACAAGTGCGCATCCTATTTTTGAGCGAAGGACCAATGGCAGCCATTTTTAAGGTTCATTGTCAAAGCCAATTTGAATATTTTAGCGAGCACTTAGTAATTTTATTTTATTAAAGCTTTGTGCACGTTTTATGAGATGTCGTATGCATTCATTTGTTTGAAACATTTCAAAGAAGACTGCATTATAAAAGCAGACAATGTTAAAAATAACTGCAGTACAACCAGCTGAAATATTTGCTACAACCTAGCGATAGCAAAGACACCAGTCTTACAATTTATTACTACTAGATGTTTGTAATTACATATCTTATTTTTTTTTCTAATAATGTACTTCATAAAATGGGTGCAAAAATATTTATATACAGGGTGATTCTCAATATATGCGACAAACTTTAAGCGCTGATTCCTGGGTGTATTTTGATCATAAAAGTTCATAAGAACATATGTCCAAAATCGCTTAGTTCTAAAGTTGTACAATGTTTAATAGTAAGTTACAAAATTAATTTTTTATTATAAATTATAAAATAATTAGTAAACAAAATTAACTTATACTAACTGTTGAAAATGACCGCCCCCAACTGCAATACAAGCTTCTATCCTCCGTCGTATTGACTGGCGAGTCCGTTCTAAAATACCAGGGCTATTTCGAATTGTTTGAAAAGCCGCGATAATACGATTTCTCAGTTCATCGACATTTTCAATGGTAGTCGTATAAACTAATGATTTAAGGTGACCCCAGAGAAAAAAGTCTGGAGATCGAGGAGGCCACGATTGTGGAACTCCCCGTTCTATCCACCGATCTGGATACGTATTGTCCAAAAACTCGCGAGCAACTGAACTAAAATGCGCTGGAGCACCGTCATGCATAAAATACATTTGTAATCTTAATTGCAACGGAACTTCTTCCAGCAGTAGTGGTATACCTCCTCTTCAAGAAAATTGCGGTATACCTCGCCATTTCACCGCATCGGTAAAAAATGTGGACCTATCAAGTGATCTCCAACAATTCCGGCCCACATATTGATAGAGAACTGATGTTGATGACGGGCATTCACTAGTTCGTGCTGATTTTCTTCGGCCATATGTGATTATGAAAATTAATAATCGGTTCTAGAGAAAGTAGCCTCGTCGGTGAAGAATATTTGAGCCAAATAGTCAGGATTTTGTGCGATTTTGTGTTGCATCCATTGACAAAAAGCCACTTTTTGCGGAAAATCTGCCGGCAAAAGTGCCTGCAGTCGTTGAATGTGATATGGATACAACAGTTGATCTTTCAATATTCTCCAAACTGTGGCCTAAAGACTAATGTTTAAAGCAAACGCAATTTTTCTGGTGCTTGTAGTAGGATGTTCCTCAATTTCATTTAGTACCATTTCTTCAACTTGTGGAGTTCTCACTGTTGATGGGCGCCCGTTATCAGTCATCCGTTTTTTTTTAAATTTCCCGTTTCACTAAGACGTTGGTGAAGACGGGCAAATATTGAATAATGCGGGATGATACGGTTCTGGTATCGTTCTTCATAAAGACGTCTAGCAGCACGCGAATTTCCATTGGCAAGACCGTAAACGAAATGCATATCACACATCTCAGCATTCGTGTAATACATTTTAGAAAACAGAAACTGGCAATAAACTGAATGAATACTCTGACAACTATTGACAAATATTGAAATGACAAATAAACAATTCCCTCTCAACACAATAGTTTTTGAAGAACCAACTGTCATATTATATCGTGTTAGTCATAGTTCATAATTTATTATTAAACATCGTACAACTTTAGAACTAAGCGATTTTGGACATATATTCTTATGAACTTTTATGATCAAAATAACCTCAGGAATCAGCTCTTAAAGTTTGTCGCATATATTGAGAATCACCCTGTATATACTTGTTAATTCGAGCGATCAATTACCCTGTTAATTTAAGTTGTTTAACTTTTAATAAACTCTGTATAATATACTATGATGTAATTGCAAAGCAACCTTATCTGTTTCCACTTCACGTAAGCAAATACTAAAGCTGATGCATGCGTTATCACATGTAGTTCTCAGAAAAGTAACATAATACCCGTAAGAACTAAGTTACCTGCGGAAGATAAGGTCGCTTTATGAAAAAGACGCAAATGTAAGCGAGACATCACTTGTATTCCGATTGAGATGCTTGTAATTCTTCGATGGTGTGACAAAAAAATAAATAAATTGAATACGTGCAAAAGTTATATAGACAAAGCGTTTAATTAATTACTTTGTAATCTGAATAGAAAATTCTCATTATTTATTTTTTTAATAGCTACTGACTGGTATTCTTTCTATATTTCACATTCATTTCATCACTATACTATTTTCCTTATTTGGATGTGATTTATTTTATTGTGTGCTGGAAATACGTATTAATTACTTGTCATCACAGACATGTTAAATTCACAATCAAGCATGAGTATGTTAAACAAAAAAAAAATATTTATGGTTCAGCAAGTGTATTGAAACCTATCGAGATTAGCGAGAAATCTCGACTCTTCTTGATAAGCAACGAACGAGAGTTCTTGTTATTTCTCACCTCGATTTAACAAGTATAATTATATAAATAAGTATAATATATAAAAGTAAAAGTTCTGGTGCACAAAATTATATGTGTCACTGTTTTTCTTGCTTGAATATGTCAGCCATGCATATACATATTCAAATTAAATTTTGCTGCTATCATCGACAAAATTAGAAATATTGCGCATCTCTAAGCGACTTCACCCCACTCTACTTCTACTAATTTAATTAGCCATTTAACCACATGAAAAAGCACATTATGCATGTATACAGAGCGCCCCACAACGAATCAAAAATCAGTAAGGTTATTTTCGAAATTCTTTTATAAGGGGACTGCACTATCTGCAAAAAATAAAATATATTCTCGTCAAGGGGAGAGAATAGAAAAAAATGCAGTTTCTCCCATCTAATAATGTCTCTTTACAATTTTAAACGCTTTCGAGCTTGTTATATGTCTACCTCTTCTAGCTTTCGAGTTATTACAATTTCCATTAAATCTTCATTTATTTTATTCTAGAAACGAAGGTCAAAAAAAATTAGTTTCTTTTCCGTTGTTTCGTCCTTATAATAATTTATATTCTTTAATCTGAATCCTTTAATTAATGACATCCCCACAACAAAAAAATCAAGTTTTTTCAGTACTAAGGACTTTGCCGACCATCTAACTGGATCTCGTTTTCCTATCCATCCATCAAGATAATGCTTATTTAAATAATTAAGTACGTCATGCCCAGAGTGAGACGATTGGTCATCATGTTGAAAAGACATTTGCCATCTTCTTTTATGAATAAGCAATCCAACAATTATCATAATCTCAAGAAAATGTGAAGAATGTGCTTCTATGAGGTAACCATCATAAATTTGCAGATCTAAATACGTGTGGTGCCAATAAAATCCCCTTGTATATTAATCGACCACAGTCCTGATTTCTAGTTGTAATGACACGCGGATTAACTGTGTGATAATAATGAAAATTGAGTGAAGTTTTCAGAGAAAATCGCACGCCATTCATCAGAAACAAAGAAAAACCTGTGTTTCTGAGATAAGTGTCCATTTTGCAAATAGTTGCAATCTGTTGTTCTTTCGGTAAATTCCTCAATTCTGGAAATTAACATTTTTAAGAAAGGTAAAAACTTCATGGTAAATAACATTTCATTCGCTCAATTTCTAGCGTCTTTTCGATCAAAATCACGTTGCGACGAATTGGTAATGATTAAAGTTATTTTTATTTAGAATGAGTTGTATAAATGTCAACGGACTGCACTGCCTTACTAGTAAAAATTCGTTCTTTTCATTGGTTGCAGTTTTATGTTATTCCTTCTTTTATATTTTACTTTTCTAATCCTTTCAAATCTCTCTTTTAGTTTTCCAATAGAATTAAACATCCATGAAATCAGAAAACAGCTTCTGCCATATTCTCCTGTGACTTGGGCTATATTAATTAATTCTTCTTTGAAAAACTTCATTTTATACAAGTACCTTAATTACTTCCATTAAACACAATTACCCCTCAAAAAAAATTACTGTTATCATCAAATCGTCAACTACTAAAGTCATAAATACAACCAGAATGATGACAAATTGATGGAGACCATAATAACTCAAAAAGTAGAAGAGATAAACACTTGTCAATAGGAATTCAATGATATGAACGTATACGGGATCTTCTATAATCATAAAAAAAAAATCGAAATATCCCTAATTCAAATTATCTGAGTTTTCAATGTAGTTACGAACACCCAGTATATTAAAATTGAGGTATAAACATATGTGGAAATGTAAGTAGATCGGCACTAAAAATATTTCAAAGTTTGGTTCACTTAACCCAGATGGTAATCAGATTATAACCATCGTTCTCATTGTCAGTGAAACACTTTGTAGATTAAAAGATTTGGCAACAGAGCACGCATCACCCAAAAGCTTTATATCATTTGTTTTCTCAATGGTTGGACTATAGTGTAAGATATACAGGTGCAACAATATCGTTTAGCTGATTCATACGCTCAGTTCATAAAAATCACATTAGATGCTTCTATTCCCTGTCTCTCTTACGTCATTTCAGTTTTGTGCGTTAAGCTATGAACTACTCATGTTGAACTGAGGTAAATAGAAAACACCTACAGTCGCGGACAAATGTTATAGGCACCCTAAATTTTGGGCGAATATCACAGTAAGAAATGAGAAAATAAAAACTTGTAGGTAATACATTATAAATATGTAGTATTTTAAGGGATCTTATTAATTTGTTGCATATTAGAGTGTTTTTAGTACAGCTATAATAGTTTTTAGATGAGAGGGGAAAAGTGACATCTCGAAGACTTGAAAATATATAAAAAAAAATAATACCTTTACAAAAGGTATCTATAAAGACTATTGTAACCATAAAGACGATTAAATAAACGTTGAAATAACTGTCACAAAAAAAAAATGCAAGAAACATGAAACCCCATTGGTTTTGTTAAAGGTGCCTATAACATTTGTCCGCGACTGTATCTCGTGACAGTAGTGAGTCATTGTGCGCACATTGTACTGGAGTGGGGAGCATATACGATGGCCGATTTACAGTATATATGCTTCAGCTCCCCCCTTTTTGCTACTGCGCAACTGTCACGAGCGATTTGTCGAGCTGTACTCTTCAACTGTCCATATAGGGATAATTATATCTCTATCCATCCTTTCAAGTCTGTATAAATACGTCTTTTGCAATCTTTTGCGACGTTGCCACATTTATTTTAGGATTTTCGCATAGCATTCACATTGTTCGTGAAGTTGTGCCACGATTTTCAAACATGTTTAACGATAAACACTTTCTCAAAGTTTTCCTCCACTGATAGACTCGACAACAGTGGATCTTTCAATTGTATCACGTTTATTTCAATAATTACTATATATTAACAAATATTCATATAACGTAAAAACTTTATCAAATCCTTGCACTGGTATATCTTACACCACGTTCCATTGGGGAAATTTCAGAACTCACCTCTGGATCCCTCACATCAATAACATTTCTTGCGTGTAGATCCCGAACGTGCAAAAAAACTCCATACATATTGCAATCAAACGTGATATCGCATTTCTTACACTGCCACATCAGACCCCACACCGGATGCTTATATCGGCAATGATTAGCAAAGTGTTTCCACGTTACTAGTGGAGAAGACGCAAGAGGTCACCATGCAGCCATAAACCAACACCTTATCAGCGTTCTTTAGCAATTTTATCGGACCAGCCTCTACGATAAGTTCACTCTTTTGTTCGGCATTCAAAGTCTTATAGTGGATTAAGGGTGGTGGCCTCTCTTGCGTTTCTTTTTGCGCTGATCGCGTCCTACGTGATGGGGAATCGAGGCTGCTGTTGAGAATCTTAGCATTCTGATTGATTTTCAAGAGACTCTGAGGGGCGGGAGCAAGATCCTTGTAATGAATGAGATGTGGCAGATTATCCTCCTCATCATGGGAGGTGTCTTTGGGTTGTAGATTATCCTGAAGGCGGGTGATTATATCGCGAATGATTCCGATCTTCTTTTTGGGTTTCTGCCCGTCAGTCTGGCTCTCGTTGTTGGAATTTTCGCTGAGGAACGCGCGAGACGGCTTACGTTTATGTTGAACGATGGTGAACTTTAAAGGAGTACCCGAATCGTTTCCAGAGCTCTGCGTTTCGGATAGCTTCGTGTGTAATTTATCGGCTATAGAAGTTCCTGCATTCGTCAAATTAACATTCTTCAATATCTGATTCATCTTCTTCAAGCGCTTCTCGTCCAAATTCTCGTGATCAGAATCTTCTTCGCATATAAAAGGCGCTAGATCGTTAGAATCATCTACATCGATGATTTCATCATCCGAAAACTCCCGAGGTGCAGCTTCCGCTTTGACGTTTACGTTTGACATCGCTTGATGATGTGGAATTTCAATCAATTCCGATTCTTCCACTTTTATTTGCGCCTCATCCTCAGGGGAATCCACAGCTTCCTCAGCATTATCCGGATATAAATCGGCCAAATTCAGATTCACTTTCAAAATTTCACTATTCCCTCCGTGGTACTTCCCCACGTGCGTACCCAAATTCTCTTCTAACATCTGCAAATAGTAACATTCCCCGCATACATATCCAAACACCATAATCGAACTAGGAGCCGAGGGTCCAACATTCATAAATTGCCCCTTGTTCCTGCGATGGCACGCGCTTTTCCGATGATACGTCGAATTGTGCCAGGAATAATTGCATTCAGTGCAGTAATGTCTAAATTCGCCGGTGTGGCTGCTCAAGTGGTCGTAGAAACTGCAGGTGTATTCGATGAAAAGGTCGTTGGGGCAGAATGGGCATATGTAGGTGAATTTAGCTTTTCTCCCGCCATCCTTTAAGTTCACTTTGGCGTAATCGCGCAATTCCGATTGCTTGATCAGACGCTCCGTAAGATCCGGGTTTAATCTCGAGGAAAGTACTTCGGAGCCTTTGTGTTTGATGCTGTAGTGATTCGCTATGGCTTTCCCTTTAAATGAGCACAACTTGCACTCGGTTTTATCTTGATTGGGATAGTAATTCCTGTCGTGCAAATTCGGCAAATTTACATCAGCTTGGGTGGCTTTTACAGCTTTAGATTTCTTCTTAGGTGGCAAAATCGGCTCAGACTCTTCCTCATCCCGTGGTAAAGCTTTTTTATTATACAACGACAAATCCTCACGTTTCAAAATCACCCTCAACCTAGCAGCATTCTCAATCATTTCTGCATGAGTAATCGCTGGCTTATTCTCCTCGGCATAATTAGAATCTTTAGGAATGGTGCAGGAACGTTTCCCCGTGGCTTTTATGATCTCGTTCGACATCCACATCTCCTTAATATCCTGATGGAGCATGTCCAACTCGCGTACACCTTTCTTCTTTTTAATCGGCTCCTTTTCTATCATCTCCTCATGTTCAACTGCCACACTGGTGAGATTCTCCTCGATTATCTTAGGCTTTTCAGCAGATCCTTCAGAATCCTTCATTTTCTTCCTCTTACTTGAAGATGCGTCTTCTGAATCGGAACATGCAGCATCGATCGAAGACGTCGATGAGGATGAAGAATCGCGCTTCCTTTTCTTCTTCTTATGTTTCCCCTTCTTCTTGTATTTCTTCTTCGACTTGTCTTCGTCGTCGCTGCTACTATCCTCGAATATCTTCTTTATCTGCTTGTAATTCTTCAGGATGAAGTCTAAGATCTCTGTCGAATCGCTGATGGCTTGCGATGAAGATGGTTTAATTTGATTTTTTGATTCGCCGGTTTTCTCAGCAGCAGTTGAAGAATTTTCTTCAATTTTAACATCTGTTTTAGCAGCGACATGTTCTTGCGTCTTCAAGTTATCATCTTCAGATTTAATCGTCTTCAATTTAGCGTCTTCAGATTTGATTACCTTCAAATTATCATCTTCAGATTTAACTATCTTCAATTTAGAATCTTCAGCTTTGATTGCCTTCAAATTATCATTCGATTTAAGAGTCTTCGAACGAGTAGATTTGAGATTCTTCGAATGAACATCTTCAGATTTTATTTCTTTAAATGGAATTTGAGAACGTCTACTGATCTTCAAACGTTGCATCCAAATCATCTTTCCTAGCATCATCTTCATCCACATTCATCAACCCTTTGGAATTGGCCTCCGCCTTGATATTTTCTTCAATTTCCTCGTCAGAATCTTCAAACGTTCTAATAATCTTCCGTTTTCTCTTCGCTTTCAACTCTTTCGAATGCTTTTTCCTTTCTTTAACGGCCGGATCGTTTTTGCTGTAAGTCTTCAATTTTTCTTTGTCTTTAACTACAAATTCCGGCGCGCTAATGATATTCTCACAAGAGCTATTGTCCTTTTTCATTACGTGTTCAATTACTACTTTAACTTCGATCGTTTTAGAACCGTGCTGTTCTGGATTGATAGTTTGCAAGTGGGAAACTTCCCGTTGAGTTTGTTTCTTGGGTATTTTAAATTTCTTACTTTGTGCTGCTTCGGTGTACAAAGATTCCAACGGTGATTTTAAAGGATGGGTTTTGGTCAAGGTGGAATACATTTTGTCGTATTTCGAATAGGTGTTAATGTCAGTATTATCCTTTAATTTTGTCGATTCTTCGGTATTACTCTGTAATTTTGTCAATTCTCGGGTATTATCTTTTAATGTTGACGATTCTTCAGTTATATTCTTTAATTTTGTCGATTCTTCAGTAATATTCTTTAATTTTGTCGATTCTTCAGTAATATTCTTTAATTTTGTCGATTCTTCAGTAATATTCTTTAATTTTGTCGATTCTTCAGTAATATTCTTTAATTTTGTCGATTCTTCAGTAATATTCTTTAATTTTGTCGATTCTTCAGTAATATTCTTTAATTTTGTCGATTCTTCAGTAATATTCTTTAAGTTTGTTGATTCTTCAGTAATATTCTTTAATTTTGTCAATTCTCGGGTATTATCTTCTAATTTTATCGATTCTTCGATATTATTCTTTAATTTTTCCAATTCTTCAACATTTTTGCATGAGGTAATCTGTTGTAGTATAGCAGGCTCATTTTTCGATACGTCATTCTCGTTCGCATTGGATGTCGTAGAAATTTCCTGATGGAGTTGTTTTGGCGTTTGTTTCTCTTTCGAGTTATTCTTGTAACACCTAAGCGGTTTATCACTCTTAAGAGTTTGTGGTATCATTTTTGAGTCCTGCGAAACATCTTGTATCTTTCCATCTTTAGGAATTACAGATCTCTTTCGAATTTGTTGCCACGTATCATTCACACTTTTCAAAAACGCAAATTTCGAAGTATCACCACCCTCTGTCCTTTCCTCTTCATGATTCTCGACTTTTTTCGGTGATTTTGCCAAGATTTCCTCTTTAAAGTCTTTATTATCATTTTTGCCTAGACATGGATCCTTTTTAACGATCGTTTCTGAAGCAGCATTTTTAAACACTTTCTCATCTTTGAATCGTTCCTTCATTGCCTCATTCGAATCTTCATTTTTGGCGTGTTTCTCGATTCCTACCGATTGCTCTTCGGTTTTTATTTTAGAACCAAAATCACCGGTTTTGAGAGGGAAAACATTCTCCTGATTATGCAACCAAGGATTTATCCTGGGGACATCACGAGCAGGTGGGGAATATCTGTTCGGTTTCTCATTCCATCCGAATCTCTCTAAAGTATACATCTTACTCTTACACTCTCTGGGATTCTTTTCGTCGCTGTATCTCTCACAGCTTCTGTTATACGAATTATCTTCGTATCTAGAATATCCCCGTTGATGTCCGCCCCTAAAAGACGTCGCTTTCCGATCATCTTGGTAATAATCGAATTTTTTATATGGCGGTGGGGAATTGCGCCAGTTTTCCCTGCTGTTACAACTTTCCGAATGATCGAAATAATTTGGTGAACATCTCTCGTTCGGGTGTTTGTCGAAAGTCTCTTCCGACCTTGAGGGATCCCCATCTTTCATGGCTTCTAAGAGTAACGGAAGGATGACGTTCTGTTTGGAAGCCTTCGCCATGGAGAAAGGTCTGTACCTTTTATACGAATTCCAATCGTTCTGATATCTATTGGAGTTTTCCAACTCTGGACTGTAGGATCTCTCAGCGCTTCTATTATCTCGATTAGATAGATTTGGCGATTTAGCATGAGCCGGCTCATTCGAGCGATCGTTTTCCGAGTTGGTGCTGTCACGCGATTGCGAATTTGACCGCTTGGAGTCGGCTGATGTGTCTCTGGGTTTTGTTGTATCCGTTGTGATGGGAGATCTAAATTGAATGAATAAAAAATTAGTTTAAACATCAACCAATCGTAAAATAAGGACTAACTTGGATCTATTTGCTTGATTATCGATGGTTGTTGAAGAATTTGGTGTCTCCTTAGATAAACCAGACGAATTCAATGTTAAATTGGGCTTCTGAAAGATAAATAAAACATCTAGCATTGTTGTCAAATAAAAATAAATACAATGCAATCATAAAAAGGTTATCCTGACTTCACTCTACTTTCCACGAAGTACTAATCATTAATGCTTGCATCTACGGTTTCAAATAAAGTTAGCTAATAATACAGTAGCGTGCAATTTTAATTTCATTATATGTATTATGCAAGCTAATCTACAGTAACGTCAGTTTGATAATGCACTAAAATTAAATATACAAAGTAACTCGTGCTAGTTAAAGCTATTTCACCATACATAAAAAAATAATTAAATGTATAAAAAAAAATTCACAATACATATTAAGAGAATTCACAAACTACATATTTATAATTTTACACAAAACAATACGAAACATGAGTAATGAACGTCAGTAATTGAGTTTTGTGTATTGTTTATGTTAATGAGTCATGGATGAAGTGTAAACATAACCTCAAAAACCACCACATCTTCCATTAATTATCAATTCCATAGGAAAAGTCACTATTTTACTGCGTCGAAGATGCGGATCTCAGTATGGCTACAAAAAACTCACACTTAATTGAGAATCTTGAATAACCCATGAGTGATTCTTTGTTTCAAGCTGACAGGCTCAAAAATTTACATTTAACCTTGAATTACTCAAAGTATATATTTAAAATACGCACTCATAAACAGTGTATGAAAATGCAACAGTCAATGAGAATTGAGAATTTTCACTAGATTTACGAAGATTTAACAACTCGTGGAAACGCTTAAAACATCATAATTCCCTAGATTTGCCGGCAATTTACAATAGTATGCAATAGTCTTGAAAAAGACTGTATGTAAGAAGCAATAAACAATGTGTAAAACAAACGAAATAGAGTAAATCTGAAGTAAATATCAATTTACACATGGCAGAAAGTGTTGTAAAGTCAAGACGATCACAATTTATATGACATTATTAAACACTCACCATTCTATTTTTTAATTTATCGATAACTTCCTCACACTTAAGGAGTATGTCGTATTTAAATCTGAAAATAAAAAGAGAAAAATACTTCTGCTATCCTTAAAACCGCGTCAAACCTTACTTCCGTTTGGTGTCTGTGATCATGGTGTGCAAAGATTCCATCTTAGTCAGCTGAACTTCACGTGATCCTTCCTTGGTGTTTTTTTAAATGGTTTATCATAGTTTCTATGAACGGGACATGCTTTTGGAGGTCAGCCAATTTTCTCGCATAACGCTCATCTTGATCTGGCGATGCCGCCATATTGGATGTTGTGTTTAAGATATTTGACTAAAGTTGATATAAAGAAAAGACCATTAGCATAATTACATTTTAACGAATCGTTGAAATGTCAAACAAATGTGTTTGTTAATACCGATTTTTCGTAAAATCATCCCAAATTTAGCATCAAGATACGTGTTATTTTTTGTTTAATTTAATATTATAATCCAGAAATATTTTTTTTTAACGGGTGCTTATGAATCGTTGGTTCAAATCTCGGGTTGGTCAATGTCTTTTCAATGCTGTAATAATGATTAGGCAGCTATCGCGCCAACATAAATCCTTGATAAAGTATTTTAATTACAGTTTAATCATTGCTAAAATCTCATATGTAACCATTACATTACATGTTTATCAGATATATTTGAAATTTATTGTAATAAAACAATCTCGAATGGACAAAAACATCATTTTCCTTGACCAACAGCAGCACATTAATGAAAAAGTAATGTGGATAAATGAAACTATTCATGAATAACTGAAAGTTAAAAATCATGAACTACACAAACTATTTGATGAATTTATGGTTTAAAAAATGCCGTATATGACAAGGCATGGTTGATGTTTGCCAAAACAATGAGTTGTTAAAACCATCACCATTTTGTTCGCCATTATTAGTTTAACTATATAGTTGTCTAATTGAGATATTTCTAGTTAGTGATTTAAAAATCTTTAGAGATGAAAAGCTTTGTTAACTCTACAGTCTTCATCATAACTTATTATATTTCTCTTTTTCCTTCATAATCATCATATCTATCACATCCAAGAGATATTAGTCTGAGAGATATTGTCTTACAACGTTGTATCGGTATTTCAAAATAGAATACATGCACTTTCTCCAAAAATACACTTGCCCCATCTTAATTTTGTTTAGTTTATCTTCTAAATACTTCCAATTTTAAGAGTTATACTGTATCTACAGTTACACAATCTGCTAGCACGATATAAAATCAAAATATCATATTGCGCAAAAATTTAGTTATCTACACCTTAACCTCTGCTGTATAAATATAACGAATGAATAGATTAAAAAGAAAAGAACACAACAAACACTTGTTTATAATCCAAGTAGTAAGTTTCGACAAAATTCCATAAATTTTTAAAATCCATTCTATATATTTTTTTAAAAGCATTTCTCAACGAAAAATCGTTATATTTATTAAACAGTTATATAAATAGTAATATCGGCTAAAGGTTAAACAGACAAATAGTACGGGACAAATTCGAGCGTCATCTATCAGAAAATTATTGCACTTAACTAAGTTCTTATATAACACAAGCGAATCAATATCAAACAATTAAACTTAGGAAGTAATAATTATAAAACGCGATAACAACAATCACTACAGTACTAAATTTAATTATGTTAATACACTCTCTAACGCTGATGAAACTCCAATTTGTCACGTGCTAAATATACATTCATTTACGTTAAAAAACTGAATAAATTATATAAACATCACGATTATCACAAGAATTTACTTCAAAATATTTCAACATACCCTTACTGCAATATATTGTACGGAAATATCATACACGATCGAAAATTTACTGTTCCACTTCTGACACCGTCAATACCGACTCACTAAAATGGCGGAATTCTAACGAACGGTAAAGAATAAATGTATCAAGCGCCATCTTTGATACGGGTACTGAACTGTAGTAACAATTAATAAGTCAAATTAACTCAGTCTTATAAAATAAAATTATATATAAATTAAAGCGATATTATACAATTCTGCAATTCCAATTATATCGAAAGAAATTCTGTTGGAATTAAGTACTTGCAGAGTCCGAACGCTACGACAAAATTTGACCGACTACGCCAGACGTAAGATTAACCGATTCCCGGACTATATAAAACAACTGTAAAACTTAACCTACCTACCAGGGATTAATATAAGCGGCTTCTCTTATCGAATTCGTAATTCCTACAAATATTTTCCGGATTAAAGTCACTCAACACTAACACAACTTATGTTAAAAACAAACATGGCGGCACTCGAAACTATTTTGTTTCGCGTTTTTTGACGTAGAGTTAACTAAGATTTTCTTGTGTCAAATTGAGGCAGTCAAGGACGATATTATTAATTATGGTAAATTAAGGAAGAAAACGACTGTGTAGTATATGTAAATAAACATTAAAATTAAAGAAAATATTGATTAAAAATGATATTCTCATAAAAATAATTATAAATTTTAACTAAATGCAATTAGAGGTGTGTAAATACATATTTATTTTATTCCGTTTTCATATGTTGCTTACTTTGCTTTTTGGTTAATCAAGCACGTAAATGTTGCACTAATTCAGCACAAATTGAGCGACATCTATTACAAAACTGTAGAACTTTATTCATTTGAAGAATCAAAATAATTTTACACGAAACTTAAAATCATTGGTGTATACATGTATCCTTTTCTTCGATTATTCACAATTAAAGGAGAAAACCATGCAGAACAGATCAATCTTAAAAGTGCAACAGTCAACTGCATATAATAATGTATGTGCGTAGTAGCATCCCGGGTTTTTTAGCCGGTAAAAGTGCGAAAATCATCGACTTCCATTCAAAATCTACGGGGAAAAGTTCGTGTACGTACCGGTGATCACTTTGCGGGTCCGGTTATCGTTATGGCACCGAATTTTAACATAAGAACTTTCAAACCAAACACAACTTAACTCAACTACAAACACGCGTAGTTACAATCATGGTTGCAATAACAAACATGGTGGATGTCGACAATATTTCGTTTCGCGATGAAGGGCGCGATTTTATCGGTCTAAACTGGCGCCATCTATGCGAGATGCATTGACTCGTAGTGGATAAAATAGATTTCGGTTAGAGGAATACTTTAAATATTTGGTATTTGCTTCTTTTTTATTTTTTTAAATATAATAATTATTAATTATTCTTAAAGGATTTAATAAAAAAAAAAAAAAAACGTGATGCATTAAAAGAAAAAACAAAATGAAAATTTAATTTAAAATATTTTTTTTTTTATACATAGATACTTAACAATTTGATAACGCACTATCATTTAATGTAATTTGATTTTGTAATATAATATATACAAACATTTTAGTTACGTGATTATGAATAAAATAAAATGGGGGTCTAACTCCTTCAAGAAAAAAAAAAAAGAAATTAAAACATGATTCTAAATTGCTTCAACTAAATTTTAAGTTCATATTATTTATTAGGAGGATGAAGAGGGTGTTTAGAGCATTTATTCCTGTCCTAAAAAAAATAATATAATAATAGTAACACGTTACCCAGTAAACCAAATTCAAGTTTCCCGCAATTATATTTAGTAACTTCAACTTAAAGGTATTCAAAAAAACTATTAATCTAATACAAAATCTTATGTAATGTCATGCTTTAATGTTGAAGTTAGTAAAAATAGTATATTATTTACCGTGATTTTGTAATGTATTACTTCTTTCAGAAAACGAAAAAATTAAAACATGTTTCTAAATTACTTCAGCAAAATTTTAATGTCCATATTATTTAATAGGAGGATGAAGAGGGTGTTTAGAACAGATATAAAATAGAAAAACGTGATTCGTACAAAAATGATCAAAATAAAAATAGTTTTTTTATTCAATTTAATTATTTCTTTTTATTTCTTTTGTACATGATACACTTATTCGTTTCGTAGAAAAAAATAATATAATAATAGTAACATATTATTATAGTTTCGTAGTGTAATTTATAATAAGTTTTCTTACGTTTTAATGAATTAATAACAACGATATATATTATGAAGAAAAAAAAAAGTTTTGTCTAACTTAAATGTAGTTTAATTAAAAAAAAAAATAAGTGAAAACTGACGATTCCTTTTATACAACTTCGGCTAAATTTTAACCTGTCGTTTTAACATTAATATAATGCATATTAAATAGTTATTTTAGACTTATAAAGTGTAGCGATTTTAAAGTTTTCTCTCCACATTTTGCAACGTGTGATGCAACTAACACATCGTCTCATCACTTTTTATTTCTTCTCCGTTCAAGTGATGCCGAAACACTAAAACTTTTTTTAAAATTTCATCACGATCGATCTGTTTTCGTCTCGATATTTCACCATCAGAACCAATACTCGCTGTCCGTAGGTGAATCTAACATTGTGATGCTTGGAACGATCCTCTCCAAGTCCGTCGAATCATCCGTCTCGATCTCCAAGTCGAATATCTTGCAATGATGAGATCGTCAGGGATGGGTTTCGCAGTCCTCGATGACAACAACCGGATTTATGTTCAGGATCTTCGATAACTGAACGATATTCATCGTAACCGAAGCACCCATAACATCGATTGTGGTCATGACGTTGTTGAGATCGATGGGATTTTGTTGTTTCGTGCTGTACAATGATGATTTACCTTCGGATTTTCTGTGGTAACCACCGGTCGACTTCCTAGCGACCTGTTTGATTTTAACCGCTTTCGAGGGCTTCTCGAAATCGTCTAAATCCTCATCGGAGTGTTTCCGTTTCTTATTATTGTTACCCGTAATCGAGGAGCCCGCACTGTTCCCATTACGCACCGCATTGGTCGTTATGTTATTCACAGCCTGTTCGTATAATCTCTCCTGCGAAATCAGGAATACGAACTCGAAATTCTCATTCCGGTGGTGTTCGCGGTAGTGTTTCCGCATACTCTTCCAATAGACGACTTTCAGATTGCAATACATACACTTGATCATCTTAAAATGAGTGCGGAGGTGCTCTTTGATATT
Source organism: Protaetia brevitarsis (assembly GCA_004143645.1). NCBI lineage: Eukaryota > Metazoa > Arthropoda > Insecta > Coleoptera > Scarabaeidae > Protaetia > Protaetia brevitarsis. Next base: position 3,100,956 of record RXPK01000026.1, on the reverse strand, counting down.
AATCAACTTATCGTCACTCACGTGGCACTCCGGACAACTGTACGTCCTTAGTGTTTCACTCACTTCCGAGAAGCAACGCCTCATCCCCGAATGGCACGAGATGAAATGCTGATCCAAGGTGAACGTCGACACAAAAGTGGATGCGCAGAAATTACACCTGTAACGATACGCCTTGAAGTTCTCATTCGGATGTCGTTCTTTGATGTGCTTCCGCAGTTCGGGTAGTTTCTGCCAGTGGGTGCAATAGCCGCAGCCTAACAGTACGTCTTTCAGATGTTCAGCGTCGAAGCCGACATCGCAGTCGATTTCCCACGTTTCGTATTGATCGGTGCTCTCTTCAGATTTATCCGCGCGGGCTGACAGTCTGATCCGTTTGATTATCACTTCGCCACCTAGATCGGTCTCTTTGATCGTTGCGTTCACTCTGGGATGGCAACGTTTGATGTGATTTTCCAATACGACTCGATATACCGCTTTGAAGTTGCAAACGTTGCACGCGTACGGTTGAACGGTCCAGTGTCGGACTTGGTGTTTGCGCATATCTGAAGGGTTGACACACCTGTTTGAAAGAAAGAGTAAAATTAGCAGAAGAAAAATTGTGAAAATTATAATCTCTCAATTACTTACTAATCATGAATCGCAGAATAAAAATTGAAATTAAAGATGGATGGAATATAAAGATAAATAAAGTGGTAAAAAAAACAATTGAATTGAGAGGTGAAAGGACAAATAAGGGTGGGACTAACAAAAAATAATGAAAATTAAAGCAAGGAAAGAAAAATTCTTGAAACCTTGTAACTCATTTGACTTTGTACAGGATAAATGCATATTTACAATACATAACAATCGACCCTGCATTAAGAAGGACTAGTTTGTAATTATTAAACTAAACTGCGCATGTGCCGCATGTGGAAACCTATTGGTCCAAAGCGACCGATAGCCGCTATGAAAATTGGTTAGTTTGTGCTTTGTTCATTGCGCACAGTGACACAAGCGAAATCACGCGTTGATTATTGGCGATTAGCGTTTGTAAATAAATTTGCAGTTAGTGTGCTAGGGAGGTTTTTGGAATGAGTGCAAAAAGAAAGGAAAAAACCGAAATGGACATATTTTTTGTGTAACAGCTCTAGAGGTACTGCAGGACATATTAATCAATATCTATATCAAAGTAAAATTATAATTATTATCATCAAAACTATTCAAGATTTCCGCTTGCCGATCATAAATTTACATAGAATTTGCATTTTCGGTGGTTACAATATAAATCTTCTAATTATTATCATGTGTAATCAATTTAGTTTTAAAAATCGTCAAGTACACATCGTTGCATTCCTAAAATTATATATATATATATATATATTAATTCTTTACTTTGTTCAAATTGAAATTTAAACCGCCATTTTCTTTTGATGGAGCATGCCCAGTAAACACAATTCACCCGTAAGAAAAGGATGCAATGATATATGCCTCTCATATTGTTGGTCACGTTTCTTGTCCATTATTAGGATAGGGAATTAGCAATATAGGTATAATACATATATGGCTGTTATATACAAGTGTCCTAGTAAGAGTAGAGATCGGCGATATTTAAGAAGCTACAATAGCTGTAGCGAACAGTGTTGCCAACATATAAAAATTTAATCCACTAGATGGCGCTTGAAATTCCACCAGATTTGAAAAAAATCCGTAAAATATTTAAACCAGTTTGAACTCCATTCCTAGAGTTTTGTGTGTACTGTGAATTTCCCATGCCAATTGGAGAAAAGATCGTTTGGAAAACACAATCACTTAATTTTTGATATACTTACAATGAATATGGCAGTAGTTCCAAAATGAAACTTACTGATTTGGTGATTTATATATGTATACATTAATGGAAAGAACGTATTTTCCTGATTTCAATTCTCGAATTTAGTTGAGTTGATTTTAGACAAAATGGGCGCTAAATTCAAATGAATTCGAACGAACTTTGATCGACTTGTAAGTGAATTCAACATTGGTTTGTTGTTATTAATAAAATTATTAGTCACTGCAAAGAGTTTACCAGTGTATTAAATCATTGTATGACGATGTTAAATGTTACAATCCATATCAACATTTTGGTATAATGTATATTATTACAAAAATCCACTAGAAATTAAGCTGGTTTTGCTAGTTTTTCGCTAAAAAATCCTTCAGCAGCTAAACGTGCAATTCTACCGCCAAATGCAATGTCAGTTAAGCTAGAACTAGCGCGAAATGCGCTAAATTGGCAACACTGGTAGCGAAAGAAAAACTCATTATAACTAAAGTGTCAAACACGAATTCAAAGAAGATATATTTTTTAATTCGAAACGTAACCGCTAGAGGACGCAGTTACTGGGGTCAACGGTAATTTTTAAATTAATTAGTAAGTTTCAGCATCAACTATAATTTTGAATACTCACTTCATTAAGAAACTTAGCTAATTGCGCACCAGTTTGGTTAAAGCTATTTCGTCATATTGTGAATTATAAATTTAGTGTACGTTGTCGAATCATGTAAAATTAAACCTGCTATAATCTCTGCAGTTTTTATTCATATTAAAGAAATTTGAACTTGTTCGATAGGGAATTTTGCGTTTATTTAAACTTCACAATTTGTACTACTCGTTAATTATCAAGGAACGCCCCAGATGGCGTTATCCCTAATTGTACGAATTTTTCTAAAAATTCAAATGTAACAATTTGCATTTGGTTTTCTTACGTTGTGGTTTAAAAATTTTAACGGACTAAAATAGTGGCGAAAACACCATAGTGCTATATTATTGGAGCACTGTTCGCTGATCAAATAAAGTTTACTTTTTTAATTAAAGTAACAAAGTTTATTGGTTTAAATCACGACCTGGTTGATGACTGCTTTATACGGTCTGTCGAATCATGAATTACACGTGATCACCGCTGTCACTCACCGGACTTTTTTGGGAAAGAAATGCTTACTCTTCGATTGCAGGATTGTGACAGTAAAATGTCAATCTAATTTAAATGAGTGTCACACTGACAAATACCAAAATTAAAACACTCAAAATTATTCTAAAGAACCTATTTGCTTCGTTAAAAACCGACCTATTAAGGTTTATAAAGTTGTATTTCCCCAGTAAACCAAATTCAAATTTCCCCCAATTATATTTGGTAACTTCAACTTAAATGTATTAAAATAACCATTAATCTAATACAAAATCGTAGGAAATTACATGCTTGAATGTTGAAGTTACTAAAAATAATTGAGGGAAATTAGAATTTGGTTTACTGGGTTCACATCTTATTAGTTATTTCAGTTATATAATTATTGTGTACTATTTAGTTTTGATACAAACCAGGTTGTAATCAGCTATGTCCTCCATTACTATCATTTTGACGTGTTAAAAAAAGTAGTTCTCATGCTTTTAAACGTCATGCAGATGTCGCTACTTACGAGAATCTGATGTAACATTCAATTCAATGTAAATTTGAATGATTCGACAGGGGGTATAAAGCAAACTGTCTAAGTTATCAAGCAGGTCGTGGTTTAAATAATAATATTAAAACAACTATATCGATAGCTCCTACCAACTGCTACTATATTGGGAAAACGTTACTAAAAACTACTTATCATGGCGCGCTTTTCAAAATTCATTACCAACGTAACTAACATAATTATCGCAATCGTTAGCAACAGTGATATCTTTCTTTCCATATTCCAGATAATAAGGAAAATAGCCCATTATAACTAATAATTTGCCTAACGTTACAAATACCGTGAGACAAAAGAATGATAATAACAAAAGGTAGCAATTTTAATATTCAAATAGTGTCTGGTAAAACCACGAAATAAACGAAAAGAAAAATATATTTTAAATGTTCTTTTCTGCACCAGTAATATGTAAATCTAGTCTGCGACGAGTAATTATACTAACTATCTTATAGCATTAAGAGACCGAAAATAAAGAGCTATTATTGGTAATTATCATTTTAAAATATCGGATGCCACAAGGGGTGTGCCACCAGGATCAGCCTTTGGTCCTACTTTGTTTTTAACTTATATAAATGACTTATCACCTTGTATATAACAGATACTAGCAATATTATTCGCTATTCTGATGACGTTATGCTAGAAGCAACAGTTTTCATAACTTAATACATGGAGAATGATGTAAATTATATCAGTAGCATAGCATAAGCCCAATTCCCAATAAAAACTAAACCGTCGGTTAAACAAAAGAAACTGATTCGAGAATTAATGATGCTGTAAATACTCAAACCCCTTCTATCTTGATTACACGTTATTTTTGTACGTTTCTTCGTAGCATAATTGAAATAAAAATTATCATATCATTATAACACGTATTACTTACTTATGATCGCAAAAATAGCAATAGAACAACACGTCTGATAACTCTTCCTTCTCCAACGTTAAGATCCGAGTCTGGAATACGATCAACTTCTCCACCCAATCGATTATTTGCTGATCCGGACTCAGGATCGCTCGTTCCGCCGTATCGACATCTTTGTGCGTATCTGTATGATGTTTAACGACTGTAGATTCCGTAGAATCCCGAAAATCGCAAGCAGTACACTTGTAACTGCTCGGGATAAAAAAAAATATAGAAATTAGTATCAGCGTGGGTCATTCTTTCGAGTTTATACTTTACCTTCCGTATTGGAGCTCCTGGTAGACGTGCATCGTGAATTCCTTATTCGACACTGTCACGAACTTCTCGCACAGTGGGCACATGTAGTTTCCGTTCCACGGTACGCCGTAGGGACCGTACGTTCCAACGAAATTGCCTTCTAACAGATCGTTCTTGCTCATCTTCTCTATTTCTTTAATCGACATGTCCAATTTTATTTTTTTCAGAGGGATGTCGTCTTCATCGAACAGATTTTCGTTTTTAGCCTCTCTTTTGTCGGGGCTTGTGGTTTCTTTGTCGATGCGAACGGTTGGTGATTTTGCGACGTTCGAAGACGGAGTTTGTGTTGCAGAAACTGGACTTTTGGCAACTGAAGGTGGATTGGTGGAAGGTATATTTTCCAATGAAGAAGATGCGCTTTCCAGCGATGAAGGTGTACTTTCCAACGATGACCGTGCACTTTCCAACGATGAAGGTGTGTTTTCCAACGATGAAGGTGTATTCCTCAAGGATGAAGGTGCATTTTCCAACGATGAATTTGCGTTTTTTAACGACGACGTGTTTTCTAACAATAAAGATGTATTTTCCAATGCCGAAGCTGTATTTTTCAACAGAGAACGTGTATTTTCCAACAAAGATGCGCTTTCCAACAATGAAGGTGAATTTTCCAACGGTGAAGGTGAATTTTCCAACATAGAATGCGTGTTTTTCAACGATGAAGGAGAATGTTCTAGCAACAACGTATTTTCCAACAATGAAGATGCGTTTTCCAAGATTGAAGGTGCGTTTTCCAACGATGAAGGTGCACTTTCCAACATTGAAGCTGTATTCTTCAACGATGAAGGCGTATTTTCCGACATTGACGGTGTACTTTTCGAAGAGGAATTTGAGTTTTCCAGCAATGGAGGTGTATTTTCCAATATCGAAGGTGCATTTTCCCGTTCTAAAGCCGTCAATCTCGACATTGAAGGTGTCTTTTCTCGCAGCGAAGATTTATCTTTCGCATGCATTAAGGGTTTATCTTTCAACGTCGAAGGTTTATCTTCCAGCTTAACAGATTTATCTTTCATCATCGTGGATTTATTTTTCAACTTCGAAGGTTTATCTTCCAGCATTGAGGCCTTATCTTTCACCTTAGATTTATCTTTCATCATCGTAGGTTTATTTTTCAACTTCGAAGGTTTATCTTCCAGCATCAATATCTTATCTTTCAGCGTAGAAAATTCATCTATCAACTTTAAAGATTTACTTTTCAACTTCGAAGGTTTATCTTCCAGCAGCGAAGGTTTATCCTTCGACATAGAAAATTCATCTCTTGTTATCAAGGATTTATTTTTCAATTTCGGAGGTTTATCTTCCAACATCGCAGTATTATCTTTCATCGTAGAAGATTCATCGCTCATTTTATTTTTCAACATCGAAGGTTTATCTCCTAATTTAGAAGATTTATCTCTCACAATCGAAGGTGTATCTTTTAGCAATGAAGGTTTATCTTCCGGCACCAAAGATTTGTCTTTTAACATTGAAGGTTTATCTTCCGCAGTAGGAGATTTGTCTGTCATCGTCAAAGGTTTATCCTTCAATAATGATGGATCATCTTCTGCTATCCAAGCTATATCTTCCAGCGTGGAAGATTTATCTCTCATCAGTGAAGGTTTATCTCTCAAAAACAATGATTTATCTTCCAGCATCATAGGAGATTTATCTCTAACCATCGAAGGTTTATCCTTCAATAACGATGTTTTATTTTCCGGCATCCAAGCTTCATCTCGCAGCATCATACAAGATTTATCTCTCGCCATCGAAGGTTTATCCTTCAACAACGAAGATTTATCCTCCGGTATCACGACCTCATCTTCCAAGATTGAAGGTGAATCTTCCACGATCAAAACTAGATTTTTATCGACCGAAACTTCCTCTTTGTCATCACTCACACAAGGAAATAACGATTTAATCGGCCCTTCCTTCGACATCTCCAGAATATCGACATCCTCATCTTCGCTAGAATCGTCGAAGGTCAATTTGCAGGATTCCAACACCTCGGTTATAGACTTGTCGATCTTCTCCGTCGATGTGTCTTCCTTGTGGGATTCTGACGTGTCGTCGCTGGTGCTCAACTCGATTACGTCATTCGCGGTGAAAGAAATGAAGGATTTCGATGCTTCCGCAGGTGGGGAATCTTGGTCCTTTTTCGAAATCTTCTCCTCTTTATGGGGCATCTTTTCAATTATGTCTGATTTAGAAGCAGTTGGACCTTTCGCAGGCACTTTTATCGGTATTGGCGTCAATGTGGCGAAAATATCGGATTTTTTAGATGATCTATCGATCCCTTCCATGCGTTCCGTGCACATCAATGACAATTCTTCGCTTCCCTTCGGAGCTGGAGTGACGTCCGGAACATCCAAGTCCAAATCGATCACCATATCTTTCTTTTCCACCGTAGACGTGTCTAATTTGTGATCAGATAACACGATGATTCCTTGCTTGGATTTCGTGGCTTTCTCTTCATTTTTCTCCTTCTCTTGTATCTCGTCGACATTTATAATCTCCGGTTGGGAAATATCCTCCAGCAGAATCACATCATCGTCCGTGTCATCTGTATCTTTCTGAATCGGTTTCTTTGGAACTGTTGTTTTATTAGTACCAGATGATTTTTTAACGATTAATTTGCATCTTCTCCGTCTCAGGCCGGGTTTCTTGCTTTCGGGGGCTTTATTCGCCTTAGAAATGATTATCAGAGACTTCGGCCCCGGTTTATTGACGATGTCCGAGGATTTATTCGGAAGTAAAATCGGATCAGGGGTGAGTTTGTCAAGTAATTTAGGTTCCAAACTGGGTGAAATTAAATCCGAAGTCATTGGCCCAACACCTTTTTTCACTTCCACAGGTAGAATTGGGTCTGCATCAAGTGTCAATTGTTTTGGACTTTCCGATGGTTTATTTAAGGGTAATATCATCTCGGATACGATCGTCGATTGTTTCGGCGTGAGATTATCTTTCTTATTTATGTTCAGCTCCTCCCTCGCCAATTCTAATTTCTTCGACTTTAAAGTTTTCGCCTTCTTAGTTCCGACAGTTTTGCCAACTTTATTATTGGTTTCCTCCAGTAAAATCCCACGGATGTGCTTAATATTTTTGTTACGCTGCCACAACGGTGTGGTATTGAATTCAGCGTCAGTATCTTGTTTCTGCAAAAAAAAGAAAATAACGATAATAGAAAACAAAATTTTACAACAATAGTTGAGTAGTCTGCGTCCTGGATCTTCTTCTGCACGACGTTTCGTCCACACTCGCTAGGTACATCATCAGGACTGCTGCTATTGCTGTTATTAGAGTACTGAAACTGTTTCAGGTTCTCTATCTTCAGGGCCACAGCTGTTGATACGAATATAATATGTTTCGGGTCAACAGCAATGGTAGCGACCCTGAAGATGTTCCTTGCGTGTGTAGACGGAACGTCGGCGAGAAGAAGAACCAGAACGCAGTTCCAATCCGAAAAATCAAAATGAAATCATCGATTTTTTTTAATTCAATAAAAAACAAATCTCGCTTTTTTTTAAATTAATATTATTGTATTTTAATATATGTGGGTTGTATTATCTATTTTTAATACCTTTATTCTGCACTGTACAAAAATTATCGTATGACTAGCGTCATCGTTGACTATCAACTGTCACACTCATACCAACTACATCAATTAACTTAATTTCTAACGTCTTTTTATTTTCATATATCTGCGCATGCGTCTCTGTGTTACTAATAATAATCTTAAAAATTATTTTAATGTATTAAATGTAAGGTTAAAAATTATAGCATCATATACAGCCTAAGTATTTGTTAGAACGCGCTTCTTGCAAGAACATATATTTCGTTTTCTGTATTTTGTAGTTATTCAAGGGAGTGGAAGTACGTATTAAATCGCTGTAATTTCTTCTTAAACATTAAATGAAAGTGAAAACATATAAATGGCTAAAACTAGAATAACCGAAAACAACATATAGCAGTTTTGTGTTAAAAGAAAAAAAACAAATAAATCTGGGTGTAAAGCGATTTGTAAAACGTGCAAGAAATACATTTCCAAAGCTTTCAAATATTGGGTTTAAACGTGCAGCACAAGATCAATTTAAGCATCTCAAAACCTACATCAGTTGCTCTTAATACTTGGACTAGAGAAGAAAAAAAAGCTGTAGAGCAGTGGACACATTTGCTGTATACTTCGAGGAATACATTTACAAAAAAACAACGATTTTAATATCGATATAAGCAAGCATTCACGTCGTATCACTTTATGCCTCAATGCTGAACCCACAAAATGAGAAATATCGAAGAATCTGGCTTTAGAAACAATTAATGAGTTAACTTCCATATGTCACTAATTTTTAAAACACTCTGTATAATGTCACTGAATTTTTTTACTACGTTTTGGTAAGGCAATGTTTGTAACCTGTTAATTATAAAGTGGACGATTCTAACACTTAAACCAAGAGGGAATCAATCAATTACATACAACAATGTAAATGTCAAAATTTTAACAAAAAACGTAACATCTTAAAAGCAATTGAAGATAGGTATAGGAAACTCTAGTACAGTGACTATATACAAGAAGACAAACCAAGCTCATGGGAAAAGTGTTGGGCTTAAAATGACATTTTGTAGGCCAAATCCAGATGTCGCTAGTGTTTCTACAGCTAAAAGTGGTGAGATAGTCTGGATAATAATAATAATAATATCAATTTATTGGCATCACTTCAATACATTCATATTGCGAACATACATGCCAAAAAGACTAAATCACGGTAAAGGTGCTCTTCCTTTAGCCTCAATTCAAATTTTCATGGTTTTGGCCAGAAGTATAACACATGAATTGATACACCTCAAATTTATCTTTCCTTTTCTATCACTCAAGTCCTCTTCGTTGATGTTAACACCATACAACTTGAGGTTTACTTTGAGATTATAATTCCATTCTATTTTCTAAAAAACCACGAAATGTAAAACTAAAGATGCAGGTTCCTGTCTGTCACTTTGACAGCAATCCGGGATGTCTAGCGAGGATAAGAACCAGAATTTAAATCAAATGAATTGTATAAAAGTGCTATTCGCCGATAGATGGCATTGTTCGATAAAGTATTGAGATGTAATCAAATTTACTAATTACGGTCATTATATGGAATTTCAAGCAGGTCTAATTCCCCCACTCTCAAAATATGGATATTTAATGTTTTCTGTGTTTACTTAAAACGCAGTTAACGCTTTTAAGTAATCGCAGTTGTGCACGCAGCAGTTTCAAATGCTAGATTCGTATTATGTATTTATCTAGAAGAAAAAACAAGATTAGTCCTATTGATGCTTACAAGTGATTTGCTTGCTTATTCACAATTTTAACAGAAAATTCATCAATTTTATTTAGTTCTTTTTAAAAGAGTTTTTGTTCTTTACCTGTCCCTAATTTAATTGTTTTATTTCATAAATCCATGGCCGTAGAATTAAATATTTTACTTCTTATTACGAATGTTGTTAAACTGATGTGTAAGATGCTTTATTTTAAAAAAAAAATACAAACTTACTTCGCAGTACCACATATAAAATAAAAGAAAAAAGTTAAAAGTCTTTACTTATTTTCTTTATACAGTATTTATTTAACTATCAAGTTTCAATTCCTACATCGTTGTGTGTTATAGCACGTATTATTTCATTCTATTTCAATAAAAGCACACTCCATTAATTATCGAGCTCTTTTAATTATGGTGAACCACAGTGACAAACACAAACCAAAACACCGAATATACCGCCTGACAAGCTAAATCTTTTAATTATAATGAAAGTAAGGTTGCAGTTGAGATAAATGAAATAGTTAAAAAGAATTAAAGTACTAGGTGTGAAATTATTATAGAATTATCAAAAATAATTACCAATTACGATTACTTCCATAAAGTTCATTCAAATATCAAATATTTTTAAGTGTTTATTAAGTTGTTGTTAAGTGTGTATAGTTTCTGAGTTGTAATTAGTGAAACTGTGCTTATCCACGACATACTTTTTGTATGAAGGAAAATACTACGAGCAGAAGAACGGAACAGCAATGGGAAGCCCTTTATCACCAGTAATAGCCAACTTGTTTACGGAAGCATTTGAAGAAGAAGCCCTAAGTTCCAGTGATATGAAACCCAAGTGTTGGCTGCGATATGTCGACGATACTTTTGTAATATGGCAGCACGGAAAAGAAAAACTACAACAGTTCTTGGAACACATAAACTCACAGCACCCAGCCATCAAGTTTACCATGGAGAAAGAGCAAAATGGAAATCTCCCTTTCCTGGATGTTATGGTTAAGAAAACAAAAGAGGGAATGCTACAGCACGCAGTATTTAGAAAGAAGACGCACACCAATAGATATCTGCAAGCAAGATTTCACCATCATCCGATGCAGAAGAAGACATTAATACAAACATTGCTATCCAGAGCCGAAACCATCAGTGACGAACAACATCTTACCAGTGAAAAGATACATTTGGAGAAATCACTAAAGAAGAATGGTTACACCGACATCGACATAAGGAGAGCCACTAAGAAGAAGACGACACTGGAGACAACTACAGAACCACGAAGAGGGATGGCGTGTTTACCTTACATAGCAGGAGTCACCGAAAAAGTAGGCCGAATTTTGAAGAAACGTAACGTACAAGTACGCTTCGGGACTGCAACGTCGATCCAGCAGTATCTACCGACCGCAAAGGATAAGATACCCAAGGGGCGCACAGAAGGTATCTACAAGATAACATGCCAATGCGGACAGTGCTACGTCGGACAAACAGGAAGAGCCATCGACATAAGAATAAAAGAACACGAGAGGGACGCAAGATTAAGAAGGACCGAGCAATCAGCGGTGGCAGAACACATGCACGACACCGGACACAAAATGGATTTCAAGAATGTAAAAGTAATAACTACCACCAAGAACTACGGGAAAAGACTCATCAGGGAAGCCATAGAAATAGAGAATAAAACCGTTAACAGAGAAGAAGGGTACCACCTTAGCAACACGTGGAAGAGCCTACTACGAACCGTCACGGTCAATCAAGAATGTCGGACCATTGAGAATCAGTTCAGTTATCCTGAAGAAGCTGTCAGTACGAACAGCGAAACGTCGAACGAAAGTTTTAACACACCGCAAGAAGCTGTTAGTTATGTGTATAGTTTCAATTAAAATTAATTGCAAGTGATTTTAAATCTGTTTTATTCTAAATAAAACTTACCTGCTGTTTAATCTCATCCTCCTTATAATAGGCCACCACCATATCCACACTCTGTCCGCTATGATTCAACTCGAAATGCTTCCCGAACATCCGACAATCCCACAGCCGAAATCACAGAGGCGCACTTGATTCTTCGAATTGCGTTTGCTAGATTGCGTATGGATCTCAACGTCTTCGATCAGTGTGGTCCGTATTGCACTGCGCACGCCACTCTTCTTCGATCCTCTTCTCGATGCTGCCGGTCCGTTCCGTTTCCGCTACTTCCCTGCCGATCTCCCGAAAGACGACGAAAGAGCCGGCTTAGCTGGATGTTGTCCGAGAGATGGCGCTCCACCTTGTGCTGGAGATTGTGGATGAACTGCACAGCTGCAGCTCAGGTGGTTGTCGTGCAGCTTCAAGGGTTTCAAGATGGCCGTCCACGTGGATGACTTCCATCGTCGAATAGTTTCGAGTTCAGGCAGACAGGTGTGTGGATTCTTCGAGTGGAAACTGGTCAGGTGGCACAACATCCCCTCTCGGGGCAGAGGTAGTTCAAGATTCCGCCCGCACCCCAATCTAAAAGAGGTAATCGTTAATGTGGTAATAAATATGGAGTAAAAAGTAGAAAAAATTTGCAACGAAGGTTATTTGGTGAACAGTGTCCTAGTGAACCAGATAGAGAATCGAAATGATAAATACAAAACGGTTCAATATTTTTTAAATTATATTCACTATTAAAATGATCGTAAAATAACGTACAAGGAAGAGTGAATAAAGTGTTTATTTCAAAAGAATTTATGCACAACCAAGATCTCACCAAAAAAAAACAGTTCAAAAAAAAATGTATTTTATTTAAATTGCTGTGCACTATAAGGTTTGTTAAAAATAATTAAGTGATAATAGTGAATCTAGTGATATTTGAAGAGAAATTCATGTCAAACCTCAATGTTACATCTAAAATAAAATCCCCCAAACAAAAATGTATTTTTTTAAATTTACTATACACATTAAAGGCTTCGTAAAAAAAAATTAGTGATAAAGGAACTAGGTTGTTTAAAAAGAATTTTGGCTCAAATTATGTAATTAAAATAATGGGTCAAAACAAAAAAATGTATAAAAATACATTAAATCCACTATATCTGCACTATTAATGCTTCGTAAACTAACTTTAGGATGAAAGTGAATTAGCGTTGTTCTTAATTTATTTTACGTCAAATTAATGTACACTAAAATAAATTGGTCAAAACAAAAATGCATTTTATTTAAATTACTGTATCTATTACAAATGCTTGTAAAAACAACTTAGTGATAAAAGTAAATCAAGTGAGTTTTGAAAGAATTTTATGTCAAACTCCAATAAATGGGTCAAAACAAAATGTCTTTATTAAAATTATGACTCTATTACAAGTTCTGTAAAAAATAACTAGTGATAAAGTAAACAAGTGTTTTTTAAAAAAAAAAAATTTCACAACTGATGGTTACGTCTAAATAAATAGGTCAAAACAAAAATGTTTTAATTTAAAAATTGTGCTCTATACAGTTTTCGTAAAAAAAATAACGTAGTATAAAGTAAGCAGTGTTGTTTTAAAAGAATTTATTTCACAACTCATATTACGTCTAAAAAAAGTGGTTAAACAATAAGTATTTTTAATCTCAAATGCACTGTATCTATGCTATAATGCTTTCGTTGAAATTAACTTGATAAGAGTGAATTGGTATTTTAATGACACAACTCAATGTTATACGCTAAAATAAAATGGAATAAAAAAAAAAAATGTTTTATCTAATATGGTACTCATTATCACTTTTTCGTAGAAAATACTTAGTGATAAGACAAATCTTGTTATTGTGAAAGAGTATTTGAGGTCACAACTGAAAAAATCTCACCTGAAATAAAATGTTCAAAAGAAAAAACTATTTATTTATATTTACTGTACACGATTACAACATTTTCGTAGAAAATAACTTTAGTGATAAGAGTGAATTTAGTATTATTTTGAGGAGAATTTTATGTCATAACTTAAATTATACAGAAATAAAAGAGTCAAAAACAAACATGTGTTTTATTTAAAATAGTGTACCTAGGTAGGTTTCATAAAAAATACGTTAGTGATAAAGAATAAATTTGAACTGTACACCATTAGAGATTTTCGTACAAAATAACTGTAGTGATAAGAGTGAAACTAATGTTATTTTTAGAGAATTTTATGCCACAACTCAATATACCATAAAATAATCGAAGTCAAAAACAAAAAATGTGTTTTTATTAAAATTTATTGTACCTCTTATAGGTTTTGCTAAAAACTAATTTAGTGATAAGGTACATCTACTGTTATTTGAAAGAGAATTTTAGTGTCATAACTCAATAACAATGATTACACATAAGACAAACGGTTCAAAACCAAAATGTATTCTTCTTGAAATTTACTATACACTATCAAAGTTTTTGTAAAGATAACTTCAGTAATATAAGAGAGAACCAAGGGCTGTTTTCGAGAGAATTTTATTTTACACCTTAGTATTTCATCTAAAATAAATGGATCAAAACAAAAAGGAATTTTTATTTAAATTTACTCTGCGTTATAAAAGTTTTTGTAAAAAAAAATAGTGGATAAGTGATTAGTGATAAGAATAAAGTAGTCGATTCGATAAGCTACACCTCCATATTACAAATGAAATAAACAGTTCAAGACGAAGATGTTATTCTGTCTTTTTTTCCTAGATTTTCACGAAAACTCAAAGGTAGTTATTTGAAAAAAAAAAAAACACGATTCCACCTTTTATTGATCGGAACGAAGTTCGGCGCGATTCCCTCACCTCTCCTCTTCGAGTCGCCATCTGGCCGCGCTATGCGAACTCAGGGCAGATTCACCATTTGTCGAACATCTTTCGCTCTTTCTCCAAACAGGGCACGGATTCACGGGCGCGCTCTCCGGCACGGCCTTGTCGTTCTGATGCGCCTGCAGATGGCGCCCCATGTTCGACTTGACCTAGTTCGCGTATTACAGACGGCGCAGAAGACTTCGGTTTGGTATATCGGCGGTCTAGGGAGTTGATCCATCTCCCTGGGGAGAAGACGGTTTTCGTGGAACCCACTGCTCGCGACGGACGCCATAGAGCGATACGTTTGAGAGGCGAAAAGTTTGGACGCAGAACGAATCGTCTTTGCTGTAGTCGATTTCTTGGAGACCGTGGCGGAAGGACCATCATTTCGTGACGTTGTGGGTCTACGTTTAAGTGATCCCTGAAAATAAAATGTGAAATAGCTGTAAATCTTTTTTTTTAATACTTTGTTAAAAATAAATAAAAAAACTTATTTTGAAACTGCAACTAAATTTGTAATGTAATTTTGTATTCAGCGCTTCAAAACTTCCAAAAAAAAAACACAGTTCAAAACAAAATACAGCAAATAAGATAAGATAAATAAGGTAAGTTTTATTTCCAAAGTAATCACTATTACATACAGAAAGTCAACAAAAACAAAGAAAAAAATAATAACTTAGATTGATAGATAGATAGATGAAAGAAAGAAGATTAAAGAAAAAAGAAAAAATCAAAAAAAAAATACATGCTTATATGAAGCTTGAAATATGCATAAATTATTTATAATGAAAGTTGTAAAGAACAAAAATTTTCTTATACTAAGTATGTCAAGATAATGAAATAATTCTAAAATGTATAATAAGCCTCCCGTAATAGCAATTGTTTATCTCTCTCTTGAAGGTATTGATCGCATCTCCCTGTACTTAAGGGTAGGTTATTGAAAAATTGATGGCTTGGTAACGCATAGAAAGTTGAGTGGCCTTTACTCGATGGCACGGAATCTCTAAATTTATATTCGTTCTTGTATCGTATTCATGTGTATATATTCATAAGTGTAAGCGTTATTTAAAAGTATTGAAATTTTCTTTAACATATATTAAACAATTATAAATGTACAGACAGGATACGGTCAACACCCCAAGGTTCTTAAAAAGCGATTTACAATGTTCGGTGGGTGATACTCTGCTAATGATCCTAATAATCTTTTTTTTGAATTCTGAAAACTCTTATAGCGGATGGTGAAGCTTCCCATAAAATTATACTGTAATTAACTGAACTAAAGAAATTGGCATAATATAATAATAATGCAACATTAACATCTGTGAAGTCTATTATCCTTCTTATTTGATAACAACAAGCATTAAGTTTAGAACATAATTCATTTATGTGATGCTTCCAATTTAGTTCAGAATCGATAGCCACACCTACAAACAGATTTATAGTTTTAGTGTTACCCCTTTTCAACGAAAAAAAAATGTTTGAGTCTTATCAGAATTTAATTTCAACTTATTAGCTGCAAACCAATCCGTAGCAGACTCAAACGATATATTTTCATAAGTAAGTAAAGAAAGTATTGTTTCACCTTTGTTGACAAAAGTAACATCATCAGCGAACATAATAGAATGGCCAGTATCTAAGTTAGGTATAAAAACATTGACAAATATAATAAAAAAAAAATAGGACCCAGCTTCGAACCTTAGGGACACCTAACAAATACGGAAGTAATAGAAACATTTTGATTCACCCACCACTTGTTTGCGATCACATAGATAAGATTGAAACAATTTTAACGGTGATGTCATAATGTTCTAATTTGTTAAAAGAAATCATGATGATTGACACAATCGAAGCTTTGCTTAATTAGTGAGATCGCTGAGCATTTTTGTGATTCATCAATTGCTTTATTATATCTTCAATTACTTTAATTAATGCTGAGATAGCAGATTGTTTTTACGATAACCGTACTGATACTAACAAAATAAAAGTTTTTTCAAAATAATTAACTAATCTAGTTTTCAGTAAATCTAAAAAAATTTGCCAGCACGGTAGAATTGCTATTGGCCTATAGTTATTTGTAAATCTCTGCGCCTTTCTTAAAAACAGGTATAATTTTAGCTATTTTAAGTTGTGCGGGAAATTTCCTTCTACAAAGCATTTGTTAATGATTATCCCTAAAGGAGAACAAATGACATGACCAACTTTCTTTAAAACATATGGAGTAAGGCCATAAATGTCAGGACAAGTACTATCATTTAATGACAAAATAGTTTGATATATTTCAATTTCATAGTAGGAAAGAGGTAAAAAGATTTACTATTATTAACGGGAACGTTATTTAAGTAATTATCAAAAGAATTCTGATTTGCGGTATAGCTTCAATAGTGAAATTGGAATTGAAGCAAAAAAGTCATTAAAGTCGGTTGCTGAAAAAAATTGTTGATGGACAGGTTCGTTTTTTAAATTTATGTGTGAATTGATAATTTGGCCATGATGCTTTGCTCTTGTTATATGAATTTAAAATATAATTAATATTGGCACGTTTTTTGTTCTTTTTTTATTTCAGCTTTATATTTTTGTTAAGTTTATTGAATAAATTTGTAGACTCAACGCTTTTGTTAGTTTTACGTATAATATTAAGTATTTCAAGTTGATCTTTAATAGATTTAAGGTCATTTGTATACCATTTAGGCTTGCTATAATGTTGATCATAAGAAATTTCTTTAATGGGCATTATGATTGAAAGCATTCATTAAAGTATAAAAAAAAATAACTAAAAATTTATTGTCCATATTAATCTGTAAGATCCAAGCATGCATATAGATGCTTACAGACTTACAGGATAATCTCACAGGCGCTACAGACGTACACAGAATCTCACAAAAAATCAAAACTTACCTAACGAAACGCTTATTGAAGTGTTTATACGGCAGAGCGAGCACTTGAATCTCTTCCTACCGTGGATATTCATATGCGTCAGCAACGTCCTCGGGCTTTTCCTAACGACCCCACAGTGAGCCACACTTATATTCCTTGTCGCCCTGACACCCACCAGATGAGCCTTGAACTTATCTTATCCTCGAACCCATATATACAGATGCACTTATACAACATAGCGCCCGTATACTCCTCGTTATGTTTGGTAGCGGTGGGATCGTATCTCCCGTTTTCCGCGTCCTGTTCCTTATCGTCGTTCGAATCGAAACCGTCAGATGCGTTCCCTGTATTATCGCGGCGTCCAAACTCAATGGATCCTTAACTGCCGAGTCCAAATTGTCTTCTACGATGGTTATCTCTGGTTCGTCGCCGTAATACGCTTTCTTCCGTGTTGGTGATCACTGGTATTTCTGCGATAGAGAACGGGGTATCGTCTTGGGAGTTCCAGAAGTTCCCAGTCGACTTCTAAGACCGAATCGTGTCGAGGTGTGTGTTTGCAGTTGAGGTCGTCGTATGTTTCCATGAAGCGATTCTTGGGTTGTGTTATCGATCGTGAACGTTGGTATATTAGAAGCGGTGCTAACCCCGCCGTACATCATGTATAGGCGATCGTAGGTGGCGTCTTCCTCCACGGTATATGAGTGGGGTGATCGCTAGATTTAAAACAAAAGAGATATATGTACAATTAAGCATTAAAATGTGATTTAAAATGAGTTTGTATTGTTATTTTCTCTGATAAGCGTTCTATATATTTCCAAGATGGTGCTTGCGTTTATACAATAACTTTTGATGAACACTGTATATCACTCATAAGAGTATATCATTAATTACAGCTTAATTTCTGCTTTTGGGGAAAAATATCTCCTAGAATAGTTTTATAAAATTCTATGTTGCATAATTTAAAAATATTTTATACTATACAGGACGTCCCGTATGACAGGTGAATACCTACTAATTCCTAAAATTATAAATCCTAAATTCAGTTCAATCTAAGCCAACAATTAGAAGTAAATAACGCTGTACAACACTGTTTATTCAGTCTTTCATTTAAAATAAGTTTCTATCGTTATTTCTTCTGATGAGCGTTTTATATATGTCTTATATGCTGCTTGTGTTTGTACAATAACTTTTGATCGATACAGCTTACAGCTTAATTTCTCATTTCAGAGAAACATATCTCCCACAAAAGTTTTATAAAACTCAATGCGGTATTAATTAAAAATATTTTACACTATACAGGATGTTCCGAAATAAGAAGTAAATAACGCTGTACAAAACTGTTTATTCTCTTTTATTTAAAATAAGCTTCTTCTATTATTTTCTCTGATAAGCGTTTATATATCTTTCTAATTTGGGCCTTGTGTCTGTACAATAACTTTTGATCGACACTGTACACCCCTCAGAAGAGTATATCACTAATTACAGTTTAATTTTTCATTTTGGAGGAACATATCTCCTACAAAAGTTTTATAAAGCTCAATGGCGTATAATTAAAAAATATTTTATGCTTTACTGGATGTACCAAAAGTAGTAGACATATGTTAATTCCTAATATTATAAATCCTAAATTTATTTTATTCTAGGCTAACAATAAGAAGTAAATAACGCTGTACAAAACTGTTTATTCAATCTTTTATTAAAATAAGTTTCTATTGTTATTTCCACTGATAAGCGTTATATTTCTTTCTAATATGGGGATTGTGTTTGTACAATAACTTTTGATCGGCACTGTATATCACTCAGAAGAGTATATCATTAATTACAGCTTAATTTATCATTTTGAAGAAACATTACTCCTACAAAAGTTTTATAAAATTCAATGCCGTATAATTTAAAAATATCCGATATATATTCCGAAAAGTAGTTGGACATACACTAATTCCTAATAATATAAATCCTAAATTTATTTCATTCTAGGCTAACAATAAGAAGTAAATAACACTGTACAAAACTGTTTATTCACTCTTTTGTTTAAAATAAGTTCCTATTGTTATTTCTTCTGGTAAGCGTTATATATATATCTTTGTAATATGGGCTTGTGTTTGTATAATAACTTTTGATCGACACTGTACACCCCTCATTAATTACAGTTCAATTTCTCATTTTGGAGACACATATTTCCGAGAAAAGTTTTATAAGATGCTACATGTCACACAGTCTAAAAAATATCTCACGCTATACAGAATGTTTCGAAAGATAGTTGAAGACATATTACTTCCTTAAATTATAAATCTTAAATTCATTTCATCCTAGGCTAACAATAAGAAGTAAATAACGCCATTTCATATTAGGTATCACGACACAGTTTATCCAGTCTTTTATTTAAAATAAAATGAGTTTCTATTGTTATTTACTCTGATAAGCGTTATATGTATTTCTAATATGGGACTTGTGTTTGTACAATAACTTTTGATCAACACTATATATCACTCAGAAGAGTATATCATTAATTACAGCTTAATTTCTGTTTTTGTGGAAAAATATCTCTCACAAATGTTTAATAAAATTATATGCAGCATAATTTAAAAATATTTTACCCTACACATGATGTTCCGAAAGACAGTGGAACACAAAATTATAGATACTAAATTCATTTCATTCTGGGCTAACAGTAAGAAGTTTACTTCTTGTCGTGTGGTTAGTGTAATTTTTATAAGTGAATTATCGCAAGAATAGTTCTTTTTAGAGCTCTACTGGCTATTATTGAATATTTAAAGGTATTGTTGTTAATAATTATACAGTGACTGACAGAAAGTGCGTCTCAGCACATGAGAAATCTTTTTGTCTTTGAATTTAGTAATGCATCTCTTTAAACTAAAACAACACTCATTAAATCTACCGATAATCTAATTGTATACGAGGCAAGGTCAAAAATATAAAATTACAGAAGTACCGCAGTTTTTGGGTTTAGAAGTTTTCTTTTGTTAAAAATTGTTCCAAATTTAATTTTAACTTTAGCAAGAAGTGAGATTAAACATTATTTTTAATTACCCTGTATATTATGTATAGTTTGTGAGAGAAAATAATGCATACTATGTCAAATTAATTTGTTTAAAAAATGTTATAGTCTTGACAAAATGCTGTTTTAATTTTTTTTTTTGAAATAAAATAATTACAACATAAACCACATTTCCAATAATTTTTTTTTCTTTCCAAAACTACCAACTGCTTCTTTCTTCGAAATTATTAAATACCGCGTCTGTAACCTAATTTAACCTATTGGAAACGATTTTAATACAGATCAAAATGAATATGATAATATTGCATGTAATTTTGGAAGGTAGTATATATGTTATATACAGCGTGTCTCGATTCTTTTTATCCCTGATATACAAGGTTATCAAAAAAGAAAAAGACTCGAAATAAATAAAATAAAAAATAAAAGATTTATACTTACTTCTGGACAGTTAGGATTAGGTACAAACTTCCTAGAGATTATGCAATAATCCATTTTCGAGTGTATCAGCGATTGATGATTGACCACGACCTCTATGCTGTAACTACCCACCGGACAGTAACGACAATGGAACGGATGCACCCCGTGCGCCGCCCCAGTGATTCAATCGACCACCCTGCGGACCTCCACAATAGTGGCACACGTTCCTGACGTTACTGGCATGCGATATACGCAGATGTTCGGCGAATACGTCGGTGAAGATAGTCTTGAAGTTGCAACCTGGAATTTTAAAGCTATGTATGTACCACCTAAACGACAGCGAAATTTTAATATACAGGAGTGACAAAATCTACAGTCCACTAATACACTATTCGTCGCTACTGAAACACCGGAACATTCAAAAATCGGAATCGCCCAGGTCTGACACGGATAAACGGAAGAACCAAAACTGTTTTATATTTAGCTAAATTAGTTTAAAAATACTGTACCTACCTTTCACTCCACAAATGTAGTGTTTCAGTATCGACTTTATGGGTATCAATTTCTGCGGGTTGATTCTGGCCGGCATATTCTCCCTCGCCGTCTTGATGATTATAAGCTCATCTTTGTGCGCCACCCGGTTGTGCGCCAGCACGAAAGCGGCGTTGGTAGCCCTGTAAAAGCAACGGCCACAAGCGTACTCGCAGTTCGAATGGTGGACCTCCAAGTGTAGGACGTAGGTCTCGTATAACGTCTTGTAGTCGCAGTATAAGCAACGCACGTACGTGTTGAAGAGTTTCCCGTGAATCTTGAGGTGATTCACCAGATCGTTGACCCTATCCGAAAGCGAAGGTGCAAAAGTACTGCGGACACTTGTAGAACTTCGCAACGGAGTCCAAAGTGAGCATGGCCTTCCCAGTCAACTTGGATTTCGGTAATTCCGCACGTTCGGCCATAGTCAAAGCGATGTCTTTTAAGACTATGGTGTTTCCCTCACCGTTTACAAGGGTGACGCTGTTAATCATACCCTTCTTCTCGACCGTACCGGAAACTGACAACGTGGCAGGAGTGGATTTTAGTTGATTCAAGGGTACGGGACGGATTAGATCTTTCTTAGGGGAGGCGAGAGATTGTACCCGACTTATAACCGGTAATTGCATCTTCGACTTGCCGGTAGCAATAGAGGATTCAATATTATTGGAACGACGCCGCCGGTGTGGAAAGTCCCCATTATAGAACTGGGTTGAATCGAGGCCATCGTATAAGGTTGAACGATAGGAGCTGTCTGCATTGTACTCGTCGCGGGTATAGAGGAAACTAGGAAAGAATCTGAGACGATTGTGGTGGCATTTAAAGTAATGGGCGTGGCTAAAGTCGGAGCCACGATCACGGTGGTTACTGGAGGGTGGAAGTAGATTTTTTCGCTAAAGACGTCACGCTGGTTATGATGAAAGGGAATTTAGGTCCGGAAGTATTATCGGCCTGCAAGAATAAAAAAAATATTTCAGACAAGAGAAATTTTTAGAATTTATGATAAAGGTCGAAATACAGGGAAGCCAAGGATTAATAAAAAGACGATTCCTTATTTACATGTGTCTCTGTATATCTGTCTCTGATGGAGCTGAAAATATTCAGTGAAAGGTTAGATACATGTAAATTAATAGAAAATTTATTAGATTTATTTAAAATCAATTATCTACAAAATTCTGCATGAGGAATCATAAATGCTTAATATAAATTAAAAGAGTTTCAATGGTTGATTTAACATAAACAAAGATATAGGGCGCTATTCAAAAAAAAATCAAGTTACCGTGGGTTAAAGTTAAGCAAATGGTCAAGATTATAGTGGACACCTGTATACAGGGTATTCCACGTAACTGGTTCATTAAAAGTTTATGATGTTCTATTATTTACTTATATTTGAAATTTTGGCACCAGTATCTGTTCGATTAGAACTATAAATGTAAAATACCTTAACCAAAATATCACTTCCGGTTGACCGGAAATGGATGTCAACTTTCTCATTTTAAATAGAATGATATAATTTTTTATTCATTTTTGGATTCTACAACTATAATACGTCAGTTTGATTAGCTATTCCTATAGCTACATGTTGCCGTTTTTGAGTTATTTAAGTTTTTCTTTTTTTTTTAGTCATAATCATTGCATCATTGATAAATTAATATCTCGGTTAATACTGCAAGTAGAGACTCCAAATTTGCTATGTTATGAATGTAGATATAACTCTAAGAAACGGTACGCGCCACTTTACATTCTAACATACAGGGTGTTCAAAACTGAGGAACAAAGTGACATATTTTCAAATGCAGAAAACTCATTTTTTTTTAAATAGAACACCGTATTTTAATTCGGAATTAGGAAGTAAATATCATCCCTATCATTTGTATCAGCATTCCCTATACCTATCTTTAATAGATTTTGAGATATGAACGACTTTTTGTTAAACATACTAACTAACCCTTCTTTAAATGTTTGTAGCTGGGTCTGAATGGGATTAATGTCAAATTCATTGACTAACCAAAAGTGTTTATGTATATCATTGTAATTACACTTTCGTATAACGCAATATTAATAGAAATGACTATTCGAACAGACATTCTTGTATGGTTATTCAAAAATAATACATGAATTTGACGTGAATCCGTTTCAAAGCCAGCTATAAACATTTAAAGATAGGGTTAGTTAGTCTGTTTAACAAATAGTCGCTCATATCCCAAAATCTATTAAAGATAGGTATAGGGAATGCTCATATAAAGTGATAGGGGATGATATTTACTTCCTAATTCTGAATTAAAATACAAGGTGTTCTATTAAAAAAAAAATGAGTTTTCTGCATTTGAAAATATGTCACCTTGTTCCTTAGTTTTGAACACCCTGTATGTTAGAATGTAAAGTGTGCTTACCGTTTCTTAGAGTTATATCTACATTCATAACATAGCAAATTTGGAGTCTCTACTTGCAGTATTAACCGAGATATTAATTTCTCAATGATGCAATGATTATGACTAAAAAAAAAGAAAAACTTAAATAACTCAAAAACGGCAACATGTAGCTATAGGAATAGCTAATGAAAACTGACGTATTTATAGTTGTAGAATCCAAAAATGAATAAAAAATTATATCATTCTATTTAAAATAACAAAGTTGATATCCATTTCCGGTCAACCGGAAGTGATATTTTGGTTAAGGTATTTTACATTTATAGTTCCAATCGAACAGATACTGGTGCCAAAATCTCAAATATAAGTAAATAATAGAACATCATAAACTTCTAATAAACCAGTTACGTGGAATACCCTGTATAATTATATCGGTTTTAATTTCACTGTTGCATCAAGCTAAGTATGTGTGTATGGTATTTAAAATATAAATATCTAAAACAAATGCATATACAAACTACGCCGCCTTAATCGAAAGTTTGCTAAAGAGCCATTTTTTTTATAAAAGCGTAAAAAACATTGTTGTTATTATAGATAGGCATATAGTAGCTTATATAAAGTGATATTATTTTTCTACGCAGAATTTAAAAATGGAATAATATATAGGCTGTTCCATTTAAAATAACAGAATAAGTATGCGTTTTCCTACTTTTGGAACACCCTGTATAATCAAAAATATTTTTAGGTTATGCAGCATTGAATTCTCTAAAACTTTTGTATAAAATACTTTTTCCTAAAATCAAAAATAGAGCTGTAATCAAAGACCCAGTCTTCGGCGAGAGAGCCTGTACAATCGGGGACTCTAGAAATGACATAAATTTTTCGGAAACATAAGCTGTGTTCGTTTGTCCGTTCAGAACTGTTTGAACTGCTCGATTTACACTAAAAGTGTTCGTTTGTAAGTTCAGGACAAGTAATTCGATGTTCGTTTATAAACTGTAAACTTGTTCAGGACAAGTAATTTTTACACTTTCTCAAGAGGAGGTGTAGATAGGATTGTACAAGAACTTGACATACCTAACCTCTAAAAAGAGCATAAACGCATCCATCGGTAATCGGTGGGCGATCGGCATCCATTACACCTATTGGATTGATGAATCGAACGGAAAATATTTTAGTAGGTACATTATTAAAATAGTAAATGACAAGTGAACAGTTAAAATAATTATTTGTTTGTTGTTGGTATCAAATCTGAGGTTAGATTTTGTCCTCAATCTGTTCGTTTGTGTCAAAGTGTCAAGCACGTTCGCGAAGAGTTCTAATTTGTTTTGTGACGTCATTTTTTTTAGTTCTGAATTTTACAAACGAACATAACTATAGATAGCTATTCCAAAAGTTCCCGAGTGTACACATATATAAAAAGTAGATTAAGCAATATTAGTTGTCATTATTAGTGCTTAAAAGCTTATTTGGGGCATTCAATAATTAAAATATTCCTTTCACTCACCTGTGATATTAAATTTGGAACTTCATGCGGTAGACTGAATTCAACCGACTTCTCGGGCAATTTTTTTTCGCTTGTTATGGCAGGGGGTGGGCTTTCAACTGACGATACGTTGGATATAGAAGGAATACGACGCTCTCAACGTCTCATTCGTATCGCCTCTCTAAAGATGTGACGTTGGTGATTTTGAAGGGATATTTGGCCCCGGTTGGACTATCATCTGCCTGTTAAAGAGTTATGCATATAATGCGATAAAAAGAAAATTTCGGTTAAAAGCAACGCGTGTAGAATGTCCTAAGATGTTCCAAGGTTTTGTGGTTTTCCAATTAATTTTTTAAATAAAAATGCTCTTAAATATGGTTTTTTAGTTTCTTGCCCAATTAGGTGGTTATTAAATGTTCCAAAAATGTTTTTTTTATATGCTTTCATACCCTAACTCCGATAATTTTGAAATTAACACATGTTATTAAATTATAGATAAAATTTATTTGAATGTACAGTCAAATTCAAAACTTGTTGTGTTTTTTCGTGCTGCTTTAAGATTGGTGGTTTTGAGACAAGCAAAAACAGTTTATTATAAAGAATGACATTTTGTGTTAAGTTCCAAACAAAAATGTTTTCCCTCTTGTTCCAGTCGATTGGGGGACACTGTATAACTCCAAAATAATATTTTGCAGAAATATCTGTGTATCCAGTATCCAAAAGCTAAAAATTTAAGAGCATTTTTGAATATATTTATCTAGATACTAATAATCATACATACTTAATAATAATAGTAATCCTAATAAAGAATGCTTAGAAGAAGGTGACCAAATGCACGAAAAACTTTGAATAAAATATTTATCTTGATGACAATTTTTTTCAAAACCAAAGAAGGATTTTGGAGCTATACAAATATTTATCAAAAAGTCAGTGATCAATTATGCTAAATTTCTTGTTTGTACAATGTGAAAACACTGAGATAAATGAGCAGATGACAGCTGATTCTTAACCAAAATTCGAATTTCCAAACCTAGTTATAACATGAAAAAAAAAAAAAAAAAACAGCATTTGTTTTGGAAATTGTGCGGGTAAAAGAAAATTTATGCAATATTTCGTAGAGAGATTTGTTGAATCGCTTGTTTCTATAATGTGACGTAATAATCGAGATAATGGCACCTCTTTTTTTTTTTGATTTTTGGACTTGAAAATGATGACAAATTGAAACCGGAAAATGATGATTTTTCGGGTTTCAATTTGAAAAGTCCAAAATCATAGAACCATATTTGTAAAGTCTTTGTCTTTCTACAAAAAAAAATAATGTAACAGGGAATATTTCAACGAAGTCTATTCACAACCTTGATAAAATATTTACTTTTGATGAAATGTTAAAAACCAAAGAATCTGTATGATTACCACAGCAGATATAGTTTCAGAATCGTGAAGATGCACGAAAGTGATTTATCAAAAATTAAGCAAAACTATTTGTTTCTGGAATATGAAATTACCAAAATATATATATTTTGTTTATTTTTGGACATTCATAACAAATTCCAAAACGATCAAACGATATTCCAAAAAATCTATCTGCTGTTTACATAAAAACGACCTAATAGAGAACATTTTATATGAAGTAAAATCTTTATCTAAAGTTGCAACTTAAAAAATATTTATTTTTATGACAATTTTAAAATCCAAATAATCTGTTTTCCACAACCGACTTACTCTCACAATTTTGTAGATGCTAAAGAAATATTCGACATTAAGTGCACAAGCTTGCTAAATTTGTTATTATTGATAACTAGAGTATCAACTAAATTAATTATTATATTTTTGCACTCATTATGAAAAAGAATTTCTTAGAAATTGAATAAAACGAAGAACATTTGGCAGAAATCACGAGAAAACTTATTATTTCTTATTTTCCTAATGATAGCTAGCAAAGTTGACAATCGATAATTTAGTACTTGATTTTGAACACCCTGTACATCTACAAAACACAAGAAAACTAGATAATTATGCTTCTAACCCATAAAAAATCAGCAGAAAATGGTTAGCAACCAAGAGAAACAACTATATTGAAGACACAACGGAAAAATTCCAAAAAAAATCTATAGATTTTTCTAGATCCTTTCGAAAAGGATTTAGATTCAGATGGAAAGTCCAGAAGATGAATTGCACAACTATTGCATGCTGCGAATGCAATTAATGTAAGAAGGATTAACAAACATCTTTTGTATCAACTAAAATCTCTTAGCAATTAAAGACTCTTAGGACATACACTGCGTTTCAAATCAGCCAACACCAGTTCCAATGGTGTTTTAAACTCACCTGCGAAATAACATTGGTCACAACTTCAGCTACACTATTATTTGCATCACCCACATCGGTAGCAGTGACCACATTAGGCGATATTTCGTCTGTCTTTCTTGCATTCGCGAAGAAATCGACGTGACACGTGCATATATGTCGGTAGATGTCGTGCATCGTCACATAATCGTCTTCCTTGTCGATCTTGACTTGACAGTAGTCGCATTTCGACTGGTTATAGACGAAATCCGTATGGCTCTCTTTGCAATGTCTCTCGTAGGACGTAGAGTCTGCGGTGGTAAAAACGCAGAAGGGGATATAACAGGAATATAGGATATCACGACGCCCTTGATAGGCTACAGAAACGGGGCCTATGGTGATATCGGTGATTGCTTCGTTACATTCGACGGTTTTTTCGGGCGATAAACAAGATGGTGGCGTTTGAGATGAATCGCTAGAGAAAATTTGTTTATTGTTACCGTTTGTGGGTGATGGTAATAGCTTATCTTGAAGGCGATTGATTATGTTGGAGATGGGAGCTAGTTTTTTCGGTGCCATCACTACTTCAGTTGATACGATGGATTTTGGGAGGGAATCTAAAGATTTCTTAGACCTGTCAACTGTTACTAGCGGTATTAATGGCGGAGGGCTCGATATTGGCGAATTGCGAGCTGCTGGAGAAACCTCATTCTGAGCGGCCACCTCCAACGCTTTATTCTCGAATCTACTCTGCAATTTATCCACGATGGATGTTCTAGATGATCTGCAGTTCTCCTGGATTTCGTTCATTTTTTTCAATCGCCTCTTCTCGATCGTCTGCTCATCGTCCATCGGTAAATCGCTTTGGCACATAAATACAGTCAGATCCGGGTCTTTAGGTTTCAAATTTTGCTGCTCCTCCAATTGTATTTCCGGTATCAGCGCGTCTAATTCCGGTTCAGGGTCTAGCGGTTCCATTTTCACCAATACAGGCGGTTGTTCTTCTTCTTCTTCTTCAGCCTCGATTTGGCTCATCAACTCGAAGATATTTAAATTCTTCACCAAAGCTGGCTCGGGAGTTTTAACCGCGCCACCTCCATTAACAACACTTTCGATGCATTCGTTGATGTGAACCTGTTTCTTAGCGGAACGCATTTCACTAGGATTCAGAGGCACGTCATCGTGCACTTTGCATATCAGAGATAGATTAATCTTGACGATCTCTGCGTTATTGTCGTGATATTTAGCAATGTGAGACTCCAAACGCCCCGTCTGGTTTGGACGTAATTGCAAACGGTGCAAACGAAACCGAAGGCATACTGCGAGGCGGGTGGAGCTGGTAGTCTGGGTTTTCCATGGTGTTCTAGATTAGCGTGGTGCTGGTGAACCATGTGCGCTCTCAGATTCCTCGGATTGGTAGTGGAGAAATTGCAATGCGGGCAAAAATATCTATGCTCCCCCGTGTGACCCGTGATGTGGTCGTAGTAATTCTCGAAAGTATCCACCGTGGTTCCAATTAGACACTTGAACGGGCATTTGAACCCGTATCGCAGCTTCTTATTGACACCTGGCGTATTTTCGATCAAAATCGAAGCATAATCGTTCATCTTCGCCTCGTGAATCAGATGTTCGGTGGTTTGGGGGTCCATCCTTGAAATCAGCACTTCGGAGTGGGGATGGGCCGATCTGTAATGCTGCACTATCAGCTTGCCCTTGAACGCGCATAATTTACACGCGGATTTTGCTCCATCGACGAAGTAATCTTTATTGTGAAGCTCATCGTTGTTCCTTTGCCCCACGCTCGATGGAATATCTTTCACATCTTCGCTATTAGAAATCTTCCTTTTGTATTTGCGTTTGATGATACCCGAAGCCCAACGATGTTTCTTTTTACGCAGAATCCTCTTCCTATTGAACCGATTGGCAACAACAGTCGTTGGTTGTTGAATTTTCTCCAATTTCGGCGAATCTTCATTATTCTCTGCTACCTCAGCAATCTTCTGCGTTTCTTTCGTCAACAGCTTCTCAATATCCGTTTTCTCGATTAATACTCGAAGCGAAGCATTCTTACGGGAATAACGGGAGAGTTTTGATCCATGCTGGTGGTAGTCGTGGTGGTATCTTCAGTCGAATCACCTCTCTTAGATTCTTCTGACTCGTCTTTGGGCATAGTGCAAGATCGTTTCCTGTCGACGTCAAATCACTGCCCATCAACATTTCTTTAATATCATCATGTAATTTATCCAACTCGCTTCTTCTGGTCTTCCTCATCGGAGACGACGCTTGCAACGCTTGATTTCTGGTGACGCGACCTTGGAACTTCTTCTGGACGAATTTGTTCTTGCGGGCGGGGATTTTCCTGATCTTTCTCGCTGCTGGCTTAGGCGCTAGTTTGGGGGAGCTTCTATTTCTTCTAATTCTTCTTCTTTCTTTTCTTCCACGACTTCAGGCGCAGATACTGGAACTCAACTGGTTCTTCTTTCTTACTTTTCGCATCGAGTTTCTTCTTCTTATCTTCATCCGAAGATCCACCCTTCTCCTTCGTCTGCTTCTTCTTCTTATTATCTTTATCATCGCTCTCATCCGAAGATCCACCCTTCTCCTTCGCCTGCTTCTTCTTCTCCTTCTTCCCATCATCATCGTCGGAAGATGACGATGACGAGGAAGTGGTCCTCTCCCGTTGTTTCTTCTTCTTCTTTTTCTTCTTCTCTTTCGATTCGTCTTCGCTGCTGCTATCACTTTGAAAATCTTCTTTATCTTCTTGTAATTCATCAGGATGAACTGGAGAACATCGGCACCTTGATCGTTCAAATTTAAATTCTTCTTCTTCGCTTCGTTGAGCAATTCTTCTTTGGCTTTCCGCACGGGATCCGCATCTTTACTCTCCTCCTTCACTAACAAACCTTCTTTATTATCGTCAATTTCATCGACAGTCTTTAATTCGTCTTTAACCAAATTCTTCTTCTTTCTTCACTTCCGTTTCGACGATTTGATTCTTATCTTCGTCTTGCGTCTGCGGTTTTTCCTCGGGAATATCTTCAGTTTTAACGTTCGCCGCTGTGGTGTTTCGTTCTTCATTTGTAATCTCAATTTCATCTTCTTCCTCTCTCCCTTCTTCTTT
Organism: Protaetia brevitarsis; assembly: GCA_004143645.1. NCBI lineage: Eukaryota > Metazoa > Arthropoda > Insecta > Coleoptera > Scarabaeidae > Protaetia > Protaetia brevitarsis. The sequence continues at coordinate 3,070,168 of RXPK01000026.1, read as the reverse complement.
GACTGGGGTTTCTTCTAGGTTTCAACGGCGTCTTATTCTTAATTAATTTATTGGCTATAATGGCCGATTGCCTCTTCGTTCTTTTAGTTACTTAGTGGACTCGACTTGAGCTTCCTCAACTTCTTCTTCCTCGATTTCGTTTTGTTTCTCTTCAGATTCTTCTTTTTCTTCTTCGTCAGTGTCGTCGATTATATTTTTCTTATTCTGAGTTTTATTACGGGTCCTAATTCGCCTGAATAAAGGTGTGTCATCAGCTTCATCGCTGCCAGATTCTTCGACCACAGTTGGCTCGATTTTCGACGATGGAAGATTTTCTTTAACTTCCGGAATTTCAGACTTAATATTGGATTCTTCCACTACAGGAACTGGTGGTGGTTGAGCTGGTGTGGGTTGAGGTGGTGGTTCTGGCTTTGGTTTCTTCGGAATCTTGAAGCTTTGTATCGAGGACTTCACAGCAGCTTTCGAGCTGACATATAAAGACTCCAAAGGCGAGGAGAAAGTATCCCTTTCCACATCCAATTTAGAGTAGATTTCGTCATATTTCGTGTGCGTCAAATCGCTATCCGATTTCGAATGGATTTCCTCTTGGGGTTTAACAGATTGAGGCTTGATTTTCTCCTCTCTGTTCCCTAACTGCTTCAAATTATCTCTGGCCGGTTTCCTAGCGTATCTATCAGAGATCCTCTCAAACCTATTAGAATTGTAACCACCAAAATTCTTTCTAAACGGTTCATTCCGTCTGAAACTCTCCCCTGAAAAGTGATTCTGCGTCTCCCTCTCCGAATCCAAAGGCTCGAACGGGCAAAAACTCTTCCTGGCCGGGTTTATTTGATTCTGAGGCGGTTCAAATCTAGGCGGTTCGAAGCGATTATTCGTTTGCACGACAGAGGGCGGTTCAAAGTGACTCCTCTGCACCGCCGGGGGAATGAAATCGTTCCTCAACGCTTGGTTCGGGTAAATATTCGACGCGAAAGTGTTGGGCGTGAATTGCGTCGTCTGTATCGGGGAGATATGAGGTGGAGGTGAGAATCTGGGTTGTCGTCTGGGATCCCCCGAGACTCTCTCCGCACTATCTTGATGGAATTGTCGATTACGCGGATCGAAATGCTTCTGGGGCGGTTCAAACAGGGGTCTGGCGAAGTCTTGGTGATTGTCACCCAACCAGGGCGGTTGTATTTGTTGCACAGGGGGGGATTGGTAATCTTGAGGTGGTTGCAAGTTCAGCTGCATCAGATTAGGCGGAACGGTCGGTTGCTGCGCGCTGGGAGCCAGAAAATTCGTTAATCCTGGAATGACAGGTAGCGCGGGACTTAAAGCCAAAGCGGGCGGAGGAACTGGTTGAGGGAAATTGGGATTCCCCAATATACTCGGCGGATTTCCCAATATACTTGGGGGATTCCCCAAAATACTACTCGTAGCGCTTCCTCTACGTCTAGGGTCCCTATTTTCAAAATTATTTACAGTCTCAGACCCTACAGCATCTCCTTCGAGATGTTTCCTGGGTTTTGGGTTGTATTTATCCGCTAATCTTTTCGGCTTTTCAGGATTCTCCGTTATGGAATTATTAATAATAGGTGGGATGGCGGGTGGAAGGGGTAATTTAATTTCTTTCTTTTCGCTTCCACCGTCTTTCTGTTTTTCCGACGACAGATTTTGATTATTCTTATCTTTACTATCTGCCTTCTGTCGCGAATCATCCTTCTTCGATGTCTTCTCATCGCGTTTATCTTTATCTTTGTGCTTGTGATGGTGGTGATGCTTCGAATCGTGATGCTTCTCCTTCTTATGTTCGCTACTATGCCGCCTTTCCTCCTTCTTTTTATCCTTCTTCACCTTACTATCCTCTAAAATCATGTTATCTATGCTGCTTAAACAACTGCCGAATATATCCGGTTTGACTACTTTCTCCTGCTTGCTGTTTTGAGACACGGTCTTAACACTATTACTTTTCGCTTCTTGTTTTGGTTGCTTCTTCTCATCTTTATCCACTTTCTTACTAGTATTACTGCTACTACTACTGTTACTACTACTAGAATGTTTCTTCGAATCTTTAATAACAGGTGGCGCCACTTCGTTTACGACATTCTTTGGCTTACTAGCGGGTACCGGAGCGATTCTAGCGGGTATCTTCAGATTTACATCCGTCAAAGATTTCTCCGGTTTAGGGGGGATTGCTGCTTCTCCGGTTGGCTGTCATTCTGACAAATAACGACGAAATCGTCTCCGGCGCTCAACATCTCCAAATCGGCGTTACTGAGCAGCGGCTTTTCCGGACGTCTGGAACAACAGGGCCTAAACGATCGAAAATCGAGACTTTGGGCGCTTGTGTCACGCCCAAGCTCTTAGCGGCACTCGCGTATATGTCTGGGCGTTCGTTCACGTAGCGATCTTGCTTCTCATTGTTCCACGTGACGCTCAATTCGTTAGGGTCTATGATATTCCTGCGGAATAAAAAGAAAAAAAAAGTTGGAAGTGAAAAATTATGGTCTAACGGGTCACGTTTGGTGTTTTAATGGGAAAACAATTGCCTTTTCCTGTTCAATGTTGAGTGATTATCGTGAATTTCCGGTGAGATAAAACAGGTAGCCGGTTTCAATTGAAAAGTTTCCGGAAAAAAAAAAAACACCTGTCAAATAATCATATTTTTCAGGAACAAAGAAAAACTGAGGCCTGACCACTATGATTCTCATGAAATCATTGAATTTTTACTCGCTATTTTTTTTAAGGGGTGGTAACGCCTAAGCTATATTTTTTAGCTTATCAGGCCCCCGCAGAGCCAAATCTTCTTCCTAATCAACATTACTACCCCGGAAAAACCGATTATCATAACTGACCAGAGTGAGATTTGAACCCCGGACTCCGGACTAATAGTCAAGCGTGCAAGTCACTCGACTACCAGCCAGGCTAATTACAATGAGAAATGTTGGTATTCCGGGAAAATGATAAAAAATCGCCACACGATAACCTTGCAGTGTTGTCTATTCAATTTCGTAAAAGAGTGACATCTGTTGTTTTTTCCGGATAATCCCTCAATTGCATTCGTTCGTGCTTTTTGGATAAACGATTGGGAATCATTTCTAAGAGAAGAATTAATCTTTGGCATGGTAAAACTCCCAAATTTTCAATCTTGGACTTCTTTTAGTGATTAAAAATGAAAAGAGAATAGGAAAAAACAAATTTTGTACTTATATGGATTTTTTTTTTTGATAATACGGAATTAAGTGATGCTTCAGAAATATAGTGTACAACAGAAGATCGTAAGCCCAAAACAAGCTGAGAAAACCCATTAGATTTCTTTTATTCTGTGTGATTTCTCCAAAATGTCAACAGATGTTTGATCCAACAACCATTACTTTACAGAAAATCAAAAAAAAAAAAACACAAATAACCATTCTGTACCTATCAACAATTATTTGTTGCAATTTCATCTAATTATTAAAAGAAAAAACACACACACTCACGAAAAAAAAAAATGGATTTTGTATAGTAAAATATCCGTATCCACCATTTTGAACTACATAATTGGAATAGAGGAAAAACACATTTTAAACTTCAAATGACCATTTGTTTGACAATACTAAGTGCAGATTCAAGAACAAACACAAGATCGTATTGTCGAAACACAGAAAAAGGGTTTCTAATTTCTTCTAATCTCGGTGATTTCCAAAAAACTCCAGCCGAAGAAATTGAATCTAATACTTTTTAAATCAGCAATACGAAACCATTGTCAGAATTATCAAACTTCATTCTTAGCAACTACTTGTTCGAATCTCGAAAAAAAAATTAAATTATGACGCTTTTGGGCATAATTTTTTAATATTATAAGGTCGACTTGATGCTCCAAACGAAAAGATGTATGCTATATTCACAAAAATAATCAAGCAAATCATTTAATAAATTCCTACTACGCAATCTATAATAATGATTTTGAAAAACTGAAGTTTAAGACTTTAATTTTATTTAATTGAAATTCAATAACATGATGTTTTGCGGTGGGGAGTACTGAAAGAGTTAAACCAATGTGCCTCCAAAATTCTATGCATCTATGCATATCTATAACGCCCGTAAGTCTATAGTAAAAACGTGTGAAACACTCGGTTGATATTAGCATACATATGTTTCACCTTACCAAGAATCTTCAGTGCTACTGGTCAGACCTAATGTATTATACGGAGAAATTCCGAAAATAAATGGAAGAAATTGAATGAGAATTTAAGCTGTAAATCTCATTATTAATGCAAAGATATTTGCTAAATTGTCAATCTGAAACTACAATATGTATCTATCAAGGATAACAATAATTGTAGGACGACTTTAAGCCCCCTCTTCCACTTGTAAGTCTATAGGCATATATTATATAGGCTTACAGGCTACAGATTACCTTACAGGCGCTACAAACGTACATAGAATATCACCACTAGAAGCATTCTCACGTAATTAAATACAGTTTGACAAAATCAGCAGGACAAAATTATTCGTCAGTTCATATCACCTAACTAATTATCCAAATTGCTTTCTTCTAACAAGAGTTCTAATCTTCAACGATTTTCGATAAATTCTTATTCACTCGAAAGCCATGTCGAATTTAAACAATTTCTCTAACAGAATTCATGTCAAGTTACCAAATAACATCAAAATCTTCAGTACACCTTACTAGAAAAATTTACTGAACTCGATATACTCGACAATACGATGTTTTGTTTAAGTGAGTAGTGTTGGAGATAAAGTCAATTGGGTAAAAGTTACTTAGAGCTACTGGTTTAAACACATACTCTTTTAATCATTTAGAAATTTGATATTTTGCTAAAATTGCACTGAAATTTGAACAATTTCTTCAAGATAAGAGTTGTGTGAAGTGTATTGAAACTTGAAACAATTTGCATGAAAAAAAAAGAAATTTAGAAACATTGTCGTATTTTTTTTTAAGTTTTCTTGGAGCATTAATAAATAATAGAAATAATTTTGAAGAATATTACGGATAATGAAAACAATGTTGAAGCAAATACTTTTTTTGCAGTAAACCTTACCCTCTTTCTATCAAACTTTGTAATAAATTCTTTTAATGGAAGCAGAAGATTCAAATTACTTTTCTCATGAAATAGTTCAAAATGCGATTTTTTACAAATTCACGACCATAATAATATTCTCTAACCTGCAATCACACCAACATCAGAACAGCAATCTTAAAGAAAATCACTACGAACATTAAAAATTAAACCATAATTGAACAGCTGTATCTCAAACCCGAAAAAAACGACACTCTAAAAATTTCGTTTCTTTCATTCGACTATTGAGGACGAAGCAATGCATAAGGCCACCTCTTTTTACCCAAGCAAATCGATCAAAATACCCAAAACGGTGGAAAAATATCAGAAAGGCAATTGTTTTCCTCGTCAAAACAAGAGACTAACGTCGACTTCCTTATTGGTTCATTAGTCGCTTCAAATGGAATAATTTTTGGCGCGTGTTGGGGCATAAGATCGCGCACTGGACTCGGACTTTTCGGCGTTGACATCTCACAGTTCAACTTGGCCCTGGCATTATTAATTTCAACGCATTCATAATATCATTAACGGTATTAGTGACATTATCAGGGCGTTCCGGATTCATGTATTGTTCCTTCCTGGAGTCATTTGGGAATATCGGTCTATTAGCTTTCTAAAAATTAAAATAATCCTAATAAAAAAAGTCCAAAAAAAACGAAAGAAAAATCCCTGCCGAAAAACTTACCACTTTACTCTGCAATTTCAAGATTACCTCTTCGCACTTCATCAGAGTTTCAAATTTCCATCTGCAATCGCAAAAATTGAAAGAAAAATAAAAACAAAAAAAAATAATGGAGTGAAATTACTTTTTATTACGATCTGTGATCATATTGTATAAGGATTCCATTTTGTTCAACTGAGCCTCTCTGGGCTTCCATTTCGGGTCCTTCAATTGATTTATCATGGTCTCCATGAATGGAATGTGTTTCTGCAGGTCCGCCAATTTTCTATTGTACAATTCTTCAGACATCATGAGCGGTTTGATTTCTACTACAAAAAAAAATGACAAAATCCTACTGTAAGTGAACAAAACATCACCTAAAAACGTTATGATAGCATAAATAACGGAATAAAACTAAGATATGAATCAAAACGGTTTTATTTAAACACGATATTAACAATTTTCATTCAAATAACTATAATAAGTTAACCACTTACACGTCTAAGCACTTCTAATCGGCAAACAAACTTTTAAACTTACTAATCCGTGCCGTAATCATGCACCCTTACCTGCTTCTCCTGTACGGGACACTTATTTTCACTGCGCCTCGATATTGACACACTTACTTAAAGACGAAACCACTTTTATATGCACTAAAATGTAGTGAATAAGGTGAAAAACGTAATTTAAGCGCGCCCGATTCGCGATTTCACTTCAAAATTAAGAAAATCTGCGCAAGGTGACACTAAATTTGAGTTGCAACGGCCATCTTGTTGACGTATGACGTGTAATAGTGATGGAGAAGTAGTGGGGGCGTTGTCAAATATAAAAAAAAAATCATTTTAATTATTTTATTTAATACTTCTGGAAAAGCTTTGATTTAAATCGTTAAAATAATAAAATAAAGTATAATTCAAACGATTATTTAATTAAATCCTAAGAATTCTCGTTATTTTGTCAAACGAGGGTGTTGAAACGCATAATTTCCTTGCAAATCCACGTAATTTTAATGTAAGGTCGTACTTTCAATACGTTTGGAGAGTATTTGCACTTACGTAAGCTTATAAATATAAAAAAATATCGATTTTGTGTTATGCTAATCCACTTATTGCTTGTAAATTTGCACTCACTAAGTGATTTTGCTTTCGTAACTACCGTTATCGACTAAAATAACATTTTTACATACCCTTTGAGTGTATTTTCTAGACGTGGGAGCGAAATTAACAAGTATATTACAACTAAAACGCATTTTCCTTTGTGAGTTTATCGCTTTTCGGGCGCTGTCGCATAGATGTATACTCGAATAATAAACACTACGACACAAAAACGTCTAGAACCTTTTGTTTGCGTAAAAACCACGTAAGCAGATCATTTATTCTAATAGCGCCCGAATTCCGTTATTGATTTAGACTGCGGGCAGTCTAATTGCTGGAACATCGTACGAAATTGGCCAAGCCGTTTGATTTTTCGACCGATTCGAGGTCTGGAATGAAAGAAAAATAGCAAGCCTCCTTCCTGACGTTCTCTAACACGCCATTTTACGTGTATACACTACCATTTCCGTTTATGTAAGTGTATGTAGTATAGCTGTACTGTAGAATCTAGGCTTACCTCACGTTCGTTTTAATAACTATCTCTGGCCGTGTGGAAACTCTCAGCTCGCGATGATCGGCACGAAAAACGCGAAATTTCCCCCTTTAAAACAGGGCCGAAAGCGGTATGTCAACGGTTAAAATCGAGGGAAACGCCGATGGCGTCATTTCTGCATTTCTATATTTTATATTCGTCTTTGTGTGCGTGTGGCGTGTATGTTCGGGCTCGGAGGCGCGTAGGTACAGTCGGACAGCTTGATAGGGCTCCCTTGCGCGAGCAGCCGGTCTCATTCGTTCTAAAACCCGACGTCACAGCGGCCGAGGTGAGCACAAGAACAGAAAACGAGCTGCAGGCAGTCAGTCAGTCCGTATGGTTCGTATAAGGCTGGGCGGCTACGTTCCGGGCAGTGATTAGATAGGTACCTTTATAATAGTGTGTAATATTGTAATAATACAGCAACAAAACGGAATCCACGACGAAATTGTACACGAAACGGATTTACAGGGGAAAATCGCGCTGTTAAAAGAACAAAGGGAATCGAGAGAGCCACGCCCAAGCTTCCGTTACACGTTGAATGATCGTAGTAGCCGTGAAAATACGTCAAAATAGGTTTAGAAGAGAATACAGTATTTCTACATGTACAAAAAGTCTTTTTAGCGTCTATTTCGTATAAATCCAAGGCGTAAACGAGGATTTCCATCGTAAAAAGGCAGCTCGAGTTTCATCTAATCTCGAAACGACAGCATATTTACAAGCGAAAATCAACATTCCGATCTCCAAATCCCTCTCCTACGAACGTATTTGAACAAAGAAAAAAAAAACATGATGCATGCAATCAATTTGACACATAGGTCATCTACAACGTCATATATTTCCATTAAAATTTGTTAATTCGGTGCTATTGAAAAGTGCTCGCATTTGTAATTATTTCATAAAGATACGGTATAAAAAGCATATTATGTAGAATAGGATTTTGCATACACTTCTCCTTACAGTCTTTACTACTTATTTGCAATAAGCGTTAAGTCGATGCATGATGTCGTTTTATTTTACATCGAATAAAATCAATAAACTTTGTCGCTAATTGAAGTTGGTTGTTTTATTTCGCTCGACCTAACTGCGTAATTTATAGTCGTACTTTCGTGAAACGATGTAAGTGTGGAGAAATATTCACAAACGGTCGCTATATTCGTAAAAATTACGTGCATGTTATGAGAATGTGTTGGATTAGTTGTGTTATAATCGCATTTGATGAAGTATTACTGTTGTTCCCGTGATGTGAAGGCAAAGTGTAAGGTTATTATTAAATTAAGCATTGCAATTGTAAGAAATCAATAAATTTAGAAGTACAAATAAGCTAGAGGGGCGTCAATTCTGTCGAAATGAGTTTCTTACGCGTTATTTTGCACAAATAAAGTGAAACGGTAGTGTCGTGTGTATAAAACGTGTCACTATATAAATAGAATGGTCTATAATGATAACAATTTGTATGGTGATACAGTTTTTAATGACATCCTTTCAGGCTTTTTATATATACGAGCGCTAAAGCGTTATAACAAAAGGTATGTAGGGAAATGAAAAAAAAAATAACAAAATCACTTACCTTACGTATATCAGAGGGGCCCCAAGTTCACCAAACACACTTTCTCACAACAATAAATCACACAGCCCTTTTCCCTAAAGATAGCAGATATAACCAAGTTTTACTACAAAATCGCAAAACCGTAAAGTAATAAAAATCGACCCCCCAAAAAGCAGGTACGTATTATATTCTCATAGATCGTGTTCAATTATCAATACTATGTATACACAGCGTTTCGTCCATTATAAAATATGGGGTCTGTCAAAATGTAAAATGTGCTTTAAAGATACAATTTCCACGACATTTCCTAGGAACCTTTTCCTCAGAATAATTCGTTGTCCGTCGAGTCCCGGATGCCGTAAATGTAAGTTTCTATCACGGGATCCACTAATTGGTACTTCTGCAGGTCGTCTTTCTCGGGAGAATTCTCGGGTTTGGGGTTCATGATGCCGAGCAGTCTTTTGGTTCTGTTAAAAGCGTAGTTTAAACCTTTCGTGATTTTTCTGGAGGTTTTCGTGTCTTGTGCCCCCTTTTCCATGGTTTTATTTGTGTATTGAGCGGTGAATTGGAGAGAAAGCTGTTTGATTTTGACAGGCGTTTTTTAAATAAAAACATCAACTTTTTTTTCAATGTATTGCAGTTGATTGTAATGAAGTTTTCAAAATCGAATGCGATGTCCGACGAATTTCAGATAAAATAGCTAAAAGCTATCCTTTAATTTTATTTTAAATGGTATTTCAGTAATTTTAAGAATCTGGTATCAAAATATGATCTTTTATTGTGTTATTTTCTGTAGAATTTGGTAAAAATATATAAACACTTTATTTCTAACTTATTTGTTTTAATATTATAACCTAATAACTCAATTTGGTTGCTTTCACTGCTTTTTTTACGTTGGAAAGTATATACAGGTGGAATAAATTTTAATTTATAGCATACGCCGATAGGTGACACTATGATGTAAAGTGCAAAGTCTACTCGATTTATATAATACCTTGTGCAGGAAAACTAGCAAAAGCGAATATAATAAAAGATGTAATAAAAATAATGTTTTTTTTTTGTAAATTTGGAAGGAAATTAAACAGAAAAACAGCACAGCGCTTGTATGTCCATTTTAGGGCGTAATGAGTTTTCCCAAACCTATTAAACTTTTAACATCAATATAAAAAGGGTTTCTGTAATTAATGCACATTTATTCTTCACAGAGCAACTTCAAAATCGCAAGGCACCAACGCATGAACAAATATTTAGCGTAAAAACTCTGCAATAACAACTCTATATTGATACTAAAACCATTCAAATATCATAGTAAAAAGTCAGGAAGGGATAAAATCGTAAGAAATATTTACGCATTCGACGAGTAAAATTAAAATTTCTAGCAATTAGTCTTAGTAGTTGAAAAATGGACGTTAAAATATCCATGTAACCAATATAATATATAATTCTTAGATAAACACATTTTTTCCTGTTGAAGTTACTTAACTGGCGGGAATTTGAATTTTACTTTTTAAAGAGGATTTATATCCGTGTTTATTTAATTCTGAAACTCTCGTAATCACAAATATAGGCAACACAAATATCCCACAACGCTAGGGAATTTAGAATAGATTTAGTAACATTTTGTTTCCATGTTGGTTGCAGTCGATTTGTACCGCTACGGCAACATGAAAATACTAAACTCCCTATTGATTAAACGAAGGATTTGTAGGAATTATATTTAAAAAAAAACATTTATTTCATAATGCTGACACATCTTCTTTAGCATACCATTTTGTTAGTACAGGACACACTTTTTCAATAGAAGATTTAAATATAATTAAGTCTCCAAATTGTAAAAATCTTAACACGTAAGAAGGTATTTATACGAAAACATAATTAATAGCTTACTAAATCCAGATTTAACACCCATTAATTATAAATATTTAGAATTTATTAGATAGTCCTGAAGCTTGATTTTATCTTTTGTTACCTTATAGATATACTTATCATAAACTCCCTAATGGCCAAATTTAAATTTCCCGCAATTATTGATAGTAACTTCAACGTTAAAACATAAAATTACCCACCATTTTGTACTACATCATAGTAATTTTAATGCCTTTACGTTGAATTTATTAAAAATGGTGGCGGGAAATTTAAATTTGGCTATTAAGAAACACAGATTATTTAATATTTTGACAGACAATATACCCCTTACACTTGATGTTAATTCAGCTAATGACATGTACTATCAAAGACAAAAGTCTTGACTCAAGTTTGACATAAATACAGATAGAATCATTAGAATTTCTTCAGTATTATATAAAACTGTTGTGAGATTTATATTTCGTGATGTTAGGAATTAATTGTTTGATTTTATCAATACAAAAACATACAAAGTATTAAATGAGGATATATTTCTATTCTCCGATTTTTGGACGTAAACTTTTGTTTTTAATAAACAGTAACACAAATATAAATTTTCTGCAATTATTTTAGTGAATTTCAATGTAGGAGCAGTAGGTAACCAACAATTTTGTAATAATAGTGACTTTAATACTTTCATGTTGGACGTTCCAAAAATGATTGCGGGAACTTTAAATTTTATTTAAAAACATTCTTTTTCTTTAATTATATATACTTTTTGATAATAATTAAAAATTGCTATTGGATAAAATTAAAATTTGTTGATGATAAAAGCAGCTTTTTTTTCTAATCATAATTCACATTTTACTTACCTTTAGACTAGGGATAAAAGGTCCTGCCGCAATAAAACACATCAATAATTCTTTATTACTTATAATTTATTAATTAGAACGAAAAAAGAATTGTCATTATCGAATTTCATCATAAGTTTATCGTAATAATGATGGGCATATATTCAACATTATATATACAAAAAGAAATATAATGAATGGTATTTTCAAATCTGGAACAGCAGTTTTGGAATCTGAAGTACATATTTATTTAACACATCTGACCAAAAAAGGCCCATTTATCGCTTTTTTAATTTTTCAGCAAAAATAGTTACACATTTATAACTCTTCGCAAATTACAATTTCGAATGCTTATCATTTCCACATTTATTATCTTATAATAATAACATTGATTTGATGTTCTACAAAAACGAAAAAAGATATTTTCACATGAGTATTCGCAAAGGTTTTCTGTTTCTCTCTCAAAACAAAAAGAAAAAATTCCAACATTCTTTAAAAATCTTATTTAATTTTTTTTAAACAACGTAGATTCTTACTTATATCATTGTGTTGGAATGTCAATTATTTTTAATGCTTCGAATTTTGCTTTTATAAACATTTCTGTTTTTGTTTTTTATTTTTTTCTCAATCAAGTCAATTGTATTAATACAAATTTCACAAAAAATTGGGTGACGTCCTGGCCGTTCCCCTAACAAATTTGTAATTTTTCTTTTGGGGGCGGAGTCACCTGTCAAAAACAAAAAATACAATATGACAGAACCAGTGGCGTCTCGTGCAAACGGTTCCGATTTTTTTTGTTTTCATATTTGTTTTTAATACCTACGATTCTATATCGTCTCTTTAATACTTTTTTTTTGCCTTTTTTACAATTTCCAATCAACATTTTCTCACACATACAATATAATTATGTTACATACATTAGAAAAATATCTCTCTCACCTGGGTATTCTCGAAAAACAATCATTTCGCAGTCTGACTTGACACATAAATGACTTTTATTTATTATGTATATAGAATATGGAAAAAAATGTATATATAATAATAATAATAAAAAAAAACACCCAAAAATCAAATTAAACAATTGTTTTTTCTCTTTTTATTATTCCAAATTTCTGTTACGGTTCTCCGGAAAAAACTCAAAAGCAATTCTACTGTTTTGTGTATTTATCGATAGATAATATCCGGGGATTCTTAGTTTATCGACTCCTATAAATAAGCCTCCTCGTACTTCGACACCGATGAAAGGATTTCCTTTACTCGCGTGACGAATGGGATAAGAGAATTGACTGCGAATATCACACACAATCCCGAAAGACTCAATTGAAACCCCCCCTTAAACTTTCTTATTTTAGCTTTTAAGCGAGCCAGATCCTTAAAAATATCCCGGACAGATTACGAAGATTGGTAACGGAAACTTAAACGTTTCTCTAATCAAGCTGCAGGCGTACAAGTTTGGGGGTCGCAATAACAACAACAACAACAACATCCGATGGTGTTCGATGATGCTGATCTCTTCTGCGTGTGGTAGATAGAACACTGTCTTGCGTGTCCAAATTTTCAAATTAAATGAAAAAAAAAAGGAACATTTCGATATATATAACGAACGACTAAAAACTAAGGGAAAGAAGAAAACAATGTACAGTAGCTCTTCGACCGGCTTCAAGATTCCCACCGATGGCAAACCGACAAGTCCGGAAGCTCCACTCTGAAACACAGAACGGAACAAATTCTAATTCCTCCTTTCTCCATTTATTAACCGAAAAGAATGGATTCTCCCACACACACATCTCACCTCATTCCGTTGCGTGCATCAGCTGTTCTTTTGTTATTAAATATATATATATTTTTTTTGTTGTTATTAAAGTTGGTAGTATTGAAACAAGACGACAGGTACAACGATTCAAAAAGACGCTGGGGCTACCCTAATTGTGGATGACGGGGGCCGACTGGCGTTCGATCTCTTCCAGACTCATGGCGTGCTGAGCGCGCCCCGATGCGGGCATATTGGGAAGCTTGCCCTTGCGCGCCCTCTCCAGGAGGTCGGGGGAGAACCAGCGGGCCAATTGGTTGCTCGTTGGCGACATGTCGCCATCATTTCCTGTACCTCTGCCGACTTGTCTGGTATCTGTTTAAGGAGGAATGAGGAGGATTAGTTTTGGACGGGAAAATGTCCTTGAAATGGGATTTTTTCAAAAATTAGATAATATAATCATGAAAATCATTAATTTTTGAAGTGAGAATGCTTTTAAAACCGATACCAAGCGTAAAGTGAATCAGGTGAACTTAGTATTACTGTTCTTGAGAGGAGTTGCAGCGCATTTCAATATATAAGAATATTACTTTTAACGTCTGTAATGGTTTAATTGCATTTCCTTCCCTTGTTTAAAAAGGTACGATTTACCTGCTTACGGGCAGAGTTGTGCATTATCCGAATAAAACTGTTCAAGATGATCGTTTAAATAACGAAAATATACAGGGTGTATAAGATATAGAGGTAAATATAATAATATGTAGCAGCTGTAATCATATACGATCAAAAAGTCTTAATGCACAGGGGGTCTATCTGTAAGCATTAACGAGAAAAAAATATTTTTATAAATGCCGTGGGCTAGAGCCGCACCTGTGTCTAACCTAAATGCTGTCTCAAGTATACCCCCACATACCACTATCATTCAGCCATTATCGCTGTTAGTTTTGCTGCTTGTAGTGCAAGCCACTTCGAACATTTTATTTGAATTCTTCCCATCTCGAAAAAACGATCCTTGTCAGGACCATCATGATTTCATATAAAGAAAATCGAAGCTTGATGCATCGGCAAAAGCGCGGGAATGTATAGATCATTTTCGCGCGATATCATAGTTTTTAAAGGCGTGTTTGCAAATTTTCTGTATCTACATTTATTTCTGTGTAATTCGATTCAATTCATTTTGCGTTATATGATTAAATAAATCCAAAAGAAATAACTCAGATTCATGTGGTACCGTTTATTAACAACTAACTCTCGATTCGACAAAGCAAAAAAAAAATATTTACGTTTTTTGTAACTACTGTAGTCGCATATCCGGTGAAATCCGAACGTCTTATCAGGATATTAAAAATAATACTTTGTAGACTTACGTAGAATGCTCTTAATAAAAAAGGAATGTTTAATTTATAAAAAGAAGAAATTTAAAATGCCTCAGTTTTGCTATTTTTACAAGGGCCTTTATTTATTCAGAATGACGTTAAATGAACTTACGGCATACCATTAAGAATAATACTAAATGAGTGCAATGTATTTATACATAATACCACGTTTAGCGGGTGCTTAACATGACGTTTCCTTGCATCAGGCCGGACTAAAGAATTTTTGGCTCTAAATTTTACTTTTTTTTATTCTTTAA
>RXPK01000026.1:3009522-3054808 GCA_004143645.1 Protaetia brevitarsis | reverse complement strand
TCTGTGGCAACAAAATTGACCACTCTATACATGGCTTTAAATAAAAGAAACTGTTACAGGGTTCGTTCGCTCTCAAGCTAAGGGTCTTCTTGGATCGAAATAATTTGTTCGAAACACAAAGTTTTAGATGACACTGTATATTTGACAAAACAAATAAAATGCGAGATAATAAAAATACAATGAACTACAATAAAAGTTAAATCTTAACATAGGTTACGATGATAATACATTGATGTTCGGTCTTAACCACTATCTTAAGTAATAGATTAAACTATAGGAGATGATTGCGCAAGGAAAAAAAATTTAATAACTGATTATGATGTAATTCCGAAATATAAATTTGATTCTTAATGTCTAAGTTAGTAATGTTGGCCGGAAAATCTGTATCATGTGATAGGATTTCAAAAATAATAAAATAACTTCAAATTTAACTCGGTACAAGAAAAAGAAAACAATAAAATAAAAGATAAGTTTTGCTGGTAAATTTAGCGGGTGTCAGTGTATACGTCCGTGAAGGTGGTTGAGCACGTTACGCTGATGTCAAGGCGTGGTCCCCTTGCGACCCTGTACGCGGTGCAGGTGAATTGAACGATCTGGATTTGGTCTCCCAAATTAGGTACTTCATTCACCCTCGAGGTTTAACTCAAAGCCAAAATAAAGTAGTAGTAGTAGTAGTAGTAGTAGTAGATAGTAGGTCCTAAGAAAGGATCGGATTACTAAACAGATAAAATTAACAAGAGAAGTCCGCTTACTAGTGACCTAAGATGACGCCATTACACAAAAGGAATGCCGGCTTGACGCTGCTGTTGTAAAACCCTTTTCAGGAATATCGATGCAATGGACACAAAACTCCTGGCAGCCCCAGGTAAACGAAAAAATAATGCACTCGATATTAGAAGTTTCCCGCGCGACAAAATTCCACAACGTGGGAACTAAATAGAAATTTACACGGAGCAACTTGAACAGCGCGTCTAAGATGGTGTGCGAAGCCTATGCGTCTCCCTTGCAAAGCAAGCGGACGGAAGAAGAAAATACAACGTGAATCAAATGAGTCACTGACAACTTAATAATGCGGAGTAATTGACACAAAAGAAAAGGTTTTAATGAATGAAACTTAAACTAATAATTGAAGCATGAAAAGCAAATTTAACTGACTAACTAATTTGGAAATAAATATCGAAAATGAGACATTAAATTTTGCTATCACGGTAAGATGCGTTGTGACGAGCAAGGAGTTCGAAATTTCACTGCTAGATGGCGTTGCAGGGTCTAATTCTTAAATTAATGAAATAAAAATCTTGAAATAAAATCTATAAATGAAGCGATCACAATCCAACGGCAACAAAACCTATCTATTAGTATATGTTTACCGTTCCTGTCTGTATATTTAAAGTTTTCATTTTAATTTACGACGTAGAAACACAGTTTATAATTATGCAGAGATCTTATCGCTTTAGTTATTCCCTTTCATGTGGCTCTGTCACATCAATATTAGAACGTTACCGTGTCTGAATAATCCTCTTATTTGCATTTTATGACTTGTGCATTCGAAAATTATCCAATTTGGTCCACCCTATATTACGATAACATAGCTTGTAACAGCCACACCTACATCTTCCTGGCTTCTTGTCGCGTCATTATTCAACCCCTGCTGCCTGTTACCTTCATCTCCTTTTATTGCGTTTATCAGGGTTTATGTTTATCCCAAAATACATGATTGATAGACACATAAAGGTGGGCCTTAGATGAGATTAAGTCAATGATCTCGGAGCTAAAAGCGCTCTCCAAGGATATTGCAGACATTATTAACGAAGTAATTTAGATATAGTCCCGTCCTTACAATCTTCCCAGCCACTGACGCTCGTGACTCCTCGTGAATATATCCTCGAATTAAAGGGGATGATTCCCTATATAAACGAGAGGATATACAGGGACGGAGCAAGACCGGAAGTCGAACCTCTCATCTCGATACGTTCGCTTACCACAACCGGATGAAATCGATAAGGCGCATAATTCGCATTAGAATTGCAAAAATTCCTAGAAAACCGTGACGACACGACGTCAATCGTCGGGACGCCGATAGACGGAGTCAATTCGACCCCCGTTCGATGGGAGATTAATGTCGATTTTCGCGTGGGAAATAAATAAAATAAAATGGGCGTCCTTTTAAGATGCAAAGCCGCCAGTTGAATTATATCTTTAATCCGTCGAAAACCTGAGATTTTTTTTATCTTTTCTTTTTTGCTTTAGGCGTATCTCGATGGAAGAAGCAAGCTATAAATTTTGACGAAGAGGGATCCCACTGTTTCTGGGGGCGGTGAAATTTATTGCTTCCTAATTCTGTTACTGCTGAACGTATCGTTGTTTCGTTCACTCTTAGCCGACGAAGCGGCAATTGGAGAAATAAATTTTGTAGTGGTGGCGTCTTTCAAGTTAGTAGACGAATGAATGTACCTACAATCTCAACTCGTAGATATATTATGCATTGTCCAGATTATTAAGTTCACTTCTTTGATTTTTACTCTATATTTAAAACTAAGGTTCGGAAATTAATAGGAAAGCCAAAGGTAAAAATTTAGAGATTCTTTTACATATTGCTGTGGCCTGGCACCCCGGTTTTTGTAAATTCAGTGTTTTGATTTTACTCCGATCTGTCTTTATCAATGTTTCGGGCAAGTTTTCTCAAAAATTAATGTTTATTTTAAATACGATTTTGTTAATTGAATTGATTTTAATTATTCTTTTAATTGTTCAGTTGTTTAAATTAATTTCATATTTCAATTGTACATATTGCGTTCACCAGTATTGTTTATGTTGTTCAATGTATATTCTAGAAGTTTTTCTTTGCGATTTGTGCGTTGCGATTGCACGCAGCTGTTATTTTATATACGACTGTTATCCCTAAGAGGCGATCAGTTCCGAGATTGATGCCGTGTGTAAGTACTTGTAAATTTTTATTTATTGCTCCCATTTTGTGATTTCTTTTGATTTATAAAAATTTTGTTTCGGTTAATTTGAAATTATATCATCCATCAAGGAACTCATTTAATAATAATTGGCATTATATTATTGTGTGCACAATTTAGATGTAAGATCTTTTATTATATTTGTTCTGGAAGGTATTTCAAGTTTTAAGAGTTTAATTTTTCCGTTTTTTAGTTTGCTGATTTGTTTTTTTAATAATTAATCACCTCGGTTTGGGCATGGTGCTTGTATTTAAATTTCAATTTTGTAAATTTACTTCTATCTGTCCATGTTTAAATTAATTTAGTTTGTTTTAAATTTTGAAACCACGTGGATTTTTGTGAAGAAAGGATTTATCTTCTTGAACAAATTTGTCTTTTGTTTGTTAAAGGATTTTGCATTGTCCTTTTTAAATGTAGATTCATGCAGTTTCTGATTTTGGCCAGAGTCTTAAGCTCACGGTTTTTTTTTTACTGCAATTTGTATCTAAATGTTTTTTTTCTTTTTTTTTTTATAATAAAATTTCCAATTGTTATTAACGTCAGTCAAAATTTCTGTTCTTTTATTTTTGATTAAACCTTTTCAATTTTTGGAGTAATTAAAGAAAGTCAGATTTCCCGCAATTTACTTTTCATGTTAGGTTTAATTGTGAGAGTAACCCTGAGTTTAATTGTTCTTTTGCGTCTTTTATTTTTATCCGCTGAGCTAGTTGATTTACTTTTCATTTTTGTAAATTCATTTTGCATTTTCTTTGGTACCTTCAGAACACAGCAATATGTAAAGGAATTGCTACAGCTTATTAGTTAATGTTTATTAGCTTCCTTAGAGTTACAATATTCTACAAAATGAACGAAGTGAAGTATATTAAAAATTTTAGTAAAATAAACTTACGGGAATTAAGAAAAAGGCGAACTAGAAGCCCATAAAGACACGCTAATATAAAAGTTGACAGTCAAACCAACACCAAGAATCGACCACATGGAGGTTAAGACACGCTAAGAAGCAATTGAAAACCAAATACTAATTTACTACTTTTAGACTACATTGCAGCACAAGTCTCAAACTTTTTAATGAAAAATAAAGACAAAATATACGTTCGTATGTGTACAGTTGTCCCACCGAAGACTAGGTCTTTGATCACAGCTCTATTTTTAATTTTAGGAAAAAGTCTTTTCTTTACAAAATTTAATGCTGCATAACTTAAAAATATTGTTCACTATAAAGGGTATTCCAAAAGTATTCAAAAAGTACAACTTCGTTATTTTAAATGGAATACTCTATATATTATTCAATTTTTAAATCCTACAGAGAAAAATAACATCACTTCATAAATTGTCTTGACAATTATCGCCCTATCAGCATGCTACCTAACTTTTCTAAATTATTGGAAACTTTAATGAACGAAATGTTATTTATTAATTTAACAAATTTCATCTCTTTACAAATTACCAGCATGGATTCCTTGCGGATCGCTCTGTTAATACTGCATTGCACACGTTTGTTGATCAAATATCTCGTGACATAGATTTAGATCGTCCTTGCCTTGCCATCTTTATAGATTTATCAAAAGCGTTTGGCAATGTTGATCACAATATTTTATCGCAAAAATTATATGATTACGGAATTAGAAGTATTCCACTACAGTGGTTTAAAAGTTATCTTTATAATCGCAAGCAAAGAGTAGTCATTCAAGAATGTACATCGAGTGTATGCGCGGTTGACAGGGGTGTTCCTCAGTGATCCATTTTGGGGCCCACACTTTTTCTTATTTTTACCAATGATCTTGCTTCAATATTAATTAAGGCCCGCCACTAACAGCGCACCGTATGCGGATGATATTAACATGACTATTACCTCCAATACCCTCTCAAATTTATTTGCGAAAGCTGATCTCTTATACACTAAAACAGGACTCGGCAACTTTTTTCGGACGGCGGGCCATTATCAAAATATTTTTTTTTATGCGGGCGCACATTCAAATGTAACTGAAATAGTGCTTTTATATCATATACGAGTATAAATATTATTAAAAATAAATACAGGGTTTTCCACGGAACTGGCTGGTTAGAAGTTTTCCGGCTTAACGAAATTCCTCAGTTTTAAAAAATTAGGGTTTGCAACGATTTGGCACTTACTTTCTTTCTAAAATATTTTCACCTTTTTTGCACTTCCGGTTAACCGGAAGTCGTCACGAACTTTGTTATTTTAAATAGAACACCCTATTTATTATTATATTTTTGAATTTACCATAAAATTCTATGACGATTACCATTAGGGCATCTTATACCTATCTTCAACTGTTTCTAAGATATTACGATTTTTGTTAAAATTTTGACATTTACATTGTTGTATGTAACTGATTAATTCTCACTTGATTTAAGTGTCAGAAATCTCCGACTTTGAAATCAACAAGTACTAACATTGTTTTACCAAAACGTAGAAAAAAAATTCAGTGGCATTATACAGGGTGTTTAAAAATTAGTGACATATCCAAGAATTTTGAATGTTGCAAAACTTAATTTTTTCAAATAGAACACCCTGTACATTTTTCTATTTTTGGATGTACAATTAAATTCTATGCCGATTTGCTGTAGCATTCCCTATACCCATCTTTAGTAGTTTTCTTTTAAATTACTCGTTTTGTTTATTACCGCTTTCAAATGGCCGAATAATTTCTATCTGGTGAGCCATGACATTAACATCACAACAATTTATTATTATTAGTAAGTATTATTGTTATAATCATTGTTTGTTACACGTCGCGTGTTCAGATCGATGAATATTATTGTGGAACTTATGAATTAGATAATGAAAAATATTGGAGGAGCTTATTCTAATTTAGATACTATAAATTTATTTTAGATTCACTGAGAATGCAGGAAGAACTTATAGAGAATTCAATGTAATTAAAGGAATTTATTGGTTGTTAATATATCTAACGGAATCCAGAAAATTTTGAAATGATTTCTCTTAATAGCTTGGTTTCAATTAAGGGAAATGGCATAAACGATAACGACGACAACATAACAAAATTGTTTCACTAAAACGTAGTGTGCTTGTCAGACAAATGTTTTAAAGTTTTTGATATATTAAAGTATTTTCAAAATTATAAAGATTTTTATGAAGAATATTTAGATACATGCAATTTACCACCAGCATAAATTTGAACCATCACATAGAGCATCAAAAAAAAATGCTCAATGTGAATTCCGTTTACGTCCAAGCATTTTATTATTCGACGTCTTAATGTGTCGCCTTATACTTCTTCTCACTTCAACTGAGTCTAATTCATCAAACGTTCTCGTCACACGAATCATTAAATCTTGCTTGGTAGTACCGAAAGTTGGGTACAGTGTGTAATCTGTATAATGTATTATTTCAAAGTTTTCAGAATTTTATTAGATATATTAGCCGAAAATAAATTCCTATAATTACCGTAAATTCTCTATAAGTTCTTCCTGCATTCTCAGTGAATCTAAAATAAATTTATAGTATCTAGGTTAGAATAAGCTCCTTCAATATTTTTCATTATCTAATTCATAAGTTCCACAATAATATTCATCGATCTGAACACGCGACGTGTAACAAACAATGATTATAACAATAATACTTACTAATAATAATAAATTGTTGTGATGTTAATGTCATGGCCCACCAGATAGAAATTATTCGGCCATTTGAAAGCGGTAATAAACAAAACGAATTTAAAAGGAAACTACTAAAGATGGGTATAGGGAATGCTACAGCAAATCGGCACAGAATTTAATTGTACAACCAAAAATAGAAAAATGTACAGGGTGTTCTATTTGAAAAAAATAAGTTTTGCAACATTCAAAATTCTTGGATATGTCACTAATTTTTAAACACCCTGTATAATGTCACTGAATTTTTTTTCTTCGTTTTGGTAAAACAATGTTAGTACTTGTTGATTTCAAAGTCGGAGATTTTTGACACTTAAATCAAGTGAGAATTAATCAATTACATACAACAATGTAAATGTCAAAATTTTAACAAAAATCGTAATATCTTAGAAACAGTTGAAGATAGGTATAAGATGCCCTAATGGTAATCGTCATAGAATTTTATGGTAAATTCAAAAATATAATAATATATAGGGTGTTCCATTTAAAATAACAAAGTTCGTGGCGACTTCCGGTTAACCGGAAGTGCAAAAAAGGTGAAAATATTTTAGAAAGAAAGTAAGTTCCAAATCGTTGCAAACACCAATTTTTTAAAACTGAGGAATTTCGTTAAGCCGGAAAACTTCTAACCAGCCAGTTCCGTGGAAAACCCTGTATAGAAAAAAAATATTTTTTATTGACATGCTATAATAACAATAATGTCAGAGAACAAAAATTTTACAATTCAAATTATATTGGTGCTTTGGCGGGCCGCGAAAAAGTTGCAAAGGGCCGCATATATTATTATTATTATTATTATTATGGAATTAAGTCACTCTTCCAGACTTCTTGGTGTAATCATAGATGAAAATCTCAAGTGGAGTAACCACATTGATAAACTATGTGGTGAATTGTAACAGGTATGTTGTGCTCTTCATAATTTAAAAAGATCTTGTAACACGCGGTTACTTAAAACTTATTATTCTTCCAACTTTCAATCAAAAACGGCTTTCGGAATTATTCATTGGGGCTCAGGCATTGGTATCAATCGCATATTTTTATTACAAAAGCGAGCTATTCGAATTTTGTTTAATTTATACTACCGTGAATCTTGTAGACATACTTTCAAATAGAAGAAAATCCTCATGATGTATGATATTTATATTCGGGAAGTATTATACTTTGTTTTTAAATACAAGTCACAGTTTGCTGTTGATATTTCGCATGACTGTGATACAAGACAAACAAATTATCTGTTACCACATAGTCATAAAAGTAGTCTTTTTCAACGAAATTTAGCATTTATAGGTTGTAAGGTAAATAATATGTTACCAATAATATTAAATCATGTAATACTTGAAAAAGTTTTAAACGCAATGTCAAATAATATCTATTTGCATTACTCCTCCCTCCTGTTACTCAATCACTGACTATTTAGAAAGAGATATTGCCTAAATTAATTGTGTATGTGTATTCTCTAGAACCCCGTATTCCTTTTTGACGTTGTTTTGTGTGGTTGTTACCACAGTTTTGAATAAAGATTACTATTATTATTATTATAAGCTACTGGACGTCTATCTGCAAAAACATCGGCGTTATTTACTCTTTTGTAATGAAAGGTCCTGCTGCAAACTTTCGGTTATTATTATCTGATACACATATTTACTGATTCGGGGCCTTTTACAATTACATAAAGTTTATATACGAAGCCAACATGGAAATTAATGCAAAATTTGGTAGAGTTATTTAAATAATAGTAAATAAAACTCGTAAGAATTTTCTTTAATTTCAATAACTAATTTTTTCATCTTCCCTGACGTTTCGGTCTTTTTCAAAGGTCACTATCAAGTTTTGGTTTTTTTTTATACTTCTTATTTTATAATTTCTTGGATGTCCACAATATACAATTAAACAATTGGTTTAACTGACAATGAGTCATAATTATCTGTTTAGTATTAAGTCAGAATTTAAAAACAACACATAGGAAAGGCACATATACATTTTAAAACACAATCGTTAACAAACTGTTGTTTCAAACGCCATCAATCATCTTCTACTGAATAATATGCTTTAGTGATTAATAAATTTTTAATTCTATGTTTAAATCTACTTAAAGATAGCATTCTATATTCTATTGGAAGCTTATGAACTAAAAGAACGTTCTGGTATCTAACGCTTCTCTCAGCAAGGTTCTGCCTTATGACTCTGAAAGCATAACAAGAATAACAACAATCCCCAAAAAATTTACTTTGGAAAAGGGCAAAAGAAGACTGTTATTAATAAATATGTTATAGTTACTGTGTTAATGTTTCGTTTCTATTGCTGTTATGAAGGGACAAATCGAATTATATTTTTCGGAATTTCTGTGTAAAACAAAAATTAGATAGTAATAGTAAGAATATGCAGAAGAGAAAAGCTATTATACATGAAACTATTTTTGTAAACATTATAAAAAGTGTAGTTATAATTATTTTATTCTTCTAGGGATTTTTCCATAGAAATTTGTCTCTCCAATTGAACGAGAAATAAGCAAGTAAAATATCATTCTACCGAATGTAGAAGCAACGGCAGATACAGTAAATTAAAACATAATGGACATATTTTCTCACCTGGAAATGTTCCTTTCGAAGAGTTGTAGCACGAAAATATCTGCTAATTTTCACAGTTTTAGAATAACGGTCATATGCTTTGCAAGTTGATAGCTTACAGTGTTCTCAACATAAAAACTGGCGTTTTCGTCTGTGCATTACAAATTATCATCTGTACTGGAAAGCTTCAACTCGTACCCAAAATTCTTTACGCGTTGTATCTTCGAATTACAATGTCAACAAGAAATGTTTGTAGAATATTTGAATTTTTAAATGTTATTAGATTTCCTGCTCTATCAATTTTTGTACCGCATTTTGCTACAAATCGAGTTTCAATAGCAAAGGAAAAAGAAAACAGCACTTACAGCTTGCAGAACGCGGCATAGAACATTTTTCTGTTACGCTCGCATTCACTCGTAATAAAGACGACTCGAAACTTATTCATGGATTCAAATTCAGTTTCGACATCTTAACATCCGCTTCGGTGCGGGAATAAATGAAAAAGTTTCTCACGTCTTTTCGCAAAAGGCTGCGCAGTATCAAAGCCGTGGGTCGCTTCCGTATGCTTCGACGTATGTACGTATTCACCGTTTGCAAACTTTCCGCATGAGAATTATTAACATACAGTAAGTTACATTGTATCTACACGTCTTATATAAATTTGTACGCAAGTTTAGATATTGAGAATGCACTCTACGAGTTTACCGAGTTTAAAGTTGCCGTGTCGTGATGCTTTGAGGAGGAATTTGAAGATACCGTCGTGAGAGAATGTCGTGAATTTTCCATACCATAAGTTTCCCTTTGTGGGGTATTTATTCCAGAGTCGAAATAATTTACGTTCTTTGAGAGTTTCCTGCATGCAAAGATGAGACGATTAGGTATGTGTGACACACAAGCGGAAGAATTTCTATATAAAGCATTTTAAAGACATTATTCTATAGTTCTATGTGTGTAAATCTTGAATTCATTAAAAAAATATGGAAACCCTTCTTACTACGCCATTTTTTATTCCTTCCCTAAAATAGCAAGATAAACTTGTGCCAGTGGATAACAAGAGTCCATTACATGGATTTACTGCAAAAACTGACTAATTGTCGGTCAAATTTGGGATATCGAGATTATGTGACTAAAAAAAACAGTTACTTAGCATTGCAAGTTAAATATTAAAATTTACTAAAATGGGAACATACATACTTACATAAAATATAACGAATAATAAATATGAAAATCTTACCATAATGTTTTACCTCATTAGCAGCAATTTCTGTAAATATGACTTGGTCATTTTTTCAGTAAGCCTACAAATTATTGAAGGGACGTGTTAAAGGGACTCATTGTCAGTTAATTTTAAATTTTTGTTTCCTAGAAACTTGGTCGTTTTTGTTACGCTTCAAAATTGTTTATTAATAAATTCTAATTACTTGACTAAACCTTCTTTTACTATTAATGCTTGGACTGCTGTAACACTAAAAACATCTCGTTTTAACTTTAATTCAAAGGTTTTAAAATACGAAAGTGTTGGGCATAAAAAAATGCGGCTTCTATGTACTTCATCGTATTAATACTGGTATATTCAGACACCTTCCTTTATATAACTTTAGCCTAGTTGGTGCTTTCAATAGAATCCTTTTAAATGAGTTAATTAATCAGCAATTCGATATCTTCCATGCACATCACATGTTTGGAAAACGTTTTTTGAGATCTTTACCTGTTTTTAACATTACGCTTGCTGAATCTGAGAGAAGGAGCACAACTTTTAAGCAGTCGTCACCAGCTACATACGCTGTTAATAACAATAATAATAATAATAATAATAATAATAATAATTTTTTTTTTTTTAATAGGACGTAGCCGGCGCAAGCGATCCGGACAAGTGGTCCATCAGAAACCGGCAAAACAGTAGCCGTTCAGCAGAACAAATCAGAATATAAATCAAATACAATTACAATGTACATAAAATATGACAATAAGTCATTCTTCACTACCGTCCATTATCATTAATATATAAATAAGTAAATAAAACAAGATAATAGGCCACAAGTTATGACGATAATTTTAAACAAAAGGTTATTCCACTAAGACATAAGTCTTGTCAGTGGATTTTATATGTTATTGAGCGAAACCCAAAAATAAAAATTAAAAATTAATATACATCCAGGCTATACAGAAAATCAAATACCAAGTGATAATAATACATAGAAATTCTTCTAAAAAAGATAAATAATAATTCGAAAATTCGAAAATCAAGATCGACGCTTTCCTTCATATGCGCTAAGTAATATAAAATTTATAATATGGGCACAAAACATACACGACTGAAATCAAACATCGATCTTTTCTTTCCATAGCAACATATGTTCCACGGGTGTATCAAAAGATAGTAGATTTGGAGATTAAATAGAATACATAAATATGTATATATAACTACAATAATAAATAAAAGTTATTTAACAAAAAAATTAGCTAATTTATACAGTCTAATTAAATGACAGTTTAAATTTTAGTATTAAAGCACAATACCGCAAGAATGAAGAACTGAATAGAAAAACAATGTAAACAACCAGACATTGAACTTAAACATATGATTGTAGGATATAGGGATCGTACATATTAGGAAAAACAAAGCAGCGATGTTTTCTTATATATGGGTTAAATATACAGTAATATATGCATACGGAGTTTTGATAATCTACGTAAAACTTGCTAACAAAGAAAGAAACAACATAATTAATGAATTCTTGAAAATGGAATGTCTAAATGAAAAATTAACCATTTTTTTAACTCACTTTTTAAAACATTAAATGATTGAATAGCTTTTAGTTCTTCAGGTAATAAGTTAAAAAAAGTGGGAATTAGCTTCCTTAATGTTCTATCTCCATATTTATTAATTGAAATCGGTATTCGGCACAATCCGGTTGTGGTCTGTCGAGTCCCGTAGAAGTGGCCTAACGGGATCCGCCGGTCCGTGTCAAAATAATGCCTGACAACTGTGTTATAGATAAATATTTTGCGGACTGATAGTATGCCGTTCTCCCTATAAATTTCTTCAATATTTCTAGTCTTGTAAATATATTTAAGGATTCTGTTTTGTAGATCCTGTATGAGATGAATATACCCCGCGGACGCAGAACCCCACGCCAAAATTCCATATCTTATTATGGACTCTACAAGCGCTGAATATATTATATATAGTGTCCCTTGTGGTAAGAAATTAGATATATAGTAAAATTGGCAGGCAATTACTCTTAGTCTCTTGACAACATGTAAAGTATGATTTCTCCACAAGAATTTATCATCGACTACAACTCCAAGGTAAGTATGGACATCTGTTCTGGTTAGGTAGTTCTCACACTCGCAGCATCCAGATTCCTTTTATGCAAACAGTCAACATTATGGTAAGTCACTCCACTAACACATATTCGGGGCACATGAGGCGATGATATTATCATTAATTTTGTTTGTCTTTATTTATTACTAGCGACTTGTCATGGCACCATCGTTGAAACCGATAAAAGTCTTGGTTTAAGTTTGATATGGCAATTTCAAGATCTTTATGTTGTGAGATAATTAAAGTATCATCTGCAAATAACATATATTTAGATTTTCCAAAACATTGTCTAATATCGTTTACATAGAGCAGGTATAAAATAGGGCCCAATATGCTGCCCTGCGGAACACCCATACGCACATCACATGCAGAACTTAAACTTTTACCCACTTTAACTATAAAGCGCCTGTCTTTCAGGTAATTCTCAAACCATCGTAGTGGAGACCCACGTACTCCAACACTATACAATATTTGTAACAATTTATGGTGATCTAGGCAATCGAAGGCTTTAGAAAAGTCAACGAAGATACATGCGGCGTACAATCCCACATCAAGTCCAGCATTTATAAGATCCACAAAGTCTTCCAAAAGGTCACTTGTGCCTTTTTTAGGTTGAAAGCCATATTGATAACGATCAAGTATGTTGAATTTTTTCAAATAATTCAAAAGCCTATCCGATACATACTTCTCAATTATCTTCTCTATGGTGGGTAGTATCGAGATCGGTCGGTAGTTATTGAAATCATCTTTTTCCCCTTCTTGTATACAGGTCTCACAAGCGATATTTTCAAACTGGATGGCAATTTTTCCTGAGTTAGTGATAGGTTTAGTAGTTTTAAAATCGGTTCCTCAAAAACAGTCCAATAATTTAATAACATTTGGAAGTCAATATCATCTACTCCAGGTCCCTTGTTTTTATTCATCTTACTGACAATAACACGTAAGTCTTCAACTGTAGCTTGTAGGAGTACCATCGATTGTGGTTGAGGAGGCACTTCACTCTCAAATGTAACAAGGCTACATAA
This sequence comes from Protaetia brevitarsis, assembly GCA_004143645.1. Lineage (NCBI taxonomy): Eukaryota > Metazoa > Arthropoda > Insecta > Coleoptera > Scarabaeidae > Protaetia > Protaetia brevitarsis. The sequence continues at coordinate 3,041,283 of RXPK01000026.1, read as the reverse complement.
ATGCGCAGTTGAACCCATTATATCATCAAAAGACCTACGGAATCCATTAGCGATGTCTGTTTCAGGGAATTTAAAATTTTTAGTCAAACATGTATTGTTGTTGTTTTTATTTCCTCTATTAAGTGCATAATTTATATTTTTCCAGGTTTCTTTCATATTTCCCTTACATTCATTAAATATTTTATCATAGTAGAGTTTTTTAGCACGGAAAATAGATCCCGTAACCTGATTTCGCAATGAGTTGTACTTCTTCCGTAAGAGATTTTTAACAAGAGTATTTCCCCGGCAATGTTTCCAGTTTCTAAAACATTTATCTCTCTCATTCATTTTCATCAGGATGCTATTGGTGATCCATGGTTTTCTTGGAATTTTTCTTTGGCATGATACTGGATTAATGGTAGTAACCGCCGCATCCCTTGCTTTAGCAACAATATCACGAATATTATTATATAAACAATCAACATCGTTGATACACAAGGAAATTTTCTGCATTTGCTCAACCAGGATAGGCCCGAAAACACGATGATCCAATCTTTGGGGCGGCACTTGACGCGCACACATCAACCCTTTCAAACAGCGCGATGAGAACACCAGTAAGTAGTGGTCCGAAATTTTTATAGGTATGACACCGGCCTGCATCAAATCGCGAGGACCCCCGGCAAACACATGATCGACACATGAACTATGTAATACGGACTCACGAATTCCTCCGAGTAGGTAAAAATATCATTTTAATAAGTCCATGCGATGCTAGAGTATTTTCATACAGTTGAGTTAACCGGGAATCAATTTGCAGATCTATATTCACGTCTCCCACAAACACCATATTATTACAATTAAATTGTGCCAATCTACGGTCCAAATCCATAATAAACTCAGTAGGATTTTTATTAGGAGGTCTGTAAATCGCTACCAGAGTTCTTTTTATATCACCCATCACATGTTAGGGGTAGTACTTCCGCACCATTTAACTCGAAATTAAGGAGTTCAGTAGAATAGTCCGACTTAACAAACACCAAGACCCACCACCCTTTTTTGATTTACGACACTTATAGAACATTGTAAAACAAGGAATATTTGTAAAACCAAGAACTGATCAATCTTCCTCTTCGGTTATATTAATTTCTGTGAGTATAATCACGTCTAACTTATTTAAACAGTGATTTATGTATATAAGAAATTCCTCAAAATGAGATTTAATTGATCTAATATTTAAATGAATTAAGTTGAAATTATTGTCTGTTTGTAAGCTAAAGTATCCATCAAGCGAGGGAGTAAACTCACCCTGCTGACTACCATCAATAATGAAATCAATATCACTAAGAATATCCATAGGAGTACGTAAAGTGTATGAAGTTGTGAATAAGTATATAGGGATCCTTTAGTTTATTTTGCTAAGGTCACTAAGACGAGTAATGTTTATTACTCTACTAGTTTCAACCTTTCTAGCAAGAATTCTCCCATTTTTTAGCCATAAAAATTTCCAATTCTGTTCTTTAACTTTCTGTTTAGCTTCCCATAATAATTTTTTCAAATTGTGGCATAAACTCTCGAGAAGTATAATTCTCCCTGTTAGTTAATTAATAATAATAATAATAATAATAATAATGGTTTATTGTCCAACAGATTGCCAGTTACAGGACAACAATATTTAGAAAGTACATACATACAAAAGAAAATGGGAAATGTAATTAATTAATTAATTAATTAAATTAATTATAAATCGTTAATTTTATTATGGAAAATATCGCCATGTCAACAATGTCGGTAATATCGTTTGCAGTGGCATACAATCTGATTTTTGTAGGTACTAAAAATGACATTACTACATATTATGTTATATTATTAACAGACACAAATCAACCTAACTATATTTATCGTAACATTTTACATAATATCTAGTACCATATTAACAAAAATGTTTTTTTTTACTTTTTAACAATTCTAAATTCCGAAAACTTTTAACTATATTATCATATGCAAATTTCTAAGTATTATTTTTATATTTTCATTGCTATTGCTTCATATCCTTTTATGATATTGTAGAACTCCTCCTGAAGAAGTCATTAAATAAATGACGCCATATAAAGTGGTTTTCATTAAGTAGACCGCATTACCCATACATTTTCTAATTTTATTCTTATCTATGTAGTAGTAGCTATTGCTGAATAGTCCATCAATTATATCGTTCAGTCTTAATTTCATCTCTATGAATTAAGGGGCAGTTTGATTGTCTTACCGGAGTAGAGCGTTTGAAGGATGTAATTATTTCATTTATATTATTTTGAGTTGTTGTTTGGGCTATTTCCGTCGCTTGTAGGATTTTGATGATCCGACGTTTCGGCAGTTCATCTACTACCGTCATCAGGGTAGCCCTGAAAAGAGTTGTTTCTTGCCAAACTCATTATTCGCAATTAATTTGACAAATATGTCCGCGAACGCATTTTTTCTGCCTTGTGTGAGATTCGAACTCGGTCTCGAAATTTTTGGTGTTCTTTCTTTTTAATAACAACGCCATGAGCAAGGAAGAATCGTGTAACACAGCAGAGTCAAGACCCCTTCAGGGCAACCCTGACGACGGCAGTAGACGAACTGCCGAAACGTCGGATCATCAAAATCCTATAACGATGGAAATAGCCGGAACAACAACTCAAGTATTCATCCATCGTCAACAATCTCTCGTCATATCTTCGATAGTGGCACTCTCATGGCGTTTCCTTGTGGCCTCTAAAACAATGCCAATTGTATTAGATCATACCATGAATAAAACATCGTACAACATTATCAACACTTACTAATACATTTGGAGCATTTGCAATAATTGGAGTGGTAGCTATATTCTAATACTTACGATACTTATTTTTACTTTATTTCATAATATTTGAAAACATTCTACGTACAAACAATAAAACAACACAACGTATTCTAACCTCTATTTGAGGTTATGACGCTTATCTACCGAGATGAATCTCTTAAGCAAATCAACAAGCAATTTATCTGGTAGATGCAGTACATATATGATGCATAAAATTCCTACAATTATATTAGTAAACGATTTCTGTACATAACGATATTGAGCATTCCAATTATCTTATAAATGCCATGACATGTTCAAAGTTTTGCTTACCTCGTAGTCACCACAAAAACTAAATCACACCCCGCAACAATTAATTACACAGTTAACCTAATCTGCCTAATCGTACACTATTATAAACTATAACATGTAAGGACAAACGAATTGAAAACTTGATGATACGCACGTGCGCGTATGCATTCTATGTACCTAATCCATAGACGCATAAACAATACTAAATCATATAACACCGGCACCGTAATGAATAGAGGTGTTGTGTTGACGTTCGCAACTTACAAATATTACAATAATATAATACAAAACGCAGATATATTAATAGAACAGTTACAGCGCTCAACTTAGATACTAATTAAATCATATTAGATGTATATTATCTAATTTAATCTTTAAACTATCATTTTAAATTGGTACATACCTACTTAATATGTATGCATATTTTACCCATTTTATATTATTCGTCCTACGCATCAAATGTACAAAAGCAAAAATTCAATCTTTTTTTTTTATATGAAATAAATATTTACAGAATACAAAGCAAATATTCTTGCAGAGTTATGAAAAATATATTGAGAAAACATTTGCAATAAATATTATTAATGCTACATAACATATATATTTTTTAAATGTTTCCTAATATATTTTCTATTATATTTTATGCATATTTATTAATATAACTAATATTCAAGAAAGATTTAATATTTTTTAAATATTTATAAAATATGAAATAAATATAGTTGGTCACTGTGGTTATATTATTTTGTTAATTATAGGAATTCATTTACGCACCTGTATTTTGTTGACATAAACTTTCTTTCCGACCGTCGTATATAACTTCCAAAATTAGCAAACTCGAAACAACAGCGATTAAAAACGTAAACACGACCAAAGGAACAGTAAATCATCCCCTAGACATGAACTATTATTCAGAAAAGCACTCAACGGTAATGAAACGACAATATTCCTCCACCGCTTATTTTTCAAAGATCCTCCTCCCTACAAAGCAAAAAGGAGAGCACCTCGCACGTGGTTACAGTCCTCTAAAGTTAGTATCCAACATCCAGTTTAATATCCGATGATAGCTGGAAGACTGAAAACTTGTTAGGTAAAGAGTTACCGTCCATCAATCATTCTTTTTCCGCTTCTCTCCAAGGACAGGAACCGTCACGGCTCAAAAGAAGCGACGTGTTCGCTTGCTACTGAGTCGTCCTCGCAGAGACGGCGATTATTTCGAAAGTTCGAAAAAAAAAAAATCTCACATTCTACACGCAAGTGCTTTACATACGAGGACGAGATGCGATGGAATTCACTGTGCGAATTAAATTAAGTAATAAAAGCCTCCGGAGGCAATTAAGAAACACTTCCAGATATATTTGTCACTTGGATCCCGGCAATTTAACCGGGAATAAACGGTGTGGGACGACGATCAAGCCAGCCGGGTTTAATGTTGCCGGGAATACTACTGGAACTGCAAACTACGACTATAATTACTTTCGGGTTCTAGAGTACTTGAAGCGAGTCGATCTATATCATCTAACAGATATTATTAAATGAAAACTCTTTCATTGGATAATTTACAGGGTGTCCAAGATAATGGTGCCATGCATGGGTATTTCGTAAACGGTGAAAGATAGAAAAGTGGTTAAATTAGAGAAAAGTTGCGCAATTATGTGAGCAACAAAATTGTGTTGAGAAATTCAAATTATTGTAACTAGTTTTTGAGATATGAAGGAAAAAATGAAAATCGTGAAATTTTTATTTCTTCTCTAGTGAGGTTATTTGATGAGATAACGAAAAACGAAAAGAAAAATATCTTTTTAAGGCAATTGGTAAGAGTTCCGTAAGAGGACCGCTGATTTGGTGATTTATATGCATATTAACGGAAAGAGCAGGTGTTCCTGAATATAAAATAGCTATTCATTTTTTGAGCAAATCGAAAGAAAATACTAAAAACAGTGTTCGAAAAGTGCTATTTCGAGGTTATGTGCGGACGCGTTTTGACGGATTTAACATGTGTATATGATGTGGAAGGAAAAAGTTACTAAAACTGACAAATTTTAGATAAAAACAGGCGCCAAATACAACTTATTTGTTAAGTAATATGGAATCAATAGTACATTAAAGTAATAATTAGGCAGCGGTTGGGTAAGTAAAGCATTAATAAAAAGATTAATGACTTGTTTGAATAAATGAATTTGTCAATGCAATGAGGTGCGGAGTTCTTTCGTCTTTCTTAGTGCCCCTAAGGCAATAATATATGCAAAATAACTAAGTATCACGTATTTTGATTTAATATGTAGACTAATTTTGCTTCGTTTCACATTTAAAACCGAATTATAAAAAGACGATATAGAAACAACAAACTGCTTTATTCAATTTGATTAAATAAAGTCTTTAAATCACAATAATGTAATGAATTTGTTTGGTTTTAAACATTTAATTTGAATTACACTATACATATCGTAAAATGTCTTTGTTATTCAGTCACATTACCTATATTTATTTTTATGTATTTTAAGATCCCATGATATAACTGGTGTTATATCATCCTAAAGTACTCAGAATCGTTTTCTATGATCCTAAGTATCCAGTGATTTTTATCGTGACTCTGATGATCACAGTTTCGCTTTCTTCAGCAAAACCTCCACTTTTGCCATTACTTTTCTGGGATCGTAAATTTGTCTGACCTGTTTCTGCCATCGCAATAACAATCACCATACAACTTCCATGCCAATTCAATTTTCCCGTTAAAGGAGGATTCCCAAGTCTTACTCGAGGGTGTCTCTCCTTGGAAGAATGTGTGTACATCGAAACTTCAGTAGACACTGAAATGGGATCATTAAATTAAATATGGACTATCTTTTGTGTACACTTACCCAACCAGTGTCATCGATGCATTACAATGCTCTTCTCCATCAACATTTCGTGAACGGATGTTGTAATAGTCAGAATTAGGGCTTCATGTTAAAAGAAATCAGAAACCTATTTAATTTATTTTATTTCGGCGGTACTAACAGGCAAGATATCTCTAGGCCTACGCACCATAAAGAAGAGGAGGATTTAGAGAAAAATTAATTGCGGTGTCTACACTAACAATTGCACTCACAATTCAATCTAGTTCGTTTGAACTTTGCGCCTGTTTTGTCTAAATTTTAGTAACTTTTCCTTCCAGATCATTGCTACCACATGTAAATCCGTCAAAAACGCCTCGCACATACCTCGAAAATAGCAACTTTCGAACATGCTTTTAGTACTTTGTTCAATTTGCTCAAAAATGAATAGCCCATTTTACACACTCAGGAAACACAGCTATTTCCGTTAGTCCTGCATAGAAATCGCCAAATCAGTGGTCCTCTTACAGGAAGTATAGCCAGGCAATTTTATCATATTATCCTTTTCTTATTTAAAAAAGTACACAATACCACGTTTTGTACATTTGGAATCATCTTCAACTTTATTTTTTTAAATACACATCAATGGCCAAAAGAGCATTCTGAGTAGACCTGACGTTTCTGTTTTTTTTGTGATATAAGGTTTAAGGCTGTTGTTTTCATAAATAAGAGCGTTATAAACAAAAAACTTGTTTTCTCACGGTAGGCTGTAGCATGTGGCCTGCATAAGCTATTGCCGTGACTCCATCCATCCACTCCAGGTCGAGGACACTATCGTAAAGGATGTTCCATAGTGTAGCATGAGAACGAGCTTGGGGACTCCAGGTCAATCTGATTTTTAGTTCATTTGCCAGGATGATCTTTCTGTCGATAAAGTATCTCCAACAAGGTTGGTTCGTAAGTAGAGGAAATGCCTTCTCCTCTCATTTCGCTAGTGATCTTTAACTCCACGATGCGGTGTAAAGGCGTTAGGGTACAAACGAACCACTCCCTGGAGGTTGTTTACCGTACGGGTCACTGACTGACTTTAATCATCCTCTCGTAGAGCTTTCCCACAATGCTCAGGAAGCCTATGGGCCTGTACGCCAAAGCATTTCCCGTTTGGGTTTTCCCTATTAGTACTACTTTAGATTCCCTCCACTGGTGGTTACTGTATTAGTTTACTCGTTTTTCTTGTTATTGTTGTTAAAATAGCTTTTCTTCTTTTTTTCTTTAGTTATGATTGTTGCTCTGCCTGTTGTTTTTTACAACTGGTATTCCTGTATTTGCAGCTACTGTGCAAATAGATTCTACTTTTGATTGCTATTAAAATATCATACACTTTGAAAGTTTTAACAGCTGAATTTTATTTATCTATTAGTTTTTCTTCTCGGATTACAAACAGTTCAAACCAATAACTGAATAATGTGTAAAATAAACTTAGTAGCTGAATAAAAAAAAAAAAGTATAAAAAGACGATTATTTCCGACTTCAACTATCGCTAGCCACGGCCTTCCCTGAGAAAACAAATTTTTCACTTATAACTTTCTTATTTCTGAAAACAATAGCCTTAAGCCTTATATCATGGAAAAGAGAAATGTTATCTCTACCTAAGATGCCCATTTGGCCTTTGATATGTATTTAAAAAAAATGAAGTTGAGGATGGTCCAAAATGTACGAAAAGTGATTTTGTTTTTTTTTTTATAACACCAGGTGGTTTTCTTTTACGCTTTCCGTTATCTTTCCAAATAACCGCACTAGATAATTTAATTCGCCCGATTTTCATTTTTTTTCTAATATCTCAAAAACTATTCACGGTATCTTGAATGTCTTAACACAGTTTTGTTGCTCACCTAATTGCGCAACTTTTCCCTAGTTTAATCACCTTTCTATCTTTTACCGTTCACGAAATCTCTATGCATGAGGCCTTATCTTAGACAGTTGTATAAAAAAATAGGAAAAACAGAAAAATAAGAAACTGAAAATGCTGTTCCCTTTTTAGACATGAAAGTTATTAGAACTCAATATGATTGGCTGGTATACTAAACCGTCAAATTCTGGCCGTTTTCAAAATTTTCACTCTAATCACCGATTAAATAAAAAATTAAGTTTTAATTACAGTAGTAGCAAAAACAGAATATCCAAAATGGCTCAGCCCTCATTAAAAAAAAAATTAATTAAACTTTTTAAAAATAATAGCTAGCCAGACTCTTTATTACGTAAAATATTATTCAGTACTTTAGTTAATCAAAACCACGTCAATGTTACCAGTTCCAATGATAATCATAATAGGTAATAATACGACTACATAGATCAAATATTTCGGATTCCCATTCATACCAGAAACTTGATTTTATGTAAGCTTATTATAGTATAAAAACAATTAAAGATTTTTTTCACATTAAATATATAACCAACAAAATGTTTGAATCTAATTTAATTTATAGTATATCATGCATTGTGATCTTACATTGATCAGACTAATACAGTCGAACAAATATCTCGTGACAGTAGTGAGTCATTGTGCGCACATGGTACTGAAGTGGGGACGTATACGATGGCCGATTTATAGTATATATGCTTCCGCTGACCCTTTTTGCCACTTCGCAACTGTCACGAGGGATTTGTCGAGCTGTACATAGCGTACGATACGAATTAGATTGGCTATACATTCCTCTGACTGCTACCGGTGAATTCTCAGGGCGTATTAAATAGTAGCAATTTCCCAGAGCATGAGACTAGATTGAATAATAATAAAAAATAAATATTGTTTATAAAAGATTATGATAGATAAATAAAATAAATGATTGCAAAGTACCAAAGGATGGGAAAGAAGGATAAATAAAACAACGTTTATAATTTATTTCCCACGCTGCGACGTATCGGAGTCGTTTTCGGCCAGGGAGGGCGCCGGAGAGATGTCGGACTGAGCGCCACTGGGTTGAGTCAGCTGTTGCCTCGCTGGCCCGACGCTGTCGCCGTATATTTAACCACAGCCCAGAATGGCATATTACCCAGTCGGGGAGAACAAGGATTGGTACTTGCAAATTTTTGATTTATTGTTAAATAATAAATTAAATGAAAAGGTATTTTAAATGACAAGAAAAAAAACTAGTGCGCCAAGGTCGATAAAATTAAATTAAATAAAACTCAAAGAGACTATATAAACAGTATATTGACACGTGAATTCGGTGAGGCCAAGTATTACATAATTACAACGTATAAATATATGACATAAACTGGTGAGGAGTGCGGGTTATTATTAAAAATTTGTATTATTATAAAGAAACAAGAAAATAAAATCTACTTACTCGATCGAGCATGCAAATGACTACGACCTACCATTGTTTTAAGGTGAAAAGATAAAGGAAGCAAACAATTAAAATGATTTCACAGTTACGTTAAATTTGGACAATGACAGCAAAGACTAGAATATTAAAAAAAAAGAATTAGTTAAATTGGATTATGACCGCAAAGACCGAAATATAAAAAAAAATTACGCTAAATTATGATTACTCCAATGGTAGTTCGTTACTACAAATAAAAGCAAAATAACTCTTAAAATAACTTACATGTAACAAAAACAATGCACAACGTTGATTGTCACCACACCAGGAGGGTGACGAAAAGTAGAAGAGAGCCGGAGGATGAAGAAAGAAAGACCGGTGCCAGGGACGACTTAGGGCGGCGGGGCTCGCAAAATCGCGTCAGCGGGGCTCGTGAAGTCTTCGTAGTCAAAACACAGGGACCAACGGCTTCGTGAGTGGTTTCTTACGACCAGAGATCCCCCACAGGTTACCGAACGGGTAAATTCGGTCGAAAAGGTTGCAGCAGGGCGTCGCCTCTTAGACTCGTAGGTCTGCACACTTAGCGGCTGGAGTGTAAGTGAAAAATCGAAGGGAGAGGATCTAGTTCCCGCGCTATGCCATTTAAGTAGCCAATAGGTTCCGAGTATTAAGATTTGCACGCGGTCTTGTTTGTGCGAAATTCTAACGTTTCAAGTACAGCGCGCACAAAAAAGGTGCAACAATTAACAAAAATGAATAAATTCGGAGCTAATTATGAACGGAGTTTAATGGAAATTACGATATCAATGCATCTAAATATATACTAAAATTTGACAATTTAAGAAATTAGAAAAAAGTCACAATAAAGCGGACAATACAAAAAAACAATTTTCAAGTTAAAAACTGACGTTATATGAAATAAGTAATAGCGAAATTCTCGTAACTAGAAAAGGTCAATGAATTTAGATGATTTCAGAAAAGATAGTGTACAGTTGGAGAAATAAGAAAAGGTGTTTTCAACACGTAACATGACATAAAAACGTAAAAACCAGATGATCGCGCTAGTAATTGATTTTTCGGGATAATTTACTACCATTAAATCGTGTGTAACTTCTGCTGAATTGCCACCGTAAAATTGTTTCACAATCCTCGGGCCTATAATATTGCCTTTTTTTTATAAAATTACTGACCGCGATCAAAACTTACTAATCGTTATAAAATTTGAGGACCGCACGCGTACCCTAATATCTATTAACCCCTTGTTAAAAATGAGCGAAATGAATCGAACGCTGGCTAAACTGATAATATGTAAATTTACGCCTATGTTTAAGCATGTTTAGCGAATCGTTTCCCTCGCACCGTAATAGACGGAATAAGGGCTATATTAAATTGATTTAAATTGAAAAAAATCGATGTGGTGATAGCATTTTCTGGTAGTTAGACAAAGGCGGAGAATAGCGGTGAGTGCTTTGCCGTTAGACAGCGACAGAATGCGGATTGGAAATGGTAGTAAATCGAAGAATAACATGTGCACTTCTCAACTTTGTTAACTGATAGAAATCATATTTTCATCCTTCTTTTATTCATATAACGACAAGCGACAGGTCGGAAGTGAGCTCTTGGTATATGAAACTTAGTACTGACCTAGCGCGCAGAGAAATTTGACCACTCTGCCTATGTTAGTTAGAATGTTATTGCCGCTACCCAAGAAAGCGTCATTTAAAAAAAAATATAATATATTTTGAAACGAAAAACATATGTATAGATAAAAAAAACACATGGGACAGTCACAATGGATAAATACTCGATTTCTGCTTAAAACTTAACTTACACATACATAAAAGTTAAAAAAATTCTTCAAACAAACATAGCTCTACAAAAAAAATGAATAAACACTAAATACGATTTGATTCCATCCATGAAAATAATGTAGGCAGGTAATGGTTAACTTCGGGACGAGCCTCCTTTGTTCACTTCTTCTTCTTACCCTTTTTGTCTTTCTTGCCTTTCTTGTCCCCTTTATCCTTCTTTCCTTTCTTATCCTTGCCATTCTTCATAACACGTTTTTCGAACTCTACATCCGGAATCGGATATAATTCAATTTTGATTTTTGGAAATCCTGTAAAAATACATTGTATAATCCCTATATAAGCTGACTTATCGTTAAATATCTCCAATATCAGTGTGATATTAATCAATTTTCCTATTAAACATATTATGAGAGAAAAGAAATTGCCATTTAATTTTGGATTATCAATCACCATTAAACCAAATGTTACCTCTGTGACAAGTCTATCTTTCGCAAATGATAGGTGGTCTATCATTTCACACAATGTGAACAGACAAAAGTTATAGACCTGTGTTACAATGATATCATCTCTTAAATTGCTTATTTTCAACTTTTAAAAGATTAAGTTGACATGAATTCATGTGGTATGAATTAATTTGGTACAATTTTATTAGATGCATCCTTTCAGTGACTCTCTTATATATATATATACAGGGTTTTCCACGGAAGTGGCTGGTTAGAAGTTTTTCGGCTTAACGAAACTCCTCAATTTTAAAAATTTGGGGTTTGCAACAACTTGGTACTTACTTTTTTTCTAAAATATTTCCAACCTTTTTGCACTTCTGGTTAACCGGAAGTCGCCATGAACTTTGTTATTTTAAATAGAACACCCCATATATTATTATATTTTTGAATTTACCATAAAATTCTATGACGATTACTTCTAGAGTTTCCTATACCTATCTTCAACTGTTTTTGAGATATTGCGATTTTTGTTAAAATTTTGACATTTACATCGTAATATGTAATTGATTGATTCTCTCTTGGTTTAAGTGTTAGAAGTCTCCCACTTTAAAATTAACAAGTACTAACATGGTTTTACCAAAACGTAATAAAAAAAAATCATTTAAACTATACAGGGTGTTTAAAAATTAGTGGCACATCAAAGAATTTGGAAAGTTGCAAAACTTAATTTTTTTCAAATAGAACACCCTATATATTTTTGTATTTTTGGATGTAGAATTAAATTTTACACCGATTTGCTGTAACATTGCCTATACCCATCTTCAGTAGTTTTCTTTTAAATTACTCGTTTTGTTTATTACCGCTTTCAAATGGCTGAATAATTTCTATCTGGTGGGCCATGACTTTAACATCACAACACTTTATTATTATTACTATATATTATTGTTATAGTCATTGTTTGTTACACGTCGCGTGTTCAGATGGATGAATATTATTGTGGAACTTATGAATTAGATAATCGAAAATATTAGAGGAGCTTATTTTAACCTGGATACTATAAATTTATTTTAGATTCAGAGAATGCAGGAAGAACTTGTAGAGAATTCAATGTAATTAAAGGAATTTATTGGTCGTTAATATATCTAACGGAATCCAGAAAATTTTGAAGTGATTTCTCTTAATAGCTTGGTTTCAAATTAAGGGAAATGGTGTAAACGATAACGACGACAACATAACAACAATTGTTTCACTAAAACGTAGTGTGCTTGTCAGACAAATGTTTTAAAGTTTTTGATATATTAAAGTATTTTCAAAATTGTAAAGGTTTTAATACGAAGAATATTTAGATACATGCATACTCAACAAATGCAATTTACAAGCAGCATAAACTTGAACCATGACATAGAGCATCAAACAAAAATGCTCAATGTGAATTCTGTTTATGTCCAAGCATTTTATTATTCGACGTCTTAATGTGTCGCCTTATACTTCTTCTCACTTCAACTGGGTCTAATTCATCAAACGTTTTCGTCACACGAATCATTAAATCTTGCTTGGTAGTACCGGAAGCTGCGTACAGTATGTAATCTGTGTAATGTATTATTTCAAAGTTTTCTGAATTTTATTAGATATATTAGTCGAAAATAAATTCCTATAATTACCGTAAATTCTCTATAAGTTCTTCCTGCATTCTCATTGAATGTAAAATAAATTTAAAGTATCCAGGTTTAAAATAAGCTCCTTCAATATTTTTCATTATCAATTCATAAGCTCATAATAATATGCATTTATCTGAACACGCGACGTGTAACAAACAATGATTATAACAATAATACTTACTAATAATAATAAATTGTTGTGATGTTATATCACGGCCCACCAGATAGAAACTATTCGGCCACTTGAAAGCGGTAATAAAAAAAACGAGTAATTTAAAAGAAAACTACTGAAGATGGGTATAGGCTATGTTACAGTAAATCGGTGTAAAATTTAATTCTACATCCAAAAATACAAAAATATATAGGGTGTTCTATTTGAAAAATTAAGTTTTGCAACTTTCAAAATTCTTTGATGTGCCACTAATTTTTAAACAGCCTGTATAATTTTAATGAATTTTTTTATTACGTTTTGGTAAAACCATGTTAGTACTTGATAATTTTAAAGTGGGAGACTTCTAATACTTAAACTAAGAGAGAATCAATCAATTACATATAACGATGTAAATGTCAAAATTTTAACAAAAATCGCAATATCTCAAAAACAGTTGAAGATAGGTATAGGAAACCCTAGTAGTAATCGTCATAGAATTTTATGGTAAATTCAAAAATATAATAACATATAGGGTGTTCTATTTAAAATAATAAAGTTCATGGCGACTTCCGGTTAACCGGAAGTGCAAAAAAGTTGGAAATATTTTAGAAAAAAAGTAAGTACCAAGTTATTGCAAACCCCAAATTTTTTAAATTGAGAATTTCGTTAAGCGAAAACTTCTAACGCCACTTCCGTGGAAAACCTGTAAATATATACGAAAGGACTCGTAAAATGCTTTCAACATGTGTAGAAATTTATTTTAAACTTGGAAAAGTACACTGAGCCACTGTGGATCTATTTAGGAAATACTTTGAATCGGTAAACTTTGTATGCAGGATGTTGTGTTGAGTTTAGGGATAAGGAATCCTAATACAAACTAGTACTGAAGTAATTATTAAGCGATACAGGCAGGCGACATAAATCAGGGACAAACTGTTTAAAATATTGGAAAATATCCAATATGGTGATATCCTCAGAATATTTGTAGTTTTATATACTTTTTTAATTTGTTTTATTTTCGAACTGTTTATAACAAAGTGAAATTTAACCCGTGATTCACATGTATAAAGATAGTATTTACAAACATACATGTTTAATATGAAAAACTTCTAATGTAAATATTCAAACATATGACATAAAATCATATAAAAAATTAATTAGTGATGTAATCAGAAAGAGTAGACGCATACGAAACCATATATATGAAGATTAGATTAGATTAGATTAGGATTGGAGTGGCCTATGGACTTGTTTCACCGCGACCTTTTCAGATCTATTGTGATTCACTTTTTTCCTAGAGCAGGCTCTCTAATTTTTCCCTCTTAGTTAGGCCTATCATCTTTGAGAGCGGCTTCTTTATGTAGCTACTAGCTGTGGATTTCTCCTCCCCCAATACTAGAAACCTTGTCCTCGCCAGGCCTTCACATTGGCGCAGCATATGAACTGGTGTTTCCTCCTCCTCTTGGCAGAATCTGCAGGTTGCGTCATCTGCCAGACTTACGTTATACATATGCCTATTCATCTACAGTAGCCAATAGCAGACCTACTATCATTTGACAGTCCTCCTGTCTTTATTCGTAATCTCTCGTGAATTCAGACCTCTACTCCTTTAGGAATCTTTTGCCTGTCTTTGTCCCGGTGATCTTGCCCCACTCCTGGACTGATTATGTATCCATTCATTGATGGATTTTTTAATTTGCGATTTGGTAGTGCCGAAAGAAGGGTCAGCACTAACGAATGACCTTGACGAACCTCGCCTGGCCAGCTAGTCCGCCGCCTCATTTCCTCTCACGTCTGAGAGGCCAGGGTCCCAGGCCAAGGTTAATTTTCTTTGGGTGCCTACCTCATTTAGGGCGCTTACACAGTCCCAAATCAGCTTAGAGTCCACGCTTGTGGAGCTAATCGCTTTAAGTGTGGACTGGACAGAGCATATATATATGAGAAAACATTCAAACAACTTACTGAATAGAGAAGCAGCACCTCCACAATCCTCCAGTTTAATTGATTTATTTTTTGATATCTTTTGAATATATCAAGGATAAAAACCAAGCAAATAATATACAGAGTGTTTCATAAAAAAAAATACTTTTTTATCTTAAAATATGAGATTTAGGGAGCAATTTTAAGCAATTTTATGCAAGAAATGCTTTCAAAAACTATCAAGAGTACGGGCAATGATACAAAACCATAATATTCAACTATTCATTATACAGATTGAACTGGGTATCACTGGCGCAACTAACAGTACAGGGACCGCCGCTTTGGAGACCATTGTGGGCCTCCCCCCGCTGGAACTCCATGTGAGAGCGGAGGCAAATGAATGCGATCCTTAGACTGAAAACCAACAACCTGTGCATCCAAACTTCAGGGTGGAGGACACACTATACTAAGACGGGCACGATGCTGGACGGGCCATTGCTACAAATGCCCACGGACAGCATGGTACCGGAAATTATCTTTACTGAAAAGGTGAAAATCTCCATACCGAACAGAGACCAGGCACGTAGTGAAATCACTGCTAACGAAAACTGGTACACGGATGGATCCAAATCCAGCCAGGAGACAGGAGCGGTATTTGTGGCCCAGTCCTAATCAAAGAAAATCATAAGCCTGGGGAAAACATACAACGGTCTTCCAGGCAGGAGGTATTCCCCCTGCAGCCTGTGCAGAAATGATTGCAAAAGGGGGCTACATGAGGAGGAAAATTAATATAATGACTGACAGCAGGCGTGTCATTAAAGCAGTCTCAAACCCTGTAACTAGGTCAAAACTAGTTAGGGACTGCAAACAATCCCTCAATGCACTGGCACGAGACAACACGGTGTCT
The DNA here is from genome assembly GCA_004143645.1 of Protaetia brevitarsis. NCBI lineage: Eukaryota > Metazoa > Arthropoda > Insecta > Coleoptera > Scarabaeidae > Protaetia > Protaetia brevitarsis. Next base: position 3,025,145 of record RXPK01000026.1, on the reverse strand, counting down.
CTGATTTGGGTGCGGACATGAGGATATAAAGGGCAAACGTAATAGCCGATGAACTAGTCAGGAGGCTCTAAGAGACACTTCAGGGTCCAGAGGCCCGTATGTGGGATTACTAAGGATTCCCCAAGAAGGAGATCTGGACCTGGTTAGATAAAGAAAGTACAAAGAAATGGAGGGCGATTGAAGGTCAACTCCATACCAAACGCTGATAGGGAATGGGGATGGTAGTTTCTCTGATAACCTACTCAGCGCAGTAAGAAAGAAGTTAAAACCCATTACTGGGTTGGTAAACTGGACACTGCCCTCTGAAAAAGCATCTATACAACACAGGCCGTGTAAGCGAACCGTGGTGTAGGAAGATGCGAGCTACAGGAGGAAACGAGTTCACATGTAATCTGCACATGGGAGGAACTGAAGGTACTCAGGCAGAAATATTCGGGAGAAATCTATTGGAGCCCTCGAAAGCCTCCAAGTTTCCACTGGGCAAGATACTGGGCTTATAGAGAACACCAAGCTGCTCGAGTGGAAATAAGAGAAACAATAGGGATGGTACAATGAGCACCAAGCTCAAGTGCCCGGACATCAAGTGCCCACCCTAACCTGAATGAATGAAATGAATGAATGAAGAGCTTTAGTTTTAAAAGTCACTTGATCTCAAGCTGTGAAACAGATATTTCAATTCAAACTGGGTTCAAACCACAATATTAAAGATTTCCTTTCGATATCAAATAATCTTAGATCTACCTAATTTGCGTAATTGCTAAGGGTTTTATAACTGTATACCCCAATAAATCATTTACCTAGAACAGCCGACGCCAGCCGAACGCGCATCTATGCAAATGGTGAGTAGTTTTGATAGTCACCACGCTGTAGACGACGACATTAAATAAGTCGGCCAGTGTACATTGAGTTGCGCGCGCACAATCATACAAAAATCGCACGTTACGGTTTTCACCCCTATAATACCTTTTCTTAGATCATTGATGTGTTTGTAGTTCGATAACATATCGGCGGTAAAACATTCCTCCTTTGGCTCGTTCCTGAGCGCATAAGCAATAATTTCTCCATCCGTCCTCATCGGTTTATCATCGCTCTCCAACGACATGCAGCTTGCAGCCCTGGACGCCAGGAAATCTGCGCATCTGCCCTGCTTCTTGGACAGCCTTATGTGGTCGGATTCCTTGGCTAGTGGGAGCCTTACGTCGTATATATCTCGCTCCCTTTCGATCCTTTCCAACTCCTCCAGGTGATCCAATAGTAGCAGACAGGGCATATTGTCTTCCCAACACTCGATCAGATCGTCTACCAAGACGTAAATGGTGTTAGTAGTCATCAGGCGAATAGCAGTCACGTAAGATAGATAATCTTCGATCGGAGCAAAGGTATCCAAGGCGCGCTGCCAGTAGATCTTGTAGCTGTTCGATCTCCACAGGGCTGGATATTTGTCGTAGATGCTATTCGTCAGATCGCTCAACACAGGGTCGTGAATGTGTTCGATGTGGATGACGTCTCTGTCGATGATTTCGGAACTCAATTTGCTGATAGTTAACAGATTAATTTCCATTCGTCCCGAAAATGATGCACTGACAATTTTGAGTCGGCCAGAATTTTGATGGGAATGACAAATTTGACGTTTATAATCTTGACTGGAACCGAAACTGCTATAATAAGGTAGCGACCTAGCCGCTCCAAACAGATTTGCTGGACGATACAATCAATCCTTTGATCATAGAAAAATTCGAGCACGATCCAAATTTGTTGGAGAAGGAAAATGCATAAAGGCACTTCCTTAATTTGCAATGGGTGCTCTGCTCTCTACACGAATTAATGCAATGCTGTCTCTGTGGATTTTCCTTATTGATACATATACTGGTTTGTGGCCAATACGGTAATACATCGTCCCTTAGGTGTCTATCTAGCAGTTTTTCAAGTGTCCTCATCAAAAATAACATCAGAGTTATTGGTTTTAGAAACTTTGCTCCATCTTCTCAGCAGTTTTTACATGTTTTGAAACAAAAATAACTGTGACCAGCCTCTAGGCCATTGGTATGTATCCCACTGGCAGACTTCCCCTTAGTCACATACTCCTTCATGTACTATTAATTGAATCTCGTCCTGACAAGTCCACCTTCAACCGTTTTGATCAGTACTTTGAAATATGTTTTATGATGACGTCGCATTGAGTACCCCTCAGGATATTATGAATGAATTTGTTCAACTACTTCAAAAGGGTTAATGTTTCGACTAATGTCTATCATAATGTGAATGATTTTCTAGCTCTTAACCATATCCATATTTTAAAGCTTCAAATTTTGACCATGTATATAATATTTAATTTCTTTTTTCTTGGTTTTTAGGTCGTCAATATTAAAAACAAGAATGAATTCATTCATTTTTTTTAATATTGGTTTTTAATATTGACGACCTAAAAACCAAAAAAAAGAAATAAAATACATATCCATATTGATCATGTAACCGAGGATAATGTTATAGCTGCTATTACGAAGTTAAAAGATCAATATACTGCTGGTAAAGATCAAGTTCCTGCCTTTTTAATCAAAGAGTGCGCATATGTACTAGCTGTTCCACTTGCTAAAATTTTTAATCTAGCTCTAAAAACTTAGACGTTTTCCAATATATGGAAGATCAGAAAGGAGAAAAGTGGAGAGTCATCTAACAGAAAATTATCGTCCTATCGCTATATTATCAAAATTTCTCGAAAATTTTCGAAATTTTGCTATATTCTAAGATCTATCCGTGTGTTAGAGCTAGTATATCACCGTTCCAACATGGTTTTATTGAAGGTAGATCGACTGTTACTAACTTAGCAACTTCCATCAATACCTTTCCGGGGAACTAGAATCGGGTAAACAGGTCGACGTATTGTACACTGACTTTTCGAAAGCATTTGATCGCATTAATCACGCACCCATTTTTTTCAAAAGTTGTCTGACAACGGGCTTAATGGTTCTTTATTTGATCTATTTGATAACTACCTAACATCCAGAATTCAAAATGTTTGCTACAATGGTTACAGTTCGTAGTTATACGTTGCAACTTCAGGTGTTCCACAGGGCTCAAATTTAGCTCCTTTGCTGTTCTTGATTTTTATCAATGATCTTCCCGGCGTGATTTCGTGTCACAAATTCTTATTTGCAGAAGATTTTAAATTATACCAAAGCATCAGCGGTTCTAGTGATTATACTGCTTTGCAGACAGATTTAAATCGACTCTCTGCATGATGCGAATCCAATAGCCTGCCTGTGAATATAGAGAGATGTAAGATTGTTACTTTTACTAGAAAACTTAATTTAATAACGTATGATTACAATATAGACAACATCAACTTGGCCCCGACCGATCTTGTTAAGGATATTTTGTTTGACTGCAAGTTAACTTTTACAAGTCATATTCAAACAATCTGAGAGCAAGCGAGACACAGCCTTGGATTTGTTGTTTGCCATGGTCAATGCTTTCCAATATATTTCTCCTTAAATCTTTATACTTTCTTTCTGGTATGATCGCGGTTAGAGTTCGGAAATCTTATTTGGTATCCGTTTTATATGGAATTCAAATGTTAATTGGAGAAAATACAATATAGATTTGCATATAGGCGCATATGTACTAATTTATGTTTTTTGCACAACCTAGTCCACGGCTTTGTCAATTGTCCTGAGCTTTTGGCCCAGTGTAATTTCTTGGAGCCTCGGATTGCTACTAGACTCTCCACTGCGTTCTATTTGCAGTTTGCTAGAACCAATCTGATGCTTAAGTCGTCCTTATATGTCATGTGTGATAACTATAACGAAATCTCTTCTTTGAAGTTTACTTAGTTATGACTTTTAATTAGTACGTAGGAAAAGCTTTAATGAAACTAAATTTTGTTTTTACGACGTTTTGACCCTTTATGGTCTTTTTCAAGTAATATTTTTTATTTATTCCCTATAAACGAAATTGTAATTAAATCATTATATTTTAACTGTATATAGATAATACTTACATTACCACACTTATGTGTTTTTTTTTTATTATTTTTTTATACAAATCTAATTTCGTTAATAATAATAATAATAATAATAATAATAAATAAATATATTTGTAATAAATATTACAGAAAACATAGTCGATCAATAAGCTTTGTATAATATTTCATTTAACATATTTTAGTTTTTTTTATGAAAATATTGTCAGAAAATTTACACATATTAAAATTGAAGTTTTGAATAAATAACAATTTCTACATTTGTGTGGACTAACAACATTCAAATAAGATATTGAGAAGTATGTTAACATTAACATACAATATCGATAAATAAATCTTAAATATATATACAGTTAAAATATAATGATTTAATTACAATTTCGTTTATAGGGAATAAATAAATAGTTAAATAAAAAATATTGCTTGAAAAAGACCATAAAGGGTCGAAACGTTGTAAAAACAAAATTTAGTTTCATTAAAGCCAAAAATTCCACTATTCTTCCTAATATACGGGTGTCCCCCTAAATGCAAACGGCCCTAGCCCGATTACTATTGTTTTTTGGAAAATGTTTCAAATAAATGTTGCCTCGAATCATATTCTACACATTTTAAAATTAGTTTCAGTAATGGCGGACTTCCGGTTGTACCGGAAATAGATATAAACTTTATTATTTTAAATGGAACACCGTGTATATTATTGTATTTCTGGATTCCTTGTTAAATTTAAATAACAATACGTCAGGCATACATTGGGGCTAAGTTGTACCGTTTCCGAATTACATGACGTTTTTCGAAAAAAATGACATTTGCAGTGTCTGCGGTGTTTGGAAATATCTCCGGAAATACGAAAGTTAGAAAGATGCGGTTTTCAGTTTTCGCTTAATCATGAAACAGCACACGTCTTTTATTTTAAATTGTTGCGTTTAAATTACAGAATTATTAAATAAGGCTCTGTAATCTTCGAACTTTAAAATCATGGATAACTTGATTTTTTTAAATTGAATGGTACAGCCATTTTTACATAAATGGATGTAAAATTTAATTTTCTTTCGATTTTATACGAGTGTGATTGTGTCTATCTCCAAAGGTTTTGGAGATATTCGCGACTTTTCAGTTTTTCACGGTAGATACGTATTGCGAAGCGCCGGCAACCTTCCCCTAGCATTTCACCAGGCTTGCAACTGGAAGCAGTAATACTGGTATGTTTAGAAAGTGGCCAACAGAATACAATAAGACCACTGGAAACAAACTAAACTTGAAACTACAAAAAAAAAAGAAAACACAACATTGCGAACTTTTTCGAGAAAGTGATGTTTTCACACGATGCTACCTTCCACAAAAATGGATTTTTTAATTTGAGTTCTTTCATAACCAACGCCTGATGGGTAGGGTTTATATGGAATTTCTTCAGAATAATTTGGGCGTTCTGTCAGAAAATATTCCGTTAGCTGCTCGTCAGCTGATGTGGTTCCAACACGATGGTGCTCCATCTTCCAATACTGTCGAATTTCGTCAGTTTTTGGATGTGTCTTTTTCAGGCCGCTGGATTGGGCGTGGAGGATAGATGACAGATGGCCTGCGAGATCGCCAGATCTTACAAGCTGCGATTCCTTTTTATAGGGTTTCATTAAAAATTAAGTTTATAAGACGCCACCAACAACACCTGATGATATGCGCCATCGTATTTTAAAAGTGTTTCAAGAAGTCACACCAGAAATGCTCAGAAATGTTCAAAAGTGTTTGCAAAAGCGACTTCAATTATGTAGCGCCTAAAACGGATCGCATTTTGAACATTTAATGTAATAGTATGTACAAATCTCTGTATAATGACGGCACTAACATTTAAAGTGTAACCTGTTGCGAGCAAGACGCTCGATGTGTATGTACGCCATTCATTGGACAGAGTAATGTAGTTTGAAAAATGTTCTCATTTATGGATATACCAGTAATGCTGTGTTTTCTTTTATCTTTGCTATATTCATTTCCAACGCGCTTCAGTAAATTGCTACATTTTTTAATTTCAAGTTTTGTTTGTTTCCGGTGGTCCTATTGTGTTCTGTTGGCCACTTTCTAAGCATGCCAGTATTACTACAGCCAGTCCCAAGCCTGGTGAAATGCGAGGGGAAGGTGGCTGGCGCTTCGCAATACGTATCTATCATGAAAAACTGAAAAATCGTGAATATCTCCAAAACCTTTGGAGATAGACACAATGACACTCGTATAAAATCGAAAGAAAATTAATTTTACATCCATTTAATGTAAAACTGCGTATACATTCAATTTAAAAAAATCAGTTATCAGAATTTTAGAGTTCGAAAATTACAGAGCCCTATTTAATAATTCTGTAATTTAAACGCAACAATTTTAAAATAAAAGACGTGTGCTGTTCCATGATTAAGCGAAAACAGAAAACCGCATCTTTTCAACTTTCGTATTTCTGGAGATATTTCCAAACACCGCAGACATTGCAAATGTCATTTTTTTCGAAAAACGTCATTTAACTCGGAAACGGTACAACTTAGCCCCAATGTATGTCTAACGTATTGTTATCTAAATTTAACAAGGAATCCAAAAATACAATAATATACAGGGTGTTCCATTTAAAATAATAAAGATAGTATCTACTTCCGGTAAAACCGGGAGTCCGCCATTACTGAAACTAATTTTAAAATGTGTAGAATATGATTCGAGGCAACATTTATTTGAAACATTTTTTCCAAAAAAACAATAATAAATCGGCTATGGACCGTTACATCTTAGGCTGGATACCCGGTATATACCTATATATATTATTGGCTAAAATACAAACAAACAAAAGATACGGTAATAAATACAAGGTGCTCCATTTTAAAATAACAAACCTGCTTGCCTTTAAAGATAGCGAAAATTAAAAGTATGTTTTTGTTCTGCATAATTTTTTTTGCATTACTTTTATTTTATTATCAAGTCTAATGCCTTAGTTAAAAAATAAATACAGTTTAAGAGTTCTAGCTTAAATATGCATGACAACCATGCCTCTTAAATTTCGGTCTACATTTTGAAGAATAGCTAATTATCTCGTAAACGAGTTGAGTTAGGTATAAGAAACCTGATACCAACTTTTGCCTTTATTTAGTCTGTACTATCAAAATATGCCATAATATACAGGGTGTTCCATTTAATTTTTCACAATTTCGGTGCGTAACTTTTCTTTGAGTCACCCTGTATACTTCAAAATAATTTTTAAATATGGTCCTTCTGAACCCGTATAACCCTTAACAAAAACAATTTAAAAATATGTTACCACTTTTCGTGAATGTGCTGGCCCACCCTGTATATTATTATTATTAAATTATACATGTATCAAAATAATTCTCTCATAGAGACTAAATTATTTATATCCATACACAATATCCTTTCTCTCTAAGAATGCACATTTTAATTCCTACGATATAAAGCTGTTGTGCGTTGGATTTTTCCTATCACACATAAAGTCCGGGAGCAGCGGATAAAATACCGTCCAGTAACGAGTTTATAGACGTATATATACCGAATGTACGCCCAATTGATCGCCTAACGGTCACAGCTACTGCCCCTGATGGACAGCAGATAGGGAGGTCGGTGGACTAATTCACGGACCATTTCCTTTATCGCGCAACAACCGGGCACCCTATCGTCCAGAAAGAAGCGCCTGGTCTGTAAAGAGATATTGCCCCGGCGCTGCAGAGAATTCTTAGTCGGAGGTTTTGTGTAGATAAGGGAACGCTGGAAGGAAAAGTTGTGTGAAGAAAACGAGGCCAGCGACGTTAATGTTTGTTTTGTCTAGTCTTGCGCGATGTCCAAGTAGTCGATGGAGTTAGGAGGAAAATATTTTTTCTGTGCAATGGGAGAGGTGTTTTTATTAGGTTTTTGGCGATTCCAGTGTTTTCTGTTCCAGAAACTGTTGGTAATAAATAAAGGATGGGTGTTGATGGTGCGAGTGTGTTTCATGCTGATAATGTTGATGACGTCATTAAAGTTTACGTTATGCTTCGCCATTAATTTTATTCTTTTGTTTACAAACTTGCTGTTTTTGATATCCAGCCAGTGACGATTCGTGATAATCTCGGAACAACAAGTTTAAATGGCCCCACAGTAACTATACGTCAACTACGTTTACTGATGACGTGTCTAGGAATTCTTAGAATTAGGTACACATAACACTGTATATGCTGGACTTGAAGCTCAAATGCGTCAAGATCAGTCAGATGACGTCATGCGGAGTACATAATAATAATAATAGTGCCTTTATTTCCAAAAAAAAAAAAAACAGTACTAACAAACAAGCAAAAATAAACAATAACAAGCAAATATATGCAAGAATAAGTAATAATAAAACAATTTCTCTAACACACTGCAGTATAATTATTATTAATGTAAAAAGTAAGTAAAGAAAAAAAAAAGAAAAAAGAAAATGGCGGGTTTCAGTCATGGATATAGAGAACTACATCCACTACTGTTCTTCCAACCAACCATAACAGGAAACAGATGCCAAAAGAAAAAAGAAACACAAAATAGTGCATCACATTTAATAATCGCTATAAAGGAAATGACTTAAAGCACAGAGAGTACATTCTTCTTTTTTTCACTTTCTCTGAAGATATAAAACAAAAAGCAAAATGAATATTATTCACCAACACACTGCTGCCCAAACAATATACTCATACTCATACTTACTAGTATGAGGATAATAAGCAATGTTATACTTATAGTTATTTATACATAACATTGCTTTAATAAATTTGGAACATGCTGTTTAAATTTTAAGGACCAATCCAAAGTGATACCCAGATTCTTAATAGAATCGGATGGTGTTAGTTTATGGTTATCTATTTGAATGTTGATGCTGTTTAAGCCTTAATTCGATCATTCCGGCGTCCGAATACAAAACGGCTGATTTCTCAGGATTAAGAATCAATGAATGCTGTTTAGCTTGTTTTGCTAAGGAATCAAGGTCATCATTAATCATCCTACAGGTCGCAATCACATCTGAAGGATAACACGAGAGATATAATGGGCTTCATCAGCGTAAAAATGTATAGAACAATATTTAATAAATGTACAAAATCTGGCTATATATATGGAGAACAGAAGAGGGCCAAGTATGGAGTCCTGGGGCACTCCAGATACAATGGACAGGGGCGACGATACTCGATCAGACAATCTCACAGACTGCACACGATGAGATAAATAATTTCTAACAAGTAAACACGATTCATCAGATAAACGCACGTAATTCATAAGGGCCACCATGACTGAATGATCCACTGTATCAAACAGAAACATCAGAAACAATTAATATATCCAAGGTAAATATACACTAAACAGTAAAATGTTATCCAATTAAATCCAAATTTATTCACAACTATCATTTTTTTTGTTGTTGTCCATGGGCGGGTGTAAACCCGAAGAAGGCAACTCGACCAGAAGATTTATTATGTCCCCATGTCCATTTTAGCTCTCTCACTAAGGTTGAGCGTTAACTTACCAACTGTGAGTTCATGCTACCGATGGATCAAAGTGCGTCTGCCTCTCCCCGTCCACGGCCGGACAGTTGATAAAAAGGTGAGCAGCAGTTTCCTCCACACTCCCATACTTCCTGCTCCCCTGTGCAGGAAGTATGGGAGTGTGGAGTTCACTAGCCCCATGCGATGCATGTGTTTATTTAGTGCACAGTGCCCAGTTAAGATTCCTGTTAATAATCTCAATCTGCCCCTGCTCATAAAGACTGCTTTACGGAGTCTTTCCTCATTCGGTTGAAGCCCTAGGAATTTACCGTGTCTAGCGCCGGCGAGTCCATTCCAAAATGAGCAATGCCTAGCAGCAAGTTAGGACCTGACAAGCGTTTTAATGCTGCCATATGAGCTACCACACGTCGGTTCTGGACCCACAAACGGCAGCTCGCTGGCGCCTCTTGCTAACGTGTCAGCTATTTCATTGCCTCTGATCCCAGAGTGACCTGGCGTCTACCTCAATGTAACATTTAGATGTTCCGCCAGCTGTTTAAGTTTTCTATGGCACCCCATTACCACCTCAGAGTTAAATCTGACAGCCCGCAAAGCCTTGAGGGCAGCCTGGCTGTCAGAGATGATTTCTACCTTCATTCTTGCGTAGGCAGTTTCAGATGTCCTCAGCACAAGTCTGGATTGCAATAATTTCGGCATAGAAAATGGTGGGGAAGGCTCCTTGGCTAAAAGCTACGCCGTCTCAGTCTCCGTCTCTGCAGATTCCAATGCTTGTACCATTACGCTTTTTCGAGATATCAACCCACCAACGGCATAGACTCCAATTTGGTCTGCGGATGTATGCTATTGCAGTTTCCCTGGTGGAGATATCCAAGCTGTGTCTCCCAGAGAAGCTGAAAACGGGCGAGCTCTTATCTGCCTTTACGGACAATGGCACTGCCTATTCGAAGTAGTTGAAGACGCTGATGTGGTCTCCAACTTTGCTCTTGTATCCACTACATTTTCCTCTGTAAACCCCTAGAGTTGCTTCAGACCACAACACCAACTACAGCGGGGGAAGCCCAAGAATGGTTTCCATAGCAACCGTCGGCGTCGAAGACATGGCTCCCGGAATACCCAAACAGGCAATCCTTTGGACTTTACTAAGCGCAGTTATAGCATAGCCTAGATTTGCTTTATGTCGGCAAACTAGCGAGGCGTAAGTTATAGAGGGTAGTATAACTTTCGTGTACAAGCCAGTGTATCATTGCAGGCTTTAGCCCCGACGTTTTACAGAACATACCTCTACAGGCCCAGATGTTCTTTTGTAGGTGTGATTTGTACAGCAGTTTGGCGTCCAAGATAACACCCAGATATTTTACCTCGGTTAATACGAATATTTTAGGGCCAACTATCAATTAATCTAATTCAAATGCAAGTTTTGCTTTAGAAAGCCTGTTGAGGTTGATGTTTACTTTGTCTATCTTATCGCCATCTAGTAGCGCTCGCGTTTATTTCTAAAATTTTAGCGAATTTCGTGTGTGTTTACACAGTATCTTCGTCGTTTTTTTTTAGAAAATCGAACCTTAACGACACCTTAACGCTTTTGAAATATGTTCCATAGCCCGAGCTCAACGTTAAGATTTTGATAAAACTATTTTTGATAAATTAAATATTTTAAAACAATAATATATTAATACTCAGAAACTCCCTTTCAAAGAACAAAACTTTTATTGCAAATTCACGACAAGGAACTAGAAATAAGGCTGGTAAGTACAAAATGCAGTAAAATTAATCTAGATATGTAGGTTTCTTCATTTGTACAGTCGCCGACATTATTATTTAGCGCTCGAACGAATGACTCAACGCATTGATTTGATTGTACCTTACTGTTTCGGGTTTGCTTTATTAGCGCGGTTTTCGATTTCAGCCAATAACGGAATAATATCGCGTCATATTATCTGTGTATTTATTACTCCGTCGAATTAAAAAAACATGCTGAAACAGCTTCGAGGGCACGCAGTGATTGAAACACTTCCACCATCTTTAAATGTGGCAAATTGACGTATAGACGCTGTATAGACCAGAGACTACGCTTTCATGGTGTGCACTGTCAGAAGGAGTAAATGTCATTTTTTGACATATTAAGATTTTGAATTTAAATCACCGTAACATGCCTTGCTATATACATGTACTGAGAAAGCAAACATCTAATCGAAATAATATTAATAATATATAATAGTCATTGAAGATACAACAAATTTAATTTAACATTTAATGATATATTTTTAGATACTATAATAACGCATAATTTTCTCTAGTTTATACAATGTATAATATACAATAGATAATACATAACATATAAAATACATACAATAACATATATATACATAATAAAGAATGCGCACTCTCACAATACAATCACATACTGAAGTTTTCGTTGTGGCATATATATATTTTTTTCGCTGCCAACCTTTCTATTCTACCGGGAATCATTATAAAATACAGGAGTTAACGAGGTGTTTCTGTAATTTTCCTGTCTTTTTACGTCGCACAGGCCGTAACAGCTCGAGGAAACAACGAAAAAAAAAATCTATAGCAGCTGAAGCACATATGTATAATGGGTATTCGTAATTTTTTTTTTGGGGTTAAAACATTTCTACCAGAATTAATTTCTACCCAGAGCGCTGAAACGTGGATTAGAGTCGGTTTACTGCCAAAAGTAAAAGGTTGGATGGTTTTTGACGTCGGTAATTTTAGGTTTTCATCAAACTTTATTGTGAAATAACGTACTTTTTTTTATTAAAAAAAAAAGCTTATAAGTTTGGGATTTTATATAGAAAAAAAAACTGGATATTGATTATTTTATACCAATATTTCCTCCACGTTTATTCCCAAAATGTCCTATATTTACCCCATATCCATAAGATTAAATCATCCACATACAGCACCCTCTTAACCAAGATTCCCACAACGAATAGACGCATCTGCGTTTATCACAGCATTCTGCCGGAGTATATCAGTGACGGGCGAAGTGTCATAAACAAAAACCCTTAAAATATCGCACTGATATATCACCGGAGACCGGAGAATTTGCCACCGCAGATAGTTCGAACGTAAGACCCGGAAACCCGCAGAATGTAGAACGGGAACAAGACGAATGTGTATACATACATAGGCTAATTTATATTATTTAACGTCAAAATTCTTTATCCGGAAATGTATTTATTCCTGTTTATCAGACCGTAACACTCGAGGATTTGAGTGTGATCATTTTTTACGTTTATTGTCGCAGCATATTTGTCAGACAATCGATAGCAGGAGGTAACATATATATTGCCAAGTTCAATCATGCTAAGAGTATCATAAAATGTTATTTATATTTGTAAGTCCAGTATATTATGGTATATTTAATTTTAAAATGTAGCCGTAGTAATGAATTTGTTGAAGTACGTCCATTTTGACAATTGACATTTATGTTTTCAGTTCCTTTTTGCCTTTTTATGTGTATTTTTCTAAATATATTAATTTAATTTCCCTGCTATCGCTATTATATTGTTTTATATTTAAATTATTGCAGAAATAAGTGGCTTGCACTTTTGAGATTATCTCTACTGCTGTTTTTGACATTTTAGAAATGGTTATTAAGGACATTAGGGTTGTATATGTTTGAGTAAAGTATAGGTTGGTTAGTTGACGGGCATGATTTAACATATATTAATAGCAGAAAAATAAAATTCCTTTTTATAGAGGATATCTGAAATCTGTTTTAGATAAAAATGATTCAAGATCAAATACTTTCGGTTTAGGCGGCGTAGTTTGCATATGCTTTTGGTTTAGATATTTATATTTTAAATACCTTACACACACACACTTAGGCCTCTCTCAGACGAGGTGATTAGTTGATTTTCCTAGTTGAATGGACGGTTGTTAAGAAGCATACTGATGTAGCAAATGATTCGGAAACACCTGAACTCTACGAACACGCGTGAAAGGGTTCAAGCGGTTCCCAATCGTTTGCTAAATCAGTATGCTCCTTGACAATCGTCCGTTCAACTAGTGAAATCAACTAATCCCCTCGTCTGAAAGAGGACTTAGCTTGATACAACACTGAAACTAAAATCAATATAATTTTATACAGGTGTCCACTATGATCCTGACCATTTGCTTAACTTTAGCCCACGATAACTTGATTTTTGTTTAAATAGCACCCTATATCTTTGCTTATGTTAAATCAATTCTTACACAACCCTTTTAACTTATACTAAACATTTATGATACCTCGTGCAGAATTTTGTAATAAATGTAAATTTTTAAAATAAATCTAACATCTACAGTTAATTGTATAAAAAAACATATTTGGCCAGTGTGTTTAAGCCAAGGAGAACTGAAATTTTATGAAGCACAGACGAAGAACATTAAATGGTACTGTGACACGTGTGCAGGCACAAGTACGGATGCTATTTCTAGAGAGATACAGTTAAAACTGTTAGAACTGTTGGAAGATTTAATGATAAATATAATTCAAGAGCAAAATCGAAAAATTGAAAAACAAAACTGTGTGAACTGAACTAAAAAAGGACGAGATACATAATATTATCGAAGAAATAAACAATAATGATAAACAACAAAAATATAGATCGGACACAAATATGCTCGACAATAAATTAAAAACTGTACGCGGAAGCAGAAACAATACATTGCTGGTGGCCGCAGAACACCGACAGTGGATTTTTGTTTCCCATTTATCAAATACAACTACAGAGGGTGAGGAAGAGACTATCTAAAGAAAAATAATATACAATTTCTCAGTGTTACAAGTTAGACACCAAAAGAAGGAAGCGAAATTAGCGCCATTTCAAATTCGGTTAAAAACGATGTTTTATGAGAGTATGTTTAATCCAGAACTGTGGCCAATTAATGTTATTGTTAGAGCCTTTCAGACAAGAAATTTTTACAAACCTCTACATTCAGCACCAAACACATAAATAAAAAAATAAATTTTACGCTTATTCACCAAAATATACAAAGCATCCAGAAATAAAACAGACGAATTGCTCATACTCAGCGCATTGAAATGAACGTTGATGCACTCAGCCATAAACTGAACCATTGGGTTGAAGCCAAATGAGAACGTATTTTGTTTCGGGTTTCGACTGGTATCTTGCTTCTCTAGGAGGAACGGGTACGGTATCCTGTATATTTCTATAAAGAGGCATGGAGTACGAGGAGCCACACTCTCTGAAAGAAAAAAAGCAATTGAATCAGTTTTTGAATCGCAGTGCTGTTAAATTGACAAAGCTAAAACATTGTTTTAGTTAACATATATAGACCTCTATTGTGATATTAAAGAATTCTTCTCGTGTCTTGTTAGATATGTTTAGAACTTCTGCAAAATAGCTCTACTATTGGAATCAGTGGAGACTTCAACATTGACCTAAAAAAAAAAAAAGAAATACAAGTAGAGGTAGATAAGATATATTGCAGTAGCCTACAATTTGAATGCGGCAATAAAATGAGCCGACTAGGGTCACAAGAAATCTAAAACCACAATCTGTACAATATTTTGTGAATTTTTGATCATTTTCAATGCAGAGTGTTATTGTCATCTCTGTCCGATCATTCCGCTCAAATACTTTCGTTGAAATTTTGAATACTCTTCGAATGAGCACAAAAATTGAAAAAAACTGTTTTACATCAGAACATTTAGACTCAATTAAATCAGAGCTGCATGGGTGTGACTTGGTCTTGTGTTACTCATAAAGGGACGTGAATACAAGCTATAAACCGGTTCTAAATAATTCAAACTGCTATTAAAAACAATTCGGTCAGAAAAAAATATCAAACCACGGTTCAAAAATGAAGAATCAGTGGCAAGTGACCAGATAAAAACTTGTCTAGGAATTAGCGGAATATTATATGAAGCAATGACTTAGATAACGGATTGCCAACAAGTGTATAAAGACTTTTTGCCAAATTTAAAAAGAAATTGAAAAATCAAAAAAATACGTGTACACTAAAATATAACACATGCAAAAGCAGAACAAGGGACATGGGACGTAGTTAAACATGCTTATTAACGGGAAAAAATAGAAGGAAATATTTATGCTGGACGAATGAAAAAGAAGGGATCAAGCAACGTTGAGCCTTTGGCCGCAATGATCAACATTGCAGAGGTTTTA
>RXPK01000026.1:2917593-3003819 GCA_004143645.1 Protaetia brevitarsis | reverse complement strand
GTAACGTCACTCCGGCCAAGATAAATTTCAGGAATGATCTTAGATGGGTAAATATAAATGGACCAAAATACAAGAAAAGTCAGTGTTTAGAAGACCTCATAGATCAACGGCTTCCATAACAAATAAAAAAGAACCACTGTAACTATTGCAATATTGTCTGTATACCCTTGAATATTGCAAGTTTTATTTAAGTTTCCATGTAAGTTATCGTGCACACTCTGTTCTCGAGAAAATTTGCTTTGAAAATATGTTTTCACTATGCCGTATATTCTTTTATTTATATTAGGCGGTAGTGCAATCAGCCAGCAGCAGCTCACTGAAACATACATACGATTCAAGTAGCGCCTCTCAACTGAATAATGTTCGTTTATGTGAAGTACGTGCACCTTGCCGTTATTTTTACGTGGATAAACGAGCCCATAAATATTGCAAATAATGCACCCTCAGACATGCAAACATGCAAGCAGAGCATCTCTCTCATCTCTGCGTTATGGTTTTATTTAAAAAAATTACAAAGAAGTATTATTGGTCTGTTGCCGAGCAGTTTATACGGGCATTTTGATTGAAATTCACGTCAAATAACGTTTTACCTGTTATGATTTATATAAAATTTCAAAACCTGTCAATTGTCATATCAAAGGGAATAATTTTAGTGATAGGCTTGACCGTTTAAAATGATTCCTGGGCACGCAAAAAAGCTCGACCCTTAAAATTTAAATAGGAATGATAAGCTTTGTGACCACTCACACTAAAGGGTTTTTAATTCTATTTTTGGCAACATGTATAAAAAAAACATTTTTTCTAATCAGTAAACAAAAAATGCATAATTTGCTTAGCAAATTTGGCTACTTTCTAAGCATGTCAGCATTATTTGTCAGTGCTTCGCAATACGTATTGCTGTGTACTGAAAGACTTAATTGAAAATGCAAAATGAAATTTTTAAAATGAAAAAGAAAATTAAATTAGCTAGCTCAACGGAAAATATTTAAATTGAACAAAAGAACAATAATCTCAAGTTATCTCACAATGAAAACTGAATAAACCACGAAAAGTAAATATGAGTGAATGAAAATCAGACTCTCTTATACCCAAAAAGGAAAAGGTAATTTAAATAAGAACAGAAATTATTATTATATAACCAACGAAATAATTAACAATCAAAATTCTATATTATATAAAAAGGTTAAATTCGCACGTGCAAAAAAAAACCATGAACGAAGGTTCTGGCCTAAATTAAAAAACTGCCACTTGAGTCTAAATTTACAATAGGATAATGCTATTTCCTATACAAAAAAAAAGTCTCTGTTTGTTCAGGAAGATAATCCAATAAATCACCATATCAATCAACAGGGTTTCAAATTAAAACAATTAAATTAACAATTATGGACAATTTCTAGTAATCTATAAAATCGTAAACTAAATGCAAGAACAAAGCTTCTACTCATCCAAACGAGGTGATTGATAAAATAATAAGGAAACAGCAAACTTGAATAACGAAAATTAACTCTTAAAGTAAAATGAAAAAATACAACTAACATAGTCTTCCTGCACAAAAAATAATAATGATCTTATATTACAAACGTGTACACGTCAATATATTAACAATTATACTAAATGAATTCCTTAATGACAAAATTTTTAAAGAAACAAACGAAATTTACATAATCAAAATGGATTACAAAATGGCAACAATAATTTACAAAAATACGTCTACTCACGTTAACAGTCGACCAAGGAACTGCCTGACAAAACTCTACAACGCAGCCGTATAACAATACCAACGACGCAAACGCACAATTCACCGACAAAATCTAGTAGAATAAGCGTTAAACAATATGAGCAAACAATAGACAAACAATTGAATAGAATTAATTTAAAAAAAACGTAACACTTAAATAAATTAAATCAAATAATAAACTCTTTAACTAAATTTATACAAAACTAAAACTAAATTTGTGAAAATTCTCGGTAAAATGATTCAGCAAAACGGAATAAAGTAACAAATCAAAATATATGCAACTCAAAATACACTCAGCGGTAACGGGGGTAAACTAAACTACAGCATCATCTATCGTGAGAAACTGAAAAATCGCGAATATCTCCAAAACCATTGGAGATAAACACACTGATACCTGTATAAAATCGAAAGTAAATTAATTTAATTCAAAAAAAAGTTATCCATGATTTCAGATTTCGAAAATTGCAGATACATATTTAATAACGCTGTAATTTAAACGCAACAATTTTAAAATAAAAGACTGTTGCTGTTTCATGGTTAAGCGAAAATTGAAGACCGCATCTTTCTAACTTTCGTATTTCCTGAGATATTTCCAAGACACTGCAAATATCATTTTTTTCAAAAAATGTTATGTAATTCGGAAACGGTACAGCTGAGCCCCAATGTATGCCTGACATATTATTTAAATTTAACAAGGAATAGCAATTAGCATGTGTAGAATATGATTCGAGGCAATATTTATTTAAAACAGTTTTTCAAAGAAGCAATAATAAATCGGCTGTGGACCGTTGCATCTTAGGCTGGACACTTGGTATATTTACAAGCGTTTTACAATAATTGGGTTCACATTTTTTCCTTTTTGGACTAACTAAATCTTTATTTATATATTTTATAGTATAAAATATTCTTCCAGGAATAATAAAAATGCAACTACTTCGGTGGAAGAGACTTTCAAATTTCTCTCAAGAACACACACCAACTTAAAATTAGGGTTCAAGAGTTATGGCTATATCTTTCTGTGTAATACGAAGACTTCCTTTTTATTCGACTAATTTATTTCATGGTTTGTCAACAATTATGTCGGGGGTACACAAGTGGAGAGAGTTTCAGACTTAGACTAAATAATATCGAGTTTTCTATAATGTAAATAAATGTGAAATGCGAGGGTAAAAATTTATGCTAATATAATGCAGTTCAGACCAAAATAATATATTATTTTAAAAAGTGAACATAAAATGAATTAAGTTAGTTATTGTGATAAACAGCGATACAGTTCAAAATGAGTACCCAACAAATGAATTTATTTAATGTGACCTAGAAACCTCAACGACAATAGTTCTTCTTAACCTTTAGCCTGGCTGGTAGTCGAGTGGCCTGCACGCTTGGCTATCAGTGCGGAGTCCGGGGTTCTTAATCTCGCTCTGGTCAATTACGAAATCGGTTTTTTTCCCGGGTCGTAATTTGCTTAGAGGACATTTGGCTCTGCGGGGGCCTGATAAGCAAAAAAATATAGCTTAGGCGTTACCACCCCTTAGAAAAAAAAACCATTTACTTTCTTAATTCTTATCCTGTTGTATATAATAGATTCATTCGGAAATTCAAAGTAACTGCGATCATCGTTAACACCAGTATTTATCTTGCAACAGCGAATGGCACATAGCATGGATGTCGCATGCTGGGCCTCTTCTTTCGGCGGTTAATTTACTTTAAGAGCTAACAAGGTAATATATACAAAGTATGTAATGTTGATAGCCACTAACCTTACCTTTACATCGTGCCACTTTTACACGAAATTGAATAAAACGGAATATTGACAGGACGATGTGGAATTTTTTGTAGAATTACTATCGAGGGCCCAACCATATCGAACTTTCTGTATATTTCTGTTGGGCCAAATTGCAAGGGGATGAACCCTAAAGTATTTAAAGTTTCCACAGCAACGGAAGAGCAGTGCCTAAAGTAACACTCCATGGAGTCTACCAAACCGACAAAGTTCATCAAATCTGCGATTTACAGTTTGCGAGTTCCTATCCTAACAGCCAGAAATATTACATAGATATTTTTAAAATATATTTTATAAATATTTTTGTGGGAGGTTTTTGAATATATTTTTCATATTTTTTTCTAAATATAGATAAATAATTCAATTAAAATATTTATTCATATATTTAAAATTAATGTAAGCGCTATATTTTTCTAAAATATTTGTAAAATATTTATATGAAAATTGAGATTTTTTAGCAATCTATTTAATTTGTCAAAAATAAACTAAAATGGTTCTTGTTATTTAGATGTATAACGTCGATAACGAAAAGTTGTAACATACATAGAGGTGTTAAAAGGCAAGAACTTGTTTTTCACAACTCACCATACAAGTTAATAATCAAATAATTCTGGCATCTTTAAGCATACTGAAGGTTTATCAAATTAATCACTATTTTTTAATTGAAGTGGTTCTAAATAAAAAAAACGTATTTATTATCATTTGATTTTGGATAGCTAATAAAAATGAAAAATACTCATTTTTAAGTCTAGCCTTGGCTGGTGCCAGTACAACCCTATGGCTTTTTTCATATCTCGGTAGTGGCGCTCTCATGGCGTTTCCTTGTGGCCTCTAAAACAAATGCCAATTGTTATTGATCATACCATGGATAAAACATCGTAACAACATTATCAACACCTACTAATATTTGGAGCATTTACAATAATTCTGAGTGGTAGCTACATTTAATACTTACGATACTTATTTTACTTTATTTCATAATATTTGAAAACATTTCTACGTACAAACAATAAAACAACACAACGTATTCTAACCTCTATTTGAGGTTATGACGCTTATCTACCGAGATGAATCTCTTAAGCAAATCAACTGCAATTTATCTGGTCGATGCATACATATATGATGCATAAAATCCCTTACAATTATATTATTAAACGATTTCTGTACATAGCGATATTGAGCATTCCAATATCTTATAAATGCCATGACATGTTCAAAGTTTTGCTACCTCGTAGTCACCACAAAAACTAAAACACACCCCGCAACAATTAATTACACAGTTAACCCTAATCTGCCCTAAATCGTATACTATTATAAACTATAACATGTAACGGACAAACTAATGAAAACGTTGATGATACGCACCGTGCGCGTATGCATTCTATGTACCTAATCCATAGACGCATAAACAATACTAAATCATATAACACCGGCACCGAATGAATAGAGGTTGTTGTGTTGACGTTCCAACTTACAAATATTACAAATAATATAATACAAAATGCAGATATATAATAGAAAAGTTACAGCGCTCAACTTAGATACTAATTAAATCATATTAAATATATATTATCTTAATTTAATCTTTAAACTATCATTTTAAATAGATACATACCTATTTAATATGTATGCATATTTTACCCATTTTATATTATTCGTCCTACGCACCAAATGTACAAAAGCAAAAATTCAATCTTTTTTTTTATATGAAATAAATATTTACAGAAATACAAAGCAAGATATTCTTGCATAGTTATGAAAAATATATTGAGAAAACATTTGCAATAAAATATTATTAATGCTACATAACATATATATTTTTTAAATATTTTCCTAATATATTTTATGCATACTATATTAATATAACTAATATTCAAGAAAGATTTAATATTTGTTAAATATTTATAAAATATGAAATAAATATAGTTGGTCACTGGGGTAGTAAGTTGCTATGCTACGCGTTCAGCTTTCTTACAAGAGTTACGCCAAGAAAAAATGTTGAAGGATGCCAACAATAACTCCAGAGATGTTGCGAAATATCAAGAGAGGATTATTAAACTGTTTTCTCCCGTGAAATTCGACTCGTTTTGCGCTTTTGCCGTGTTGTTATTTACTGAAATAATAAATTGAGTAGTACATTTCAAATAGTTAGTTTTGAATCCCATATTCAGAACGTCCGATTCTGAATCGTTTAAATCCGCTTTGTTTTGCGTTTACGGACTTTTCAAATATCCGAAACACGTGCAAATTAAGCCGTACAGCGTCCGGCCCATCCCGTATGCGTACGCAAACACGTCGGCCGGCTAGCGCACCAAACGAACAAAAGGAAGTATCATCGTGTAGAACAATTGAATGCGTGATGCTCGAATTGAAAATCTAATCGGATTTTTACCGTGCAATCTCGCGAACGGCCATTAAATTTGCATTTACATTAAAATTCGGGCTCCCCCGGGCGCGGCCAACTACGATGCCCGAGTGCACGCGTCTGCCGCTCCTGGTGGAGCCCAGATTGAATTTTAAATTAAACCGTTTATATCAGGTAGTAGATTTTACTGTATGTAAGCCGGTAAAAGATATTTTTCGCATGAGAGGATGGACTGGTGGCATGAACATTATATTTTTCTCTTGCAGTATATAAAGATGGATTTCAATTAAAAAGAAAAGAATTATCTTTTATAATGCCATGTTTGGTATATTTACGTAGAGTTTATATACAAGGTAATATTATATCTGCATAGAATTATACATGGCAGAGCTTAATGCGAATTTGGGAGCTACACTTTACTAATAGGAAAATAATAAGTTGTATTGAATATTTTAACTAAAGACGAGCAAGTTTTAAATATGAGTCACACTGCATCACCGTAATCCGTGACAGATATTCCATAGAAGTAGCAAAAGTTGCACCTAGATGGCAGGCGCAACAAATAATATACAGTGAGGTCGTAAATGGTCCCCCCCCCCTCCCTCCCTGATAACTTTTGAATGGTATGAGATAGAGCAATGAAACAAAAACCAAGTGAAATTAGAGATAATTTGTGATTTTTTGCCTATAGAGATACGCACATGGCTTCTGATGTAAAATTAGAGGGCGTAGCTATCTTTAAAATTTAAATAGAAGTAATTTCATTTAGAAGCTCATTTGGAAGATATTTCTATTATTTTATGGCAATGCAAACAGTTTTTACGATTTTCGAAATTTTTACCAACTTATCCAAGATTAATAATTGGAGTACTTACGTTACTTTTTCTATAGCCCTCGTATAAATATTAGTTTTTGTTGACTTAGGAAGCGATTGCTGTAAAATATGACATATTACAATATGATTTTTGCAAAATTTAACAAAAGTGTCTTATCTGTCAGTGTATGTGTCATGTGTGTGGGTGTCTATGTTACAGATTACTGTAATTACAGGTTCTGTACACTATATCCAAAAAGCGAATACGAAGGCTATCGAAAAAGTAAGTAAGTACTCCAATATATTAATCTTGGATAAGTTGGTAAAAATTTCGAAAATCGTAAAACTGTTTGCATTGCCATAAAAGTAATAGAAATATCTTCCAAATGAGCTTCTAAATTAAACTACTTCCTATTTAAAATTTTAAAGATAGCTACGCCCTCTATTTTACATCAGAAGCCATGTTGCGTATTCTCTAATAGGCAAAAAATCAAAATTATCTCTAATTTCACTTGGTTTTTGTTTCATTGCTCTATCTCATACCATTCAAAAGTTATCAGGGAGGGAGGAGGAGGGACCATTTACGACCTCACTGTAGTTACCCCTTACTTATTTACATATATACCAATTTCTCAATATGTAGAGAAAGATATGTAGTACCGTAAGGATGAATAAGACTGTCCTGATTCCGCTATTCACAAAAGCGGTAATATTTAAGTCGGTTTTATTTTATATATCAAAAAAAGTATGGTATATGCATACAACTTAAGTAATAATATTCACTTAGATACATAATATTCTATAAGATTATAGCTTTATCTAAATTATTTCCATGTGAATATTATTACTTAAGTTGTATGATTCTGTTTATATTTTTGCGTATTTTATTTACTTTGTTGCTAATAACCTGTGCAATAACTCACAAATATATTATATTGTGCCCGTGTTGATTTGATCAGTGAGAATAAGTAAATATTAAATAAAAGTGCAAAAAAATAACACTTCCATTAAGTTTCTGTTAATACCTACATATATTTAAAAGTTGCTGTGGTAAGAAGTATGTTGACATATGTTTGATGTAATAAGAACAAAAAGAAAAACACTGCAGGTAAAGTAAATAAAAAAACACTCAAAACTAACACTATTTATTACTAATAAACGAATGTAAAATAAAGTAATAACTAGAGTTGGGCAACTGTCCGGCGGAAAGCAGATACGTATTGCGACGCGGGCCTCAAATAATAATATAATAATAAAGCAGATCAATTGTATTAATTGTAATTTAGTATGTATGTTACAAAACATAAGTCATAGTTAAATAGGGTTGTGCAAATTTTCCTTGGGGACAGATCGGAGAAAGCGGGCGAACAAACGGGCCAGCTTGCGATGCATTCGCATTTTATATCACTAGATATTTAGATAAAATAAAAAAAAAATACATTTTATAAGAAAAACAGGCGCTGTTGTTACTGACGTGCAACTATACGATTCATCTGCTTTATTGGAGTACATGAGTTTGAGCGTACGTTCTGAATACGTACCTGCCGCGCCGGAAGATTTGCCCAACTCTAGTAATAACAGAAATAATAACTACGGAAATCTGGAACGCACGTCTAAAACAAAACAGATTAAAAACAACTGGCCATCAACTGACGAACCACACAAACCACGGGCCACAGCCGCCATAGCCACGGACAAACTATCCAACTATCCCCCTCAGTAATAAGGTATACCAACATATAGTTATTGCACAAATATTACTAAACATATAGTGTTTGGCTTCCATCTATTGAGGTTTGCGGGGACTACCATTTGCTTTCCTTGTCTGACAGATTTAAGTTACTACCCCATGATCAGTACTCTCCAAATTAGCAAGGAAGAAAGAGGAGCTGATTTTTCAGGAGAAACGTTTGAAGTATATCCACATGAATGACATTGTACGCTTTAGCGCTGAAAGGTGCAATCAATTCGGACGCAAGCACACACAGAGTTACAATTTTCACTACCGCAAATGGCAAAATTGAAATTCACTTTTTTTCCATTTACGGTACAATCCATATTAACTTTTTTTTTTGTGTCGAGCGCTCGAATTCTCTCTCTCTATACATCTTTGTTTGTACTGCCGATCGCGCTTCGATACGGCAAAAGCGTCGCCTACGGCGGGGCCATTGTTAATAATCTTTTCTTTTTCATTTTCCATTTGTTCCAGTGATGAAAGGTGAAATAATAAGCTGCGCGCACAAAGACATATACTTCTTAGAAACCAACACGAAATCAGAGGTGAGTGTCTGATCCGTTGCTTTGTAGTTTTTCCGTTTCGTTTATTTTTCGCATTAAGGAATCTGTCTATCCTTCTTTATGTCATATCAGGCATTTTTCTTTTTTTCTCATTTTTTCTTTTCATTTTGACTTGAATGCGATGCTGATTATACACACGTTTTTTTTTTCTTTATTTCTTATTTTTTCATAATTCCGATGCCATTGTTGGATAGGTCTCTAACGATATTTTCAGTTTACACAGAAATAAGAAACTTCATTCGAATTTAGAACAAATTGGTTCATTTTGGAAGAGGGATTATACTAAGTGGACATCTCAGATAAATTTAATTGATTGATATATAATCATATTTCTCATTATGGGTTTTAAGTTTTAGTGAATAATTGGACATCAAAGTTAGAATCAACCACAGCCAAAATATCGAAATCACAATTTAAAAAAATTGGGTGTCAAAATTTTAATTTCACCTTCAAAATGGTTTAGAAATAGGTTGGCCAGAGAAGCTAATAAGGGATTACCCATTTCTGCGCCAAAAATTTGCTTGAAAAAACTTGTTATTAAAACACTCTTAGAAATCACACCAAATGAGATTAATTTACCTTTGTGCTCAATCTTTTTTTACCAAATTTTGGATCAAAACTATGGAGTTTTTTTATGGTTAGATTGTTAACAAATTTAAGCTTTGAAAATTAACTAACCATCCATTAGCAGTAAGTGGGGCATTAGAGACAATAAGTCTGTATGTGTCACCTTCTTTGTGAACTCAGTAGTCACCTGTCGTGACATCCACTACAGGTTCCAGATTTAACACACCGTCGTACAAATATTTCACAACGTCGGCCCCAAAACTAAACCATGCGGCACACCAGATCCACTGTCCAGAATCACCTCTCCTCTGATTGGAATGAAAATCTAGGTTGTAATTTACATCACGTTTTTTTTCAATTTTTATTAACTTTCTTTTATTATAATTTTGTAAATTAAGGCCATGTCGCACAGCCCGCAGGAAAAATCGGGGCACCAGCAATTGAGAATTTAAAATTTTTTGAGTGTAAATGAAGCTTTCAGGGTACGTATTTATATTTGAATAGGATGAATTGATTCAAGGTTTAAACAGAGATTAATTTTTCAATACAAAATGAACAACAAAATGGCAACAACAAATTAAGAGAAGCGTCCACTCACATCAATAGTCGAACAAGGAAGTCCTTGTATGTATGTATGTAAATAGAAGGGTGGCGTTACACTGCGACCTAAAAGATCTATTGTGTTCCCTATTCTTGCTGCTTTACAGCTGGCCTTCCAATCCTATTCCTTTTAGAAAGCGTAGGATGTCAGAGGGCCCCAGTCTAGATAAGTCTCCCTCTTCGATTTCACATGCTCCCAGGTGCAATGCCCTCTAGTTGCACAATGCTACGCAGTTTGAGAGGAGGTGGATGGGTTTTTCATCCTGTTCCCCACAAAATCTACATTCAGATTCCTTTTCCAATCCAAGCTTACTCAGGTGTCCTTTCAGTCTACAATGGCCTGAAAGTATTCCTGTTAATATGCGAACATTGTTCTCACTCAGGTTGATGCATTCTGTAAACCTCTTCTGGTTATAAGTTCCCAGAAGAATTTTACTTTGCCTCATTCTCTGGAAATTTTCCCAGTAACTGGATTTTCTCTGCTCCATTTCCATTTTTAGTTTCTTCAGTATTGTACTGCTACTTAACCCGCAAAAGAGTTCAGGCCCTACAAAAAGCATTCCAGCCCCTTTTTTTGCGAGGTTATCCGTTATTTCGTTTCCTTCCACTCCTGTGTGACCCGGAACCCACAGGAGGGTTACTTTTTTTTGCCTAGCTCATTTAGTTTCCCTAGGCATTCCCAGACCATCTTAGAACTGATTTCATATGAGTTCAGCGCCTTGATGGGCTGCTTGACTATTCAGGACCACGATGATAATCTCCTGCTTCCGATAGTTCCATCCATAATGAACTGAACACATCTTCCAATAGCGTGTATTTCCGCCTGAAATATACTTGGGTACTTTCCCAAGCTTTCGAAATATGTAGTTCTAGGCCATATATTCCTATTCCAGTTCCTTCTGTCGTTTTGGAGCCATCAGTATACCATTTGATGCATTTCTATTCAAGTTTAAAGATGGTGTTATATCCCACTCGCTCCTGTTACTTATCTTTATGTTGAATTCCTTCACAAAAGCTAAATCTTTTTTAACATATCATCCCGGGGCATTATCCCAGGTTTGATCACCGTCAGGAGATTGAAGCCTATGCCTAATCATTCCTTCCTTGACCATTCTTAGTGCGAAGGAAGTCCTTAACAAAATCGTGCAATTGTTTGCTACCAGCGAATTCTCAGGGCGTATTAAATAGTAGCAATTTCCCAGAGCATGAGACCAGATTGAATAATAATAAAAAAAGTAAATATTGTTTATTAAAAATTATTATATTAAATAAAATAAATGATTGCAAAGTACCAAAGGATGGGGAAGAGGGATAATAAAACAACGTTTATATTTATGTCCACGCTGCGACTGTAGGAGTCGTTTCGGCCAGTGAGGCGCCGGAGAGGTGTCGGATTGAGCGCCACTGGGTTAAGTCAGTTGTTGCTTCCTTGGCCCGACGCTGTCGCCCGGTACTTTAGCCACAGCCCAGAATGGCATTTTCCAGTAGGGGAAACAAGGATTGGTACTTGCAGAATTTTGATTTATAAATAATTAAATTGAATGAAAAAGTTATTTAAAAGAAAAAAAAAACTAATGCGCCAAGGACGATAAAATTGAATTAAATAAAACTCAGAAAAACTATATAAACCGTTATATTAACAATTGATTAGGTGAAGCCAAACATTAAATAATTACAAAGTAAAAATACACGAAATGAACTTTTGGGAGTGACGTGTTATTATCAAAAATTTGTATTACAAAGACACAAGAAAATAAAATCTACCTACTCGATCGAGCATGCAATTGAATACGACCTACCATTGTTTTAATGCGAAAAGATGAAAGAAACAAAAATTAAAATAATTTCGAAAGTTACGTTAAATTGAACAATGAGAGCAAAGACTAAAATATCAAAAAAAAAAATTACATTAAATTGAACAATGAGAGCAAAAACCAAAAAAATATCAAAAGTTACGTTAAATTATTCTGACTCCAATGGTAGTTCATTACTACAAATACAAAAGAAAATAAATCTTAAAATTAACTTACATTTAAAAACAATGCGCAAACGGTTGATTGCCACCAAACACCTCGGGGAAAAAGAGAGCCGGTGGATGAAAGAAGAAAGCCCGAGTCCAGGTACGACTTAGGGAGGCGCTGCTTGAAAGATCCGCGTCCGCGGGGTTCCAATGGAAGTTTTCGTCGCCAAAATACAATAACTCAAAAACGGCTTCCGTGGAGTGGTTTCCTTTTGACCTGATATCCCCCCACAGGGGTTACCGAACGGGTAATTTTGGTCAAAAAGGGGTACGGCAGAGCGTCGCCTCTTAGACGGTTAGGTCCACACACTTAGCGGGCTGGAGAGTTAGTGAGTAAAAAAAAAAGGAGAGGAATCTGGTTCCCGCGCTATGCCATTAAGTAGCCAATAGGATCCGAATATCGAGGATTTGCACGTGGTCGTGTTTATGCGAAATTTCTAACGTTTCAAGTACAGTGCGCACAAAAAAATGTGCAGCAATTAACAAAAATGAATAAATTCGGAGCTAATTATGAACGGAGTTTAATGAAAGTTACCAAACAAATGCACCTAAATAGATACTAAAATTTAACAATTTAAGAATTTAGAAAAAGGTCACAAATAAAGCGGTACATTTACAAAAAAACAACTTCAAGGTCAAACGTGACGTTATATGAAATAAGTAAATAGCGAAATTCTCGGTAACTAGTAAAGGTCAATGACTTTAGATGATTTCAGATAGGACAGTGTACAGTTGGAGAAATAAGAAAAGGTGTTTTCAACACGTAACATGTTTTTCTTACAAAAATCCCTCTCTCAAAATTCGTACAACGCAGACATAAAACATTACAACGACAGTATTAAATAGAATACGCATTAAATCAGCACAAGCGAACACTAGACATTTGAATGACTGGACTAATTAAAAATCTTAACACTACGTAATTAAAATCACACAATAAACTCTTAAACTGAACTTATACAAAACAAAACAAAATTGTGAATATTCTCGTTACATTGAAAATCAGCTGTTCGGACGAAGAAATCACAACAACCATAATATGCAACCTTAAAATACACCTCAGTGATAAAAGGCTTGTATGGGTTACGGAGTTCACAGCAATACGTAAACGCGCAGTATGACAGCTTCACTTAAGCTTTTAAATTTTAATCTCCATTCTTACTCCTTGCGAAAGCAAAACAATTCCTTAGTTCCTATATTACATTAAACAGATTAGTTCAAAACTTACTCCTGCTTACTATGAAATATTCCATACCCCAAACTAAAACACAACTTAACCATTCCTCAAAGTAACTAAATATGTTTTTGTTTTGTATTTCCAGAGTACAGATCTTGCGAATCTATTCGCGTCACCCGCAGGCAGAGAAATGGTGAAATACAAGCCCAGGACGAAGTTAAAGCACAAATTAAATCCCGCCCTAGAAGTAAGTACTTTACCTGTCTCTACTTATTCGGGTATCTCACCGCAACTTAAAATTTCCGCTAACAAAACAATGAAGGCGGATAGTTGCCAGGACTCGGTTCCGCTATTACTTATGTAGGGGTTAAAATAGATCGACCTATCTGTGTTTGCTTTTCAAGAAATAGTTAATTAAAACAAAACGTCCAGGGCACAGACAATGGTGTGTTCAATGGTGGGTTTGTAGAAACGCAGTTCGGAATCCGTAATTAAATTAGCGGCAAAATTGTCAATACTGGAGTTATAGGCAAAAGCACATAACTGTAATTGAAACCATAAAGTCCTAGTGTCTCAATCTGGTGGCTGTAAACACCAACGTTAATAAGAGCATTTGTGATTTGGAGGAAAAAATCGTTTTGTAAATATAATAATAAGCATTATGAGCGCTGAGGATTGCATTTTTCTTTTAATATTTTTGTGAACATAAAATCGAAAATAAAAAAAAAACGCAGAAATGAAATCTACGCTATTTTTTTATGTATATCACCACGACATGTTATTTTCAAATAAAGTTTTCTCGCCTCTGTGTACACCAACTCATGGTATATTAAACTGAATGTATCCACAGACACATAAATTGCATGGGAATTGTATGTTGTTTTATGGCGTAATACCTTTTACTAGCTGTACCTAGCCACTTACAGGAATTTCCCATGAGCAAATAGAAATTGGCCAAGATCCTAAATTGTCCTGGCTTTCCGTGAATGACTTTAAGCAATGCTAGTTCATTGGAAAGTTCCTAAAACATGTATGTTTTATACAGGTATATGCGCCAATGAACTGGGTTATCAGTTTTTTTTTGGATGGCAAAAATTTAATTCAATTATTCAAAGATTTTTCTTTCATTATATCGTTATAATTATGTATCCTTTATGTTGTAAATGTATTATATTTTTATAAATTGTTATTTTGATAAAACTATTAAAAAAATCGTAGTTTCTGCATAAGTCAAATATTACAACTTATAGTAGGCAGTAAAATATTAATTACATATTCGAAAAAATGGTTATTACTAGAGACTGGATTATATGCAAAGAAAAACTGGAATATATGCGCATATATATGCATCGATTTTTGAAAAAATATGCATAAACCTGGGACATATATGCAAAAAAATTGCGACAATATGCAAAATTTTCACATAAAATAAATAAGAGCAGAAATTTAAAACATTACTTATTGCACAAAATTTTTCCAACAACATATTTCTAAAACAATTATAATTAAATGTTTTTCAAAATTGTGTAAAAGAAAGTTTTGTCTTCTATCAGAATACATATGTTTCGAAATAGAAAAGCTTCTTTCAACATTCACAGATGTAATTGGTGCATTTTTTAACTTTGCAATACATTCTAAACTAAAATTAAAGTCGAAATCGTTTACTGTTTCACCTTCCCAAATTTTTTTAACTTTCTTCAATTTCAAATACCCCGCATTTTTATTTATCACTTTTTGAAATTTATCGTATGTAGAATTACCTATTGTACCCTTAACCTTCTTACATAGCATATCAAATTCGTCTACTATTTCGACTGATTCCGAGAGCGACATCCCTTGCGTTTCTAGTTTACGAATGGAACTTGAAACAAAGTTATAATTTGACTTAATATACAAAAGTTTTTAGCAATTCTGTTGATGTTACTATTTTTTTACAGTTTTCTAGAGCAATGCAGTCAGCAGTAATTTCAAGAATTACATTTTTTATTCCTTCAAAATTTTCGGCGAAAAAAATTGCAGCCTCTAACCATGTACCCCATCTCGTAATAATCGGTTCAGGAGGCAACTTAACACCGGGAAGTCACTCCTTATAAAATTGGATTCGTAAAGGTGCTTTTAAAAATACTTTTTTGACATTGCTAATTAAATCATTAAACAAAGGGAATTGATTCTTAATGTCCTCGGCTACACGTTTGAACCCATGAGCTAAACAAGTGGTATGAATGATGTTACTATAAAAAAAATTTTAATTTTGCGCAGCTTTTATCATGTATGCAGCGTCGGACAACATTAGTAAAAATTTTTCACAAGGTATACTTCCAGGTAAAAAGAAATTTGATAAACCTTCTTGAACGAATTGGGCAATTGTCACATTATTTGTTTTTTGAAGTTCTTTACAATAAATTAAATATGATTTACCTACAATATCTTCATGAAGAATTCCTATTAACAAATTGGCAATATAACGGCCACACTTATTCGTACTTTCATCTACCATGATATAAATAAAATTATTCCCTACCAATTGTTGAATTTCTGTTATTGTTTACTGGTAACAAGAACTGACATAATTTTTTCGTAAGGTATTTTCGTCAGGTATATTATGTTTGCAATATTTTTGCAGAAATGATTTCAAATTAACATTGTTTAATCTTGCTAATGGTATGTTAGACGAAATTAATGCGTTACACAGATCCGTATATATTCTTCTTGTTCTGAGTTTCGTGAAGTTGATGCTACACATCGACATATAGATTGCTGCACACATGCGGATCGCTTTAGTTTTTCACATTTTCCAATATGTGATGGAGTTTTAGCGTGCTGATCAATCAGCTATTTTCTCTCAGAAGACACCCACAACAACAATTGTCATTTTATATCAAAAGTTAAAGAATTTAAAAACAATTGTAACGCTTTTAGTAAAATTAAACTTACCAGTTTACTGCAGGCTCGACAAAATATTTTGTCGCCATCCTTTACCAGTTCAGGATATGGCTTAATCCATAAAGAAATTTTGTTCGCTATACTCATTGTATGTACGCACAGTATTTAAAAACGTAACACAATTACATGCTGTTTCGCTCAAAGATATTCAATGAATGAATAGTTTATTTGGGAATTAATAATAATAAAACGTATTTACCACATCCCTTCTGCTAGGCGAAATTAAACACTGCAGTTCTTGGAAAAAAGTATTAGAGAAACCAATGTAAAAGATTTATCGTTCTGAGAATTGTCGGTTGTCGATCTACATTAGGAATTACTAGGAATTTTTACTAATAGAAAGGATAAAAAAAAGCTTAAATATGCAATATATGCAACTTTTGTAAAAATATGCATAGAAATGCCTAAATATGCAATATATGCAATCACTAATTAGCGCTAATTAACTTCAATTAGTGTAATACGTCTACATATAGACTATAATTAAAGATATGCAAAAAATAAAATGTATGCAGTTTGCATATAATCCGGCCTCTAATTATTATAAATAATGCAAAGATCTTTTACAGCAATTGCAGAAAACTATACTAAATGTCGAAACGCGCATGAGAAAAGATTGCGTTGACAACACAGCAGAAGCCAAACTACAGATTACAAACAGTTAAAGTTTAACACCTCACAGTTTGAAACATCTTGTTTCCTTTTCTACTACTTCCAAAGCGTCCTACTTATAATCAACTCAAGCGACTAAGCAAAGATCGTACAGCACTGACATTGCAAAAAGAAGAAAAAACATACAAAAACCAGCTACTCGCGAGCATCGGTTCCAGAAAACTTTAGTTTTCTCATCGGGAAACTTCTCCTCACTTCTGTAATCGAAGAGATGCGGGAGAAAGAAACAAACTTTCAAGTTTTAAGTAACTTTAAACCATTGTAAACGCCGGGTTATTGCGGTCGAAACTGAACTTTATTTATTTATTTTCTCTGTAATCTCCAGGGCGCTGATATAGCCGGGCAATTATTGATCTTCGGACGGCAGCGATTGTGAGCCGGATAATCCCTATTTTTTTTTTTTTCTGTAGGATCTGCTTTGCGAATCGAGGTTAAATAAAACCCTTGGAAATAATGGAAATGAGGCAGTCGTCTAGCTTTGGAATTCAATCGTCTGGATATGACGATACCAAACTGATTGGTTAACTGTTTTCGTTTTCATTTCATTTGGTTTTTTTTTCTTTTTTTGAATGGGGAAAAATAAATAAACAATTCCGGATGAAATTTAAAATTGGAAAATATTGGGGGATTGTAGTAATTGCCTGCGGAAAGCATGGTGAATGGTAAACAATTGTATATTTGACGCAAATAGATTTACCCATATTGGATTCCGGTGAACCCAGCGTGCGCACAAAATTTCAACCGTTCACAAACGAAATATATAAATAAAAACGAATTCCAATAAAACCATTTAAATTCACTGAAATATTTTTTTTGATAATCGTTTAAATTCAACGTGCCGCTAGATATAACAAATTTACCATCATTTTCAAATGTATTGTTGTGGAAAATTACAATGTTTTGATATTAATAATATGTAAATTATTTCTAATCATAATCAATGATAAAAAAATGATATTATTTTAAATAGTTAGTGACTCTTTTTCCTGCTTGTTTCTTTTTTTTTAATAAAATACAAGAAATAAAGAAAATGTCACTATTAAATAAGTAATACAATTATATATTTTCTCTTGTTACAGCGCTTAAAACGTATTCAAAATATAAATTATTTTAGCAATTCTTACTTTTCAATGAAAGCCTGAACGGAGATTTTGAGTGCTGCACAAATATAAATAAACAGCTACATCTAAGACGCCGCCAATCCGTAAAATATTGCGAAAACACAGCTGCGTTGTGGTTCGTGCCGAACAAACAAGTTATGTATATATACGTCATTGCTGTGCATTCAAATGTTATTCGGTCAAAACAACTAGAGGATTTATACAGGCAATCGGGTAACTTTCTATCGACTCCCGTATGTGCGTGTGTTCGCTCGGAACGCAGACTTCCTTGCTGTGTTCATAAGATTATACTATACTTATATTAGCATTAAATTCAAAGAAAACGCTTTATTTTTGTAGTGAACACGTTTATTTTGTAATATATCAACGTAAAACACAACAATTTACATAATAACTAACTAATTGTTAATATTTAGTGTTTTTTTTTCACTAAATCGGCTCTTAATTAATTGTAGATCATGGAAAAAATATTTTTAAAAAATTAATTATTTCAAATTATTTAAAATTAATCGGTTTGTATTAATACTTTTTATTCATTTATCATAATCTAGAATAATATATTGAAATGTAAGTAAGTACGGAAATAAACAGAAACTTTAACGGGTTATCTGGAGATCCGAGTTCACGGGTTCCGGGTCCAACTTAACGAGGTTCCACTGTATATTATTGTAAATTATTAATATTTCACGACTACCAATAAGTGTTGTATTAAATTCCTATATAATAGACAAAATAAAATGTACGTTGTGTAATAGGTTTTTAAAAGTGCGGGCACCTTGTGATTGTTTTAAGAGGCAAATTCTCTAAATAGTATTTATTTATTTTATTTATTTGCTGCATGTCAGCATTTTCTTCTATTCTAAAGCACTGATCGAGGTAGTTAAAAAGATGTTCAGTTTGCAAACTGCGGCCTTCTCTAGATTTTTCTCGTAGACTATCGAAAAGATGTTTCTTTAGCAACATTTTAATGGACTCTCCTAGTATAAAGTAAGTTAATTATTGGTTAACAGTGTTATTAAATCTATTTTTATAATTATTTAAATAAAATGGTTGTAATTCGTATAATAGTGAACTAGAACTATGTTGCCACACCAAAAAGATAT
The DNA here is from genome assembly GCA_004143645.1 of Protaetia brevitarsis. Classification (NCBI taxonomy): domain Eukaryota; kingdom Metazoa; phylum Arthropoda; class Insecta; order Coleoptera; family Scarabaeidae; genus Protaetia; species Protaetia brevitarsis. Next base: position 2,984,618 of record RXPK01000026.1, on the reverse strand, counting down.
TTTAACAATAATTCGGTTTTATGTTTCAACTAAACAAAGGGGCACATTATCAACGCTCAACCATATGAATAATAATTATGATATGTGATAAGAAGAGTTGGTTTACTTCATTTTATTTATCATTTAAATGCTTTTTAAAGCCTTTACACGCTTATTTATTTTTTTATGTTTTTCTAATGTTAAAAAAAATTCCTTTCAAATTATCCGTTTAATCAATTTTTATTACTAATTTTTTTTTTTTTGTATACAATGTTCTCAAAAAGAAATCGCAAACTTGTTTATAATTAGTTGTTAAAATTGATATACATTATATATTTATCACACATCACATAATCCGTCCTCTTCTACCTTCAAAGGTGTAGAGGTTTATATATTTATATAGTTATGTATTTTAACTGAAGAAAAACATCAATTTTAACGAAAAAATTTCTTGTTTTAAGTATATCGCTGATATGAAAAGACATACTCTTCACTTTTGCAGTTTTATATTTTATATATTGTTTGTCTTCATATATGTGTTGTATCTGTGTTATTGTCTTTTACGAAAATTTTAATGTGTTATTAATAATTAGACAAAACAACATCAGGTTGTTAATAATAATGTTAAAAGTCATTTATTTGCAAAAGAATTTAAACGCTTTCAAGTAAGTTTTGTTCTTATGTAAGCATAATTATAATGAGTTTCATGTTCTTTAATCTTGTAGGTTTTAAAATATTTCGAAAAAGACGGTATATGACGAAACGTCGATGAATTAATTTCTGTTTTTGCACTTAAATAAGCCAAAAAAATCACAAATTCCTTGATTTTTGGTTTACACCTAAATATATACTCTTTCTTCCGTACATGATTTTAAAGATTCTGGCAGGAGATTAAAGATTCTGTCTCCCATTGAGGATGGTGCACGCCTCCTTACATTACCTAAGCTTTTTGAAGGGGTGTCAACAGTTATCTTTTTCCCCAATATTATAATCGTGATTTTTTCGATTTTTTACAAACTCGTCTTTATTTTTAAATATTTTGAGAATATAAACTACTGGAACAGGAAGTAATTTAAATCTAAGGAAAAAAAGACGAAAGGAACCCGATTTTACTAACATTAACTAGTCCAGGAATTTTAACACTAAAAGCAGGTTCGCTCCGCAAAAAATTCTGATAATTGACTTTTCGATTGGATTATGTTAAAGGGTGTCTTCTAAGTATAAAACCAAGTTTGTGTCGTCCGAAACCGCCAGCGTTAGCCGCCATCTTTAAAAACGCTTTTTTGCAAATATCTCGGAAACTGTGAGTTTTACATTAAAAATTCTGAGGACCTTTTTTTATAGAAGATAAAATTTCCCATATTTTTTATTTGAAACTTTTTTATTGTTAATATTTACCTAGATATAGTCGATTAAAAAGACAAATTTTTATTTTTGGAAAATATAAAATATAAAATCGATAATTTTTGGAAATACGAAAAAAATGTAATGATCAAAGTTGTAGAGCATAACATTTTCTACAATTTTTGTATAAGAGTTTTTTTTTGTTAAATCGATAGTTGCTGAGTTCTAGCGCAATGAAAGTTGTCGTCATGTAAAAAAAAAAACAGCAATTATTGGTAATACGTTATTCTACCAGAGCACTTATAAACAACAACTTTTTCATGCCTGCTCGACGGTCTTTAAGCATAGTATTCTTAATTTACCGATCTCTACCCATCTATATAAAAAAAAAATCGTGTACCCCACCATTAACTACCCCCACCAAGTACCACCCCCACTAACTGAAACCGATTATTCTCTAGTAGCACAAACAGTTGGGGCCAGTGTTGCTAACTTGGTGAATTTTCCACTAAATCTGGTATATTGAAAGCACGTCTGGTGTACACAAATCATGTTCTAGTGGCTAGTGAAAAGTTTAGTGGATTTTCTTTAATTTTAGTAATAAATCTAGTGAATTCATTGAACATGAAAACTAAATTACATATACATATATAATAAATAAATAAAAGCACAAGATAAAATAAATAAGGATATGATTATGATTTTATGAAACACGGTTACAGTTATATAGTTGTACAGTGGAACCTCGTTTACCCGGATCAATTAGGACTAGAGCTGATTCAGGTTAACGAAAATCTGGGTTACACAGATACTAGGGTAAAAAAAAAAAATAAAATAAGACAGCACCTACAGAAAAATTACTTCATTTCGTAGATAAACAAATATACGCACAAAACAAACCGAACAATCATATTTTTAAACTCATTTTAAACAATAAGGGGACAAAATTATTTCATACAACGCCCATTTCTAAAAAAAAATCGTCAAAATTGATCCGGGTTATCTGGAGATCCGAATTCACGGGGTCCAACTTAACGAGGTTCCACTGTATATTGTTGTAAATTATTAATATTTCACGACTACCTAATAAGTGTTGTATTAAATTCATATATAATAGACAAAATAAAATGTATTTTGTGTAATAGGTTTTTAAAAGTAACATTGTGCGAATTATAATAAATAAAAAATCAAATAAAAGGGGATTTATAGTAAAAAAACTATTAATTACATAAATATATAAAATATTTTTTTTGCTTTCCTTAAAATACGTTATAAAGTAATTCCTTTCCCAATTCTAGTGATTTTCTGGTGGAATTATAATCCAGAGCTAGTGGAATATGTCTTCTGTTAATTGGCAACACTGTTTGGGGCAACCTAGGCTAGTGAGCACAAATGTATTGGCGAAGCGTTGACAGTAACGTCGGCTCTACATGAAAATGTGATTATTTTAGGGCGTTGCACAGTGCAGCTAGGAGAGCGAGTTAGTGGACAAAAATCTGATAATGGTAGATTATTATACAAAATTTCACGCTGATTTCGAATATACCCCATATGTAGGGTCGCAAATATGATCTTACCAGGTATATTTACCAAAACCTTAGAAAAACGGAAAAAACCGTTTGTTTACAGTTATTTTTATTTATTTACCTAACCATTTTTTTATTTGACACTATTAAGTCTGTATATAAGTAATTACGCCCAAAATATGTACATACCTATGATAAAACATACAAAATAATAAAATGTATTCAATATTAACTACAAAAAATTAAATCCTTACAGAAAAAATTATCATGAAATATTTATTTATTCAATAAAATAGATCATTTTACAAAAACTTTTTTAATAAATTATGAAATTAAAATTGTGACTATTAATACATCTAAATTCACTAACTAAATGATTAAATACTTGGTTCTTAAATTATATGCACCTTGACTTATTAGATACATGGTACAAGAAGGTGAGTGGAATTCATTTTTAATACAGGTGTTGTAATCGTAGTTCTCACGATTGCAGCGCCTTTTATTAGCAATTTTTATTTTAGACTGATATATGTAGTATATAGATTTTGATATGTATAAGCACGGTAAAGAAAGGATTTTATACACTTTAAAAACGGGTAAACAGAAATCATAGAAATAAGTACCAGTTAGACACTTAATCACATGCTCTTGCGCCACAAAGATAAAATTCGCACCTGCCAAGTTTCTTCATGAATATGTAAGAAATATAATACTGTTTTTGTGATAAATAAATACTGATCTGATAACGATGATTCTTTTAGTTTTAAATGTGAGTTACTCTAAACTACAGAATTTTATCTTAAGAATTATGTTTTAATCGTTGTAAAATTTTAATAAACTAGTAAATAAAAAATAATATAAAAAATTCATACTACTTACGCCTATATACTACATAAATTAAAGAAATTAACAAACGCATGTAACAATTGTAATGCGTATTATTTAGTCAGACTCTTCGCTCTCAGTATCTGATGTATTTAGTTCCATTAAATTGAGATCGTCCAACTCAATAGGCGATGTTGAAGATTCGTCGGGTTGCTTGAAGAATTTCTGAATTTCCCCATCATCATCCTTAAATCTGCTTTTTTTTATAATTTTTTCCGGTTTGTCGTCTAGATGATATGAGTGGTTCAGAAGTTAACAACAATATTTTGATTAAATCAAAATTGGAGCTGGTTCTTGAACATTTACGAGTGTGATTCAATCTATTTCTTCTGACTTCTTTGTGTCTTGCTTCTAACGCTTCTTCAGACAATTGTCCCGATTGGCAAAGAAAACGATGCGATTATTTCACACCCGTGTATTAAAATCTTGTGGACGCTGCTAGGCATATAAAACCATCCATATAGTTTTAGGTACAAGATCCTGGTTTCGTCTAATAATAATTTAAATGTATCCAAATTTATGGGATGGCGGCTTGCCAACACTCGTAAAATAATGGAGAACTTTATAATTAAATCCTTGCTTACCCCAGTAATTTCCGAACTAATATCTGGTCTTGAAAAAAAGCGCCTTGCTGTATTGCCATCGTTACTTGAGCCATATCCTGGTTTCGGTTTGTCAACCAATAGACCCAGTTTTGATTTAAATTCCGATTGAATTCTGTTTTTGTTGGCCTTTACAATTTCTTTGTGTTCTTTTCCTCGAACTTGCCATGTTTTTATTGGTAGTCGGTATCCTATGTGCAGAACACATTCAAAGAACCTGATCCAACTGTGTAGGGTTGACAAACCGAAACGATACTGTTCGACAACAGGTGGACGATTTACTATTTTCTCAGTGTTCATTTCTTTTGGAGTAGCTCCACAAATGAAACACTTGGAGGTGGCATTTGTGTTGGACAAAATATTACAAACACTACCATCTACCATTGTGAATAACATTTTGAAATTAATCCTCATTCTTTGGTCATTTTCTAACTGTATTTCAAAGGTCTGGAGTTGAGAAATTGCCTCATTCATTTTCGTTTCCTCAGAGCGCACGAGATTAGGATCTTCTTTTTGAAAAATAAATTTTATGGGTCTGCAATAAAGGGTAGACGATGGTCGCGGATTAACCCACACGTCTTTTCCTGTACCTACGTCAGTCAATTTTAGAGGCACCAAAGCTATTAAAAACAAATATTCATCGGTGCTTGATGGGGTGGTAAATGTTTGTTTTATATTGACTATGGCCGGAACTGCCATCGAACCCCCATTTACATATCAATTCCAACTCCTTGCTTTCCTCCAAATTTATAATTTTCAGTAGACTTTGCGCTGTTAATTCTAAAAGTTCCTGCAAATTGACGGAAGCGCAAATATCATTTGCAATAATTTTACTTGGCAATATAGCATTTCTAGCCAACTTCAGTGAATATAAACTGGGAAAACAATCTTTGTGCACACCATTTACCACAGATCTTAACAATTTATATTTCCTTTCGGACAAATCTAAATCTATATACAAAGCTAGTGCTTGATAAGGATTGAGAGTGGAGTCATGGGGAGAAGGTTTCGTACTTATGTCCGCAGCAAATCTTAACTCAGCAGGTGTCCTACTAGCAACCAGCATCTCCACCCGTCTTTTTTTTGTTTTAAGTGAAGCTTCTTCGAAAGATGCCTGTGGTCTTCCCCGTGCACGCCTTGTTTCACACTGAGCTGCATTATTAGACATTGCTAACAGCTTGGCAACTTAACTTCTTTGCTGAAGCCAAGATGAGTAACGCAGACGAAATTTTTGGCGGTTCCTTGTAACTTCATCCATTTTTTTATTAAAATTGAGACAAAACAGCTACTAATATTTCTTATTTCTGTTCGGTATGTTCATTATACTCGTCTACATTAAGTAACAAACATAGTCTGTCAAAAATTGCCGCATTCGATGGCTCCTTTTGTTTTCAAAACATATTTCCGCCAAGTGTACGTTTTTTATAGCTCTACCTAAAGAATGAAATAAAATTATGAAAGTCGCATGCAGACGCAAACAAACTACTTTCCAAATTAAAATGTGTACATAGAGCAACAAAAATATGCAAACATTACGAGATGATATTTAATGATTTTTCTTCAAAGGGTTTTTCAAAGTTGGAATTTACGTAAAATTGATTACTTCAAAGTACGTACCTTGGCTTAAAAAATCCATGCTTGGTGATGGTTTTCACATATAGAAATGCGTTAAACACAAAAACTAATTCGCTATGAATGACAGGTACAGAAATAAATACAATGACACCTGTCAAATTGAGAGTCAATAAAACAAAAACAGAGGACAAAGGATGCAAATTACAATGTGATTGTTTCCAAAGTAATTGGTTCCTGAAAGTTGGCCATTGTATTGACTTAAAAGAAGAGTACAAAATGAACTAACTTTATAAAATTGATGTATAATCCTTATTTATAAATACCAAATGGTAAATAACCAGCTAAAAATAATTTCGATTTTTGATTTTTGTCCATAAGACGATGCACTGTGCGTTGGCTCAAACGGCTATCAAAATTGGCGGAATACATAGTGCCAATACTTACCTGATCTTGTGAACGTCGGCTGTACGTTCAGTACAAATTTAATGTTGTAATAATCTGGTGCTGAATAATGTTGTAGCGTACCAATATTGAGTACAATCGGCTTTTAGTTCTAATACAACTTGTAACCAACGTTTAAGTACGAATGAGGATGATATTATTAGCATATACTACACTGTAAAAAAAGTTGCAGTAAAATTACATGTAAAATCGTTGGTAACAAAGTTGCCTACAATTTTACAGGTAAATTTGCTTCATAAGGTAAAATTTCCACCATCTAGTAAATAATGCTGATGTGTTTTTCAAAGATTCTACTGTAAAATTCGTATGTAATATTTATATGAACTCTATATTTACCGAACACTGAAGTAATGTTCATATGTATTCTTATAAAGAGAGCAAGCAACTTACCTAATTCTTTTATAGCACCTAATAGGTCATACTGAATCGCTCAACCAGGGATCGAGAATGAACACGCTTTACGCGAAACCTACGATTGTTTGTAACGTACATGATATCATTGAGCCAATAATAAGTTCGACAAACGAATAGAATTACCTACGCGCACAGATAAATAATCCAATAACCAATCACATTGCGGCGTATGAATTTCGTATTTTCCATGATATCTATAGTTTCACCTGAAAATTCAAGTAAAAACAAATAAATATAAAAGATCCTCATATTTTTACAGCAAAATTAATTAAAATTACTTTTAAAGTGCAAATATAAAAAAAAATACCCCAAAAAAATGTCAATTTTACACTTTTAAGTAAATTTTGAGAGTAAATACAAAATTGTACATGTTTTTTCCTGTATTTTCCTTTTGAATTTTTGTTACATCTTAAACTTACATGAAAAAGCTATAAATTTTACCGAAATTTCTTTTTCCATGTTAAATATCCTAGAAAAAAACATGTAAAACAAAACTTACATGATTTATTGTGGTAAATTCACAACGTTATTACATGTAATATTCCTGATTTACCAGGGCAAAATTACTGTAATTTTTTACAGTGTAGCGTGATTTGCCAACTTACAGTCTGCTTTAAACTAAATGAGAATTCGAAGGAATTTAGAATGGGAACATTCTTAACATGCCTATATTTAAAGTGGCCACTGCAGAAAATGGAGACACAAATAAGAAATATGAGACAGAAGCTTTAAAATTCAGGGATAAAATTAAACACGAGTAATCTACAGTTAAAATTGGAGCTAACAAGAAGTTCCACATATCTAGATTTTGTTTGTAGGGGGATATAGACAATATGAGTCGGGTACTATTAAACCACATAGGAGTTGTTCTAAGTAGCTGCTACCTTATAGGGGAGAATAATAAGCTTCCTATTGACATGTGTGTTTCTCATAATTCTTGTTTACCAGTACCCTTCAACCATAGTTACGTGTCAATCGAGATTTTTGGACGAAATTAAAATTAACACTAACTTTAGTTTAATCATATCGTAAACATATTTATTTGTTTCGAATCGTCTCAAAACAGAATATGATAAATTTTTAATTAATTATTATTATTATCCTATCATTTGCCAAAATATTACATAAATATTAAAAATAAATGCATAGTTTAAACTGGCTTGTTTTAAAACAGTTTTTTGAATTATCATCATAAACTTAGCATTGAACAAATTAATCCAAAAATCTGTATTTACTAAACTGCTGAAGTCTCTGCATTTTTAACATCCGCCAACTTAATTTCTTCATCAGATACAATGCCATTGCACGAAGATTTTTCGCTGTATATGCCTTTATTGTCCTTAGCGTCATCTAAACTTTCTGGAAGCGGTTTATTCAAAGTTTCCGACAAGAACAGGCCGGTTAGTACACCCAGAGCTGCAATTCCTGCCAAAATCAGATAAGGATAACTTAGATTTACTGATGTACCCTAAAAATCAAGAAAGATATTTAATAATAAATTTGCATTAAATTAAATATAGAACTTACCAAGTAAATTATATAGGGCACCACAGTGCAGACTCCACTGGCTGTAATAACGCAAAAACTCAAGCCAGTTTGTCGGACGCAAGTTGGAAATAATTCTATGGTGTGCACGTTGGTAGCATAGAAAGTGAATGTGGTAAAGAATTTTAGAAAAGCCACTATTATAGTTGATATCCACAAATATTCGTTACCTAAATGGAATACCAGTTAAAAAAAAATAATTTTATCCTCATAAATAATCGTACTATTGACTAGGGAAGCCATAACCAAACTAGAAATACCAGCTGCGAGAAAACCATAACGATGGCACCATCTTCTTCCTCGATTATCACAAAAATATTTCCCCAAAATCGAAGCAGGCAATTCAGCCAGACCTTGGAAGAAGTAGTTCATGAATGGATTTCCACCCAAATTGTTTACGTTCATGATTAAGGTGAAATATAAAAGATTTACGTGGATCCTAAAATGCTTGTGTTGATACATAGATTTCATTAGACCAATTTGGGTTCCCTTACCAAACACTGGTTAAAAGAATAGTTCTTTTTGCCAAAGCCCAATTAGAGAAAAGACTCATAAAACCATACGTGGTGTCTGTAGGATGTTTGTTCTTCTCTAGAATTATACTTACGTCTTCTGTGATTTCTTTCTTATTAACTTTAGCAATTTTACCAAGTTCTTGTATGCATTTCCTTGTCTTATGTTTGCTGGCTAACCATCTGGGAGATTCTACAATCCATCTGCAAATATTATGATCTCATAAACACACCCAGTTTTTTATTACTATACACACTACTCACTTGGACATAAATAGATATAAACCGCAAGGTAAGCTGGTTATCAACATGAAGGGTATCCATTCCTTACAACCCCAAAATATTATCGGAAGTAAGCACAGTGCAGAAGTAGCACCCATAGCTTGGCACGTCAACACCATAGCTCGATTTTCATTCGTCGAAATTTCCATGGCTATAGTCAAAGGTGATTGAAACACTGACGGTGTAGCCAAATTTCCCAACAGGGCAGCAAACGCGAAAACCCAAACGTAAGCTGAGGTGAACATCGACATAGCTCGACCCAAAAATAGAATGCTGATGGTGATGAAGAAGATAGGTTTTCTACCAATTCTAAAAGAATTTGCCAATCCGATATAATAAGATTAATAATTCAGTAGTATGGATTACACGTACAGATCTCCTATTTGTCCGAATATAAAAGTCCCTAGGAAATCGCCGATCTTCGTAAAGACGAAAACATTAGTAACGTGTAGCTCTTTATCGCAGACCCAGTCTTCTTGCGTAACGACTGTGCGTTCTGTACCAGGTTCGATCGTAATCCCAACCGTGTTGGCAATCTACGAAATGCTAAAGTTGAAATGAATGGGATGTATGTATCTATGTAAATAGAAGGGTGGTGTTACACTGCGACCTAAAAGATCTATTGTGTCCCCTATTATTGCTGCTTTACAGCTGGCCTTCCAATCCTATTCCTTTTAGAAAGTAGGATGTCAGAGCGCCCCAGTCTAGGTAAGTCTCCCTCTTCGATTTCACATGCTCCCAGGTGCAATGCCCTCGAGTTGCACAGTGCTACGCAGTTTGAGAGGAGGTGGATGGATGTTTCATCCTGTTCCCCACAAAATCTGCATTCAGGATCTTTTTCCAATCCAAGCTTACTCAGGTGTCCTTTCAGTCTACAATGGCCTGAAAGTATTCCTGTTAATATGTGAACATTGTTCTTACTCAGGTTGATGCACTCTGTAAACCTCTTCTGGTTATAAGTTCCCAGAAGAATTTTACTTTGCCTCATTCCCTGGAGATTTTCCCAGTAACTGGATTATCTCTGCTCCATTTCCATTTTTAGTCTCTTCAGTATTGTACTGCTACTTAACCCGCAAAAGGTTCAGCCCTACAAAAGCATTCCAGCCCCTTTTTTCGCGAGGTTACCGTTATTTCGTTTCCTTCCACTCCTGTGTGACCCGAACCCACAGGAGGGTACTTTATTTCTTTGCCTAGCTCATTTAGTTTCCTAGGCATTCCCAGACCATCTTGGAGCTGATTTCATATGAGTTCAGCGCCTTGATGGCCGCCTGACTATCAGACACGATGATAATCTCCTGCTTCCGATAGTTCCTATCCATAATGAACTGAACACATCTTCCAATAGCGTGTATTTCCGCCTGAAATATACTTGGGTACTTTCCCAAGCTTTCGAAATATGTAGTTCTAGCCCATATATTCCTATTCCAGTTCCTTCTGCCGTTTGGAGCCATCAGTTATCATTTGATGGCATTTCTATTCAAGTTCAAGATGGTGTTATGATCCTACTCGCTCCTGTTACTTAGCTTTATGGTGAATTCTTTCACAAAGCTAATTTTTTAACATATCATCCCGGGGCATATCCCAGGTTTGATCACCGTCAGGAGATTGAGGCCTATGCCTAATCATTCCTTCCTTGACCATTCTTAATGCAGTTCTTTTCGCCACACCCTCTACTACAATGTGGAGGGGGCAAGATCCAAACTACTTCAATAGCTGCTGTGGGCAGGTTCTCATAGCCCCCGTTATGCATACACATGCTAATCTTTGCACTTTCGAGAGGTTAATTCTCGCGGTGGCCAGATTAGTTCTTTTGCTCCATGCTACTGATGCATAAGTGACGATCGGTCTCACTATCGCTATATACATCCAAAGCAGTATTTTTAAATGTGGGATATATAATGGTTTACGTACCTATAATGTCATCTTCAGGAGTTGGGTTTGACATGTTGAACATCTTGCAATTCTTGTAGGCGGATATCCCTTGCGTGTTATTTTCTCTGGAAACTTAGTAAATGGTAATATGTGGACTAAATAAATATCGATTATTTTTAGTGTTAATTATTTAAATTCTTTATTAAGTTTTATTCGTAATGCATTTTTCATTTTAGTTGCAAAAGTTTTCTTGCAGGGTAGTGCCAAAAAATATGCTTAAGTGCATCCTCGTCTTCCAAAGACATTCTAAGTCTGCAGAGGCTTGTAAAAACAAACAATTATATTAACATTTTTAGGGTCAAGCTTAAATAGTTTGTTAGTTCTGACATAGTTGGGCGAAATGCAATCTTTATCCTCAGTTCAATTGGAGCACTTTGTAGTTTGCGCAGAAATTAGCTTTCTCTTAAGCTATATTAAAAGGCTATAGCAATAGCAGGTTTTGATGCCTGGCATAATTTCCTAGCGTCCTACAGTGGTCCGAAATGCGAAAAAAGTGATCGATAATCGTAGTGTTGTGACAAAATCTATTTCAAGGATACGCTTTGGTGCATATATGTTTCTTAGACTATATGTAATATTTAATATGGTAATTTTTACATACAACGTGCACTGCACTCTTAAAGTTGGGGCTGCGTTAAGGGTAAAGATAATTTATGATAAATTGCATTACGTAACGTATTTTACAGTTCGACTCGCATTGTATAGTGTTAAATTGTATAAAGCAACTATTTTATTCAAAAAGAGATTATTATAATGAAGTTTTATTGTTTTTTTTTAGCAAGAAAATTATTTCCTAAACAAGAACTAAATATGATTTCTCATTTTATGTACTCTACTTTATTAAAAAAAAAAATAGAAAAATAATAATTAATCAGCAATATATGGCCAAACTTCCCCCACATCAGATTCATCTTCGTCGTCTTGGTCTTGTTGTTCTTCTAGCTTTTTCCAAAATGTTTTCTCAGCAACGTTGAGCAAGCGTAAAATATCAGGATTTGTCCACTCTTCCTTTGCCTTTATCGTCGTTATTAAAAGAACTAAAATATGGAGCGGAACTTAGTAATAACCTCTTAAAATTAACGATTTATTTTTTGGAATTATGGCTTAACCTCTTAAACAAATCTTTATTTTTAATTTTGGCCGATTTTCTAGTACGATGTCCTCTAAATCGACGACTGTCTTTGTTTTTATGTCTCTTGAGCCTCTTTGGACAATTCTCCAATTAGTAAGATCATTATGTTCAGTAACAGTAGCTCCGTGTGTTAATATTTTATGCGTGGACATGTAATACCAGTTATATAGACATATGTAACACATCTGCTGCTTCTAAATAGTATTTGTCGATTATCCGACTTCAGAGGTCCAGTTACCAGCCCAGCAGTGGTTTTAGATTTTTTCTTGTGTGTCTGAGTAGGTTATCAGAGAATCTAGCATCCCCATCCCCTAATAGCGCTTTAGTATGGAATTAACCTCCATTTCTTTGTACTTTCTTTATGTAACCAGGCCCAGATCTCCCTTCTTGCAGAGTCCTTAGTAATCCCACAAACGGGCTCTGGACCTATGAAGTGTCTTTTAGAGTCTTCCTTGGCTAGTTCGTCGGCTATTACATTGCCCTTTATATCTTCATGTCCCGACACCCAAATCAGAGACACCGTGTAGTCTCGTGCCAGTATATTAAGGGGAACCTGCAGATCTTGTACATATGTAAATTTTATTGTTGTTCCGATTTATTAAACCTCTGCCAACTTGCTATCATCCTATAAGTAATGATTTGACTAATCGCTTTAAATGTGGACTGACTGCCCGCTATGTTCTCTGACAGTCAGTCCACACTTTAGCGGCGATTAGTTCCGTAACTGTGGACTCTAAGCCGATTTGGGACCCCGTAAGCGCCTTAAATGAGATGGGCACCCAACGGAAGTTAACGTTGGCCTGCGTTCCTAGCCACTCAGGCGTGAGAGGAAATGAGGCGGTGGAAGATCTGCCCAGGCGAGGCTAGTTAGGATCATTCGCTGGAGTTGGCATTCATTCATTTTCATTCAAGTTAGGGTGGGCACTTGATATCCGGGCACTTGAGCTTGGTGCTCATTGTACCATCCCTATTGATTCTCTTATTTCCACTCGAGCAGATTGGTGTTCTCTATAAAGCCCAGTATCTTACCCAGTGGAAACTTGATGACCTTTGAGGGCTCCAATAGACCTCTCCCGAAATATTTCTGCCTGAGTACTTTCAGTTCCTCACATGTGCAGATTACATGTAAACTCGTTTCCTCCTGTAGTTCGCATCTTCTACACCACGGTTCGCTTACACGGCCTGTGCTGTATAGATGCTTTTTCAGAGGGCAGTGTCCAGTTACCAACCCAGTAATGGTTTTAACTTCTTTCTTACTGCGCTTGAGTAGGTTATCATAGAAACCTACCATCCCCATCCCCTATCAGCTTTGGTATGGAGTTGACCTTTAGCTCACCTCCATTTCTTTGTATTTTCTTTATCTACCAGGTCCAGATCTCCCTTCTTGCGGAATCCTTAGTAATCCCACATACGGGCTCTGGACCCATGAAGTGTCTCTTAGAGTCCTCCTTGGCTAGTTCATCGGCGCTTACGTTGCCCTTTATATTGTAAGAATTCGAAATTCCATCCTGTATATTGCAAGTATGTAAATTCATTTTCTTAAGCGTAGTTGATAAGTACCGCTGGCTTCTGCAAAACAAGGCTTGCCTCACCACAGACAACAAGCGTTCTTTGTTTTAAGGCCCGCACGTAATTAAAATAACATGGTAATACTTTGTATTTAATCTATTACTTTGTCCAATGAATGTTATCTCCTACCTTGTTTATGTATATTACAAGACACCGGTCGCCAATTCCCACGTTATGCTATCAGTAGGTCGTCTGAAAGTCAGAAAAATAACGCCTTCGGTCATACTTGCGCCCTTCTGTGAAGAGAGGACGAACTAGTTATCGGTGCAAAATGACGTCACGACTAGAGTTTATAAAAAACCCTTACATAGCGGGTTCGAATTAATTAGTTCGCGATCCTTCAAACTAGCTTCAGGAATAAGCCCGCGTTCTTCCTCGTCGAGTGTCTCTAAATCTTAAAAAAAAATAAAACTTCTCAACTTAGTTTTTGCAATCAAAATACGCTTAAAATTCGAGAACAGGAAGCACAAGCTTTCCTCGAAAGGTATTTTGATTTGTGATCAAATTCATGTAAATTACCCCCCTTTTAGTTTGCTTTGGCTTAAAAAGATTGTGTGTGTTGTGCAAAGTTTTGTGCCTAAAAATTTGGATTACGTGAAGAACTATTTTTCCCACTTCGGCCGGTAAGATGTTTAAAAATTCTGCTTAAGACTAACCATTGCAAATACATAAAAATCGTGACTCGTTCGCTCTCTCTCTCCCACTCTCCCTCAGTAAATTAGTATGATAAATTATTCATTAAGATAATTGTGTTTTGGTTTACTTTTTTTTTTTTGTTCACTTGATATCCCATTTAATTTGTAGCTTATAATGATATAAAAACTTAATATATAATTTTAAAAACATAAGTCATTCTTTTTATTCGTCATTCTAAAAGAAGATCAGTTTGAACCCTTAGTGAATTCCCGAGAGAAGTCAGTCTAGTAAAGAGAAACCGACGAGAAGAGTAAGTCGACAATCTTTAGGCTAACTAACGCCCTGCTCCGACTGACGGAGGAAAACACAGTTCGGAAACATCTTTGGCTAAAAATTACTAAAAACCATTCGCTACCGAACAAAAAGTTTGTTTCCCAGCATGGCTCGCCGGTCAAAAGAGCAGGTGTGGGTTATCTGTGAGACGGAATTTGCGTTGTCTTATTTGAATTTGGGGCTAGCCATCCCCGAAAGTCTCCAGATCGGAAAACCCGTTTCCGTTACAATATCCTCATGTCCCGGCACCCAAATCAGAGACACCGTGTTGTCTCGTGCCAGTGCATTGAGGGATTGTCTGCAGTCCCTAACTAGTTTTCACCTAGTTACAGGGTTTGAAACTGCCTTAATGACAGCCTGGCTGTCAGTCATTATATTAATTTTCCTCCTCATGTAGCCCCCTTTTGCAATTGGAGTTGGCATTTCCTTTGGCGTTACCAAAACGCAAATTAATAAATCCATCAATGAATGAATACATAATCAGTCCAGAGAGTGGTGGTAAAATTTATCAGGACAGAGACAAGCAAAATAGTTTCGAAAGGAACAGAGGTCTGAATTTACTAAAGAGCTACTGAATAAACAGATCTGCTGGCTGGCACTCTAGACTAAATACGTATAACATAGGTCAGCTAGCTTATACTACTGGCAGATTCTGCCAAGAGGAGGAAAAAACTCAAAAAGTTCACGTGCTGTGCCAGTGTGAAGGCCTGGCGAGGACAAAGTTTCCAGCAATGTGTGTGGAAAATCACACAGCCAGCGAAATTAGAGAGCGCTTTCTAGGGAAAAAAAGAATCACAATAGATTATTCTGAAAAGGTCGCTGTGAAACAAGTCTGTGTGCCACACCAACCGTAATCGAATCTAATGGTGTGAGGTATGCACTACCATAATGCTAGTTTTGGGGACAGTCCAAAAAATGTTCAGCAAAAACTCTCATAAAACCGCTGTTAATTCTGGATCAGCGTTTTGGCATAAAAAAGATTAGGTAACTAAATTAAAATTCATATTTACCAAAAATTACTTACTTAGGAATCGTCATACTTTTCCATTCATCCATCGTATAATTCGTATTTTCTCTACCAGGGACGTGGCACCAATGTTCCGGTACAGCTAAAGCCATAATAATATTTATACTAGGCATAGTCACTGCCAACAACAAAAAGTATCCGAAAACGATATTGAATCTTTTCTGATACGGCCCATCGTTGCCGACAATCTCTAAGATTCCGTCAAAATAATTTTCTTCTTCTATCATTTTTCCTCGCTAACACCAATAGAACTCCAACTCGACGTTCAACACATACTGAGAGCCCTTGCAATTAACACGATTACAATCCGTGTTTTCAAAAACTCCACAAATACACTTCACATAAAATTATTGTTCATATTTCGTCCATTACTTCACTAATCTCGAGTGCCAAATAAATATTTGCCCGTTGCCCAGAGATGATGTAAGTATGTACGTGTGAACGTGTGCCGCTTTATGTTCCTATTAATACAATTAAACAGAGACAAGGAAATGACAACTTAAACCATTATTATTTATTACATCTGCAATGTCAGGAGCATTATCATGTAATTCATAGACTCTGCAAGAACAATAAGTTAAGACGTTTAAAAATTAACGAGAAAATAACAGGTCGCAGATATGAATTGAACTCGGAAAGGAAAAACATGTTTATTGTTCTGGGTAGCTAAAAATATTTTTTTTTGTTTTATTGGTATAGACATAGTTTTATTTGTTGTGAAACGCCAGATATATGTAAATTGTTACAATATAATAAATTAGAAATCGTTTGAGTGAACGTTAAAATGAAAATACAAAATAGTTAATTCTTCTTTGTTATACATCTACACTGTTGAAAATTTTAACACTTTTTTGACTAATTTAATAGTCAGGAGAGGTCCATACTCTTTTCGTGTTATTTTGTCGAGAACTATAGATAGAAGTTTAAATTTGACGAGCAAAGATAGTCAAGTATTGTCTATTGCTAAGGGGTTATTTTGTCTAACTGACACGTGGGATTATAAAATACTTCTAGTCACATTTTATTTGATCTAGACTAGACAAATTTACTAGCTGTTTAACTAAATGAATGCGATCTATTGGGTGTTTTAACACCATTTTCTAAACACAACGTCTTTTTAATATGCAACTCCTATTTCTTAGTGCTATAATATTCTCTCTTTAAGACGTTTTCTCAATTATAAATATGCAAAACCACTCATTCACAAGTTTTGGTTTCAACTAAACGTACCAATTTTAAAATGATTTTTGGAGAACCATTATAAAATTAAGTGAATGTTTATAGTATTTGATTCAAGTCTAAACTAATTGCGTAAATAGATGTTCCCAATACATCTTTAAGATGTTGAATTTTTTTATGCCCACTGGAATTAACGTTTAATAACACGAGGTTACACTTCGCAAGTCAGTCACATTTGGTGGTTTGTTTGGATATGTTAATACGGAGAATCAACACGAAAACAGATACACGTGCAATGCAGGTGGTGCGTATAATGCAATACTGTATTAGAATAGGTGGGGTTTCTATATTTCTATCCGAGGGAAAAATTCTGATTGGTTGACGCTTTCGGATAGTCTAGAAAATAGTCAATCCTCATATCTGAACAAAGAATTCACACGAAATTCTAGTCATTTCTGTGCTATTAAATACGCGTAGTCAACTCGTCTGGCAAAGTTTGGAAAAATCAACACTAACATATTTGACTAGCGCAAAATTAATGCCAACACCGTAATATTTTCAACAGTGTATCTATCTGAAGTTTTGCGAGTAATAAATGGCCTAAAGGACACAAATTCAGTGGGAATTGACTGCATATGAACATCTGCCTTAAAATCGTTATCTTCTGTTGTTGCGGGCCCAATTACATTCTTAATAAATAAATCAGTGGAGACTGGTACTTATCCACAAGATTTGAGAGTAGACATTACATTGCCAATCTTTAAGAAAGGGGATTTAAACACAGTTGCTAATTACAGACCTTATTAAATATTATAAGTAAAATCTTTGAGCGTAGCTGTATTTAGATCCAATTTTCATATAATTTCATATAATATTTCTAATAAACGAGGTCATTCTCGTATTCCTGGATGCATTACTTCTAACAATGAAACCCTTAATAATCCAGATGATATCGTACATGCTTTTGCTACTATGTTTTCTACTGTGTATCAGACATTCAGAATAACTACCCACGAAACCACCAGTAGTTTATTCTTGCCCTTTGGATGTGGTTGCTTTACCTCTGATGAGGTCGTTTCTACTATAAAAAAACTTAAAACCAGCTTTACTGCCGGTCATGATAATCTACCATCTTTCCTCATTCGTGACTGCGCATTTATACTCAGTGAACCTCTTACTTTCATTTTTAACCTTGCCTTGCGAACTAGTACCTATCCTTCGCTTTGGAAGATTGGGAAAATAACGCCTGTTCACAAAAAAGGTGATCGTTCTTGCTCGGAGAATTATAGGCCTATTACTATCCTTTCTAATTGTAGCAAAGTTTTTGAAATACTCTTGTGTACGAAATATACACCTGTGTTAAACCTTCTTTCTATTCATCAACATGGCTTCATCGCTGGCAATCTACTTCAACTAATTTAGTTGAAATCACGCAGTTCATTAGCGAGTGTCTTGATAGACGTCAGCAGGTAGATGTTCTCTATACCGACTTTTCGAAGGCTTTTGATACAATCAGTCACCCCTTACTTGTTCAGAAATTGTCATCTCTTGGATTCGCTCCTAGACTTACGGCCTTTATACAATCATACCTTAGCGATAGATCTGTTCACGTTCTACGTTCATTACAACGGCTTTGTTTCAACCCCTTTCTTAGTCTCTACTGGTGTGCCACAAGGATCTAATTTAGGTCCCCTTCTTTTAATATTTTATTAATGATTTGTTCCATCTTTTAGATTTTGGTTTTGGCGTACGCTGATGACCTTAAAATCTTTAGCAATATGCTTCTGTGGCTGATTGTTTGGTTGGTACAGAGAAATATTGATGTCATTAGCGAGTGTGTACAGCAACCACATCCGTTTAAATATTGAAAAATGTGCGGTGCTATCTTTCACAAGATGTACTAAACCTTTTTCTTATAACTACACTATACTTCATTCCATTATTCCCAGGGTATCACAGTTTAGAGATCTGGAGTACTTTTTGACGCTCAACTAACATTTTCTCCCCATTATTCTGGACGTTTCTTCTAGTGCTTCCAAAAATTTGGGTTTTCTCCTGCGTTCTTGCAAGATTTTACCAGTCCATTGGCGTTAAAAGTTCTATATTTTGCGTTAGTTAGATCGAGATTGGAATACGCGTCAGTTGTTTGGCATCCGCATTACTTGCATCAACAGCTCGCCATTGAGCGTGTCCAAAGGAGATTTCTAAAATACTTATCATTTAAGGATGATGGAGTATATCCGGTTCGTGGGCTCGATTATTCTAATTTGCTTGGGAGACATGGTTTCTGTTCACTGACGCAACGAAGGAATGAAGCTAGTGCCAAATTTCTTTGGAACCTAATACACAATAACATTGACGCACCAGTTCTCTTGAGTCAGTTGGATTTTGGTGTACCCCGCCTTAGTGGTAGATCTTCCGCTACTTTTCCCATTCCTAGAGCTCGTACCAACATATTACTTAAGGCTCCCCTAACACATATGTCTAGAAACATCGACCAAATGTTCACTGATCCGTTTTAACTTGCGCCTCTTTTGTATTTAACCTTACTTTTTTTTGTGAATAACTTTAATTTTGTGAAATAGCTCTAGCTTATACTAATAATGCTTCTCTTTTTCTTTCATTTGTTTGTATTATTATTGTATTAT
This sequence comes from Protaetia brevitarsis, assembly GCA_004143645.1. Lineage (NCBI taxonomy): Eukaryota > Metazoa > Arthropoda > Insecta > Coleoptera > Scarabaeidae > Protaetia > Protaetia brevitarsis. The sequence continues at coordinate 2,965,036 of RXPK01000026.1, read as the reverse complement.
TGTTATTATCGAACGCTGTACTTTACTTTTTCCTATTTTTATGTTTGTCCTTCAATTGGAATATTTTCTGTTGGACAATAAAGAATATTATTATTATTATTATTATTATTATTATTATTATAATTAGAGACCGGATTATCTACAAAGAAAAACTGGAATATATGCGCCTATATATGCATCGATTTTTGAGAAAATATGCATAAACCTGGGGCATATATGCAAAAAAATTGCGACAATATGCAAAATTTTTACATAAAATAAATAAGAGCAGAAATTTAAACATTAATTTTCTTGCACAAAATTTTTTCACAACATATTTCTAAAACAATTTATAATTAAATGTTTTTCAAAATTGTGTAAAAGAAAGTTTTGTCTTCTATCAGAATACATATGTTTCGAAATAGAAAAGGTTCTTTCAACATCCACAGATGTAATTGGTGCATTTCTTAACTTTGCAATACATTCTAAACTAAAATTAAAGTCGAAATCGTTTACTGTTTCACCTTCCAAAATTTTCTTAACTTTCTTCAATTTCAAATACGCCGCATTTTTATTTATCACTTTTTTAAATTTATCGTATATAGAATTACCTATTGTACCTTTAACCTTCTTACATAGCATATCAAATTCGTCTACTATTTCGACTGATTCCGAGAGCGACATCCCTTGCGTTTCTAGTTTACGAATGGAACTTGAAACAAAGCTATAATTGACTTAATATACAAAGGTTTTGTAGCAATTCTGTTGATGTTACTATCTTTTACAGTTTTCTAGAGCAATGTAGTGAGCACTGATTTCAAGAATTACATTTTTTATTCCTTCAAAATTATCGGCGAAAAAAATTGCAGCCTCTAACCATGTACCCCATCTCGTAATAATCGGTTCAGGAGGCAACTTAACACCGGAAGTCGCTCCTTATAAAATTGGATTCGTAAAGGTGCTTTTAAAAATACTTTTTTGACATTGCTAATTAAATCATTAATCAAAGAGAATTGATTCCTAATGTCTTCGGCTACACGATTGAACCCATGAGCTAAACAAGTGGTATGAATAATGTTACTATAAAAAAAAAATAAATTTTGCGGGCTTTTATCATGTATGGTGCAGCGTCGGACAACATTAGTAACAATTTTTCACAAGTATACTTCCAGTAAAAAGAAATTGATAAACCTTCTTGAACGAATTGGGCAATTGTCACATTATTTTTTTTGAAGTTCTTTACAATAAATTAAATATGATTTACCTACAATATCTTTATGAGGAATTCCTATTAACAAATGGGCAATATAACGGCAACACTTGTCCGTACTTTCATCTACCATGATATAAATAAAGTTATTCCCTACCAATTGTTGAATTTCTGCTATGTTTGCTGTAACAAGATGTGACATAATTTTTCGTAAGGTACTTCCGTCAGGTATATTATGTTTGCAATATTTTTGCAGAAGTGATTTCAAATTAACATTGTTTAATCTTGCTAATGGCATGTTAGACGAAATTAATGCGTTACACAGATTTGTATTATATTCTTCTTGTTCTGAGTTTCATGAAGTTGATGCTGCACATTGACGTATAGATTGCTGCACACATGCGGATCGCTTTAGTTTTTCACATTTTCCAATATGTGATGGAGTTTTAGCGTGTTGATCAATCAGGTATTTTCTCTCAGAAGACCCCCACAACAACAATTGTCATTTTATATCAAAAACAATTGTAAAGCTTTTAGTAAAATTAAACTTACCAGTTTACTGCAGGCTCGACAAAATATTTTGTCGCCATCCTTTACCAGTTCAGGATATTGCTTAATCCATAAAGAAATTTTGTTCGCTGTATTCATTATATGTACGCACAGTATTTAAAAACGTAACACAATTACATGCTATTTCGCTCAAAGATATTCAATGAATGAATAGTTTATTTGAGAATTAATAATAATAAAACGTATTTACCACATCCCTTCTGCTAGGCGAAATTAAACACGTGCAGTTCTTGGAAAAAAGTATTAGAGAAACCAATGTAAAAAATTTATCGTTCTGAGAATTGTCGGTTGTCGATCTACATTAGGAATTACTAGAAATTTTTACTAATAGAAAGGATAAGAAAAAGCTTAAATATGCAATATATGCAACTTTTGTAAAAATATGCATAGAAATGCCTAAATATACAATATGCAATCACTAGTTAGGGCTAATTAACTTCAATTAGTGTAATACGTCTACGTATAGACTATAATTAAAGATATGCAAAAAATAAAATATATACACTTCCCATATAATTACTGAAACAGCTATGTTTGACGTGGTGAAGCTAATACATAGAGGCTTAGACAAGGGAAAGTTGCAGTTTGGATCTATGATCTTAACAAGGCTTTTGACTGTGTGAATATTGATATTGTTTGTAAGAAAATGTTTTCTATGGGATTCAGAGGTAATTTCTATAAGTTAATCAAACTTTTTGTTTACTGATTAAAAAAAAAATGACATTTCATCAGCATTGCTTTCAATATAAACTAAAAATTACCGAATTGGCTTTGATATCTTTTGCATATCAGTCTATACATCTCCTACACCTATTTTCTCTTTCATATTTACTGTTTCGAGCTTTAAAAGCAACTTTATAGCACACATCACGCTACATAAATTGACTACCGCTTCACTGCAATAACATTAACTTCCCTTTGTGCTGCTCTTCTGTTCCAGTTCTTCGTTCACAACAAAAGCAAAAAGACTGTCCCCCAAGAGAACAAGTCGACGAGTCAACAAGACACGAACAATGTTAAATGCGGCAAGAGTTCGACAGGACCCGCTTGCGCGGAAAGTCAAAGCAGTAAAAGCAGCAGGAGGAGTAGTATAGACTTGTACGAGGAGGCAGCTTCGATCCTAGGACTAACTTGCGCCCAAACGGACGATTGCAAGTGCATAGAATGTCAGGTAAAGCAACATCGCTTTAGGTTATTACAGAAAATCGAAAGAGACATAATATTTTCTTTGATTTACAAAATATATATGTATAAAATTATAGAGGAAAGATATTAGTGTTTGTGCAACATGTTAAGGGAGTGATCTCAGTGATCCTTTGAAGATTCTGTGTTCTGTTCGTTGAACTTCATATGGCATGAACTTCTACTTTGTGCCTGTTGCAACGAAATGTAACTCCACGTTAAGATTTTGATAACATTAATTTTGATAACATAAATATTTTACAATAACTAATAATATGAATACTCAAAAACTCTCTTTCATAGTACAAAATTTTTATTTTAACTTCATGATAAGGTACTAGATATAAGGCTGAACAAATAGAACAAAATTATCTACGCGTTTCTAAATGTCAAATTGTGATTTAAATCACCTGTCATTTTTAATTTTCTGAGTTATTCTCTCCATTCGTTTATTACATTTGCTTTTTTAATAAATGCCTCGTCCAGTAACACTAATTGTAAGTTCAGTTGAAAAAGCTGAACTAGTTGTAATTTGGTGGAGAGAACTATAAATTAGTGCGTGAAGTTACAGATATTTTCAATAAACGACATCCAAACAAACGTATACACTACACAACTACCAGTAGAATTTTAAATCATTTTAATCAATTTGGGGAATCAAGAGCCGGACGACTGACTTGAACAATTTTTTATTTCATTATCTTTCTTCACTTTCACATTACATACGATAATTATGTTATTAAATATGTATTTTTCTTTTCTTCAGTTAGTTACATAATTTTGTTATACAGTGAGGTCGTAAATGGTCCCCCCCCCTGATAACTTTTGAATGGTATAAGATAGAGCAATGAAACAAAAACCAAGTGAAATTAGAGATAATTTGTGATTTTTTGCCTATAGAGATACGCACATGGCTTCTGATGTAAAATAGAGAGCGTAGCTATCTTTAAAATTTTAAATAGGAAGTAATTTCATTTAGAAGCTCATTTGGAAGATATTTCTATTACTTTTATGGCAATGCAAACAGTTTTACGATTTTCGAAATTTTTACCAACTTACCCAAGATTAATAATTGGAGTACTTACGTTACTTTTTCTATAGCCCTCGTATAAATATTGTGGTTTTATGTGACTTAGGAAGCGATTGCTGTCAAATATGACATATTTTACAATATGACGTTTTTACAAAATTTAGCAAAAGTGTCATATCTGTCAGTGTATGTGTCATGTGTGTGGGTGTCTATGTTACAGATTACTGTAGTTACAGGTTTCTGTACACTATATCCAAAAAGCGAATACGAGGGCTATCGTAAGTAACGAAAGTACTCCAATTATTAATCTTGGATAAGTTGGTAAAAATTTCGAAAATCGTAAAACTGTTTGCATTGCCATAAAAGTAATAGAAATATCTTCCAAATGAGCTTCTAAATGAAATTACTTCCTATTTAAAATTTTAAAGATAGCTACGCTCTCTATTTTACATCAGAAGCCATGTGCGTATCTCTATAGGCAAAAAATCATAAATTATCTCTAATTTCACTTGGTTTTTGTTTCATTGCTCTATCTCATACCATTCAAAAGTTATCAGGGGGGGGGGGACCATTTACGACCTCACTGTATAAGTTTTCAAGATGTGCACATGCTACTTTTTTGTGTCCTATTATTGGGCTTCGGCCTGTTGGGCAATAAAGATTATTATTATTATTATTATTATTATTATTATTATTATTATTATTAAACAGATTCATTGGAAAATAACTATAAAAATAACCGTACAAAAAGTGCATGTTCCCAAGAAAATCACTTGCAAGTTTTCAGGCCGTTATCGAAAACCCTAGAAGATCCGCAAAGATATTTCTGATCTAATTGATGTTAAAAACACATCTGTTAAAGGCATACTTAAAGAAAAATAAGTACCACGTTTACAAGCCAAAATTTATTTGTGCATTTCAAGGAAGAAATTACTATTTAAGGTATGATTTTTCCGTATGGGTTGAAAGAAAATTAAAAGAAGCTGGTTTTCATCGACATATTTTGTTTGGCGATGAATCTACTTTTACAACCAATGGCGTGGTTTCATCTCAAAACTGTAGATGGTGGTCAAATGAAAATCCGGATTTTATTATTGACGACAGAAATCGATATTATCAAAAATCCAACGTATGGTGTGGTATACTAAACGGTATATTAATTGGACCTTTTTTTCGAGAGAATTTGATTGGGAATACCTATTTAAACTTTTTAGAAAATCAATTAAAAGACAAATTTTTAGACAACATGGCATTAGATGGAAGGCAACGTTTATGGTTCTAAAATGACGGATGCCCTATCCATCGCAGGAGAGTTGTCACCCAATGGCTAAGTCGGTCATTTGGAAATAAATGAATAGGGCAAAACACAGATCTACGATGGCCTTCTCGTTCCCCAGACCTTACACCGTTAGATTTCTTCTTATGGGGACACTTAAAACAAAGAGTGTCTTTCAACAATGTTGAAGATTTAGGAGATTCTACAAGAATAATAATTACTCAGCACTACAGGCCTTGAAGGCCCTTGGCTATAGTGCCGGAACACACCGAGCCACTGAGAAGTGTTGTCCGAATGGTGACCCAACCAACAACCGGTACCGCATATTGCTGCTTGGCTTTCAAGATTGGCAATGATGCACCCTTCCTTCTCAGCCGTACTGCCGGCATTTCTACAAGAATACAATGTAGAAATATTCCTGCCAATATGTTGCAATCTGCAGTTTAATTTAATGAATTTTATGTGCGGACAATTAAATGCATCGAACGTGAAGGTAGACATACAGAGACGCTTAAGATAATTTGTGTTTGTTTTTCTTAATTTTTTACCATTCAATTATTACACTGAGAGAAATATCCTTTTCATTTAAAACGAATTGCATTAAACCAACGTTTTTGCGTTTTCTATATAGCCAACATGATTTAATGTTTCCTTGAAAAGGAATTTTTAAATTCACATATTTCTTCGGAAATAATATATTTTTCGTTGAAACAGTTTATTCTTTTAAGTGAAAGATATTGATAGTCGATTCCTCTTTATTTCGAACTTGAAAACAATGCACATTGGCAGAAAACCGTAAGCATGTTGATTCAAGAGGTTTTTTCCTTTTCTTATAACATTTATTCATTTTAGACTTAAGCGTGAACACAACAAAATGCCGTGATCATTTTCAATCGAAATGAAAATGAATTATCTCCAAAAACCCATGCACTAAGGAGGGATTTGCCGTTAGAATGTTGTAAATCCTAGTAGTATTGGGAAGTTGGTCGCAGTGACCACCCTAGCATTCTAGTGTGCCGTTAAAAAAATCGTCCTTTCAATGGCGATGACTCCTATCAGATGTTGTTCTAGTAAATATACCAGATTAGTATGTTACGATCGTACTTTCCAGCCTATTTTGTGCGAAATATTATTTGTTACTGGAATGAAATAGGAGATTCGCCATCTATGCGACAATTTCTTTACTAAGCATCTGCTCATCTGTACTATATGGGAAAAAAACTGCTATACGAAAATAAAATGCGATATTTATTTTTACTTCCATCTAAATAGTTAGTTAAATTAATAAATACTGCGCTAGCTTCAAATAAATCTACTAACCAAATTTGTTTGATTGAATACAGGAATATTTTTAATATTCCTAAATTAAGTAGTAATTTAGTAACTGTAGACAAATGCATGAAAAATGGTTGAAAACAACAAGATCGTTTTTCCCGGGTATAACAGTTTTAAAGCCTTCAAACACCATATACTACTGTAAAGTTCCTTGGCTTATAAGTAAATCAGCATTAACTGAAATGATTCCAATTATCTCTGAAATTTCTTTAACCTCGCGCGAAAAGTGTTCACTTTTGTCCATTATTGTTTGTGTATCTGAGACATGCACGTGGGAACATGAATAAAACTAAAATGCTTCCGCGTAAAAAAAGCACTCAGCTTGAATACAGGTGCTTGCATTTTCCGTTAAAAGGCACAAGTTTTAATTTAGTGTATACATGCGTGTCCACGCAAATAAACCAAAACGTCCGACTTTTTTTATTTAAAATACTGTTTATAATTCAATAATACTTAAAAGAAACTAAAATATGTTGTTAAATATGTACATAATATGTTATAACAATATAATATGTAATGTGTACTGTCTTACTTAAACAGAACTTATAAAGACATTATAAAATATTAATTAAAACTAAGGTGCATTCCATTAATTACGTTACTTTCGTCGAAAAGCATGTACTTAAGAAGAAAATAGTCTTCCGGCAAAATAGCACCCTGCTTTCAATTAAAATAAATATTTTTCTGAGAAAAGGTATTCTTTTCGTTGAATATGATAAAAACGAAAAGTTGTAAAACTTCTCATTTAATGCAATCTCTTTTCTCAGTGTAGATGTTTATAATTTTGTATTATCAATTTTGCTTTCATTTAATTTTTTACGTTCGATTCATTATCCATGGCCTATCCAGATCAATTTTATTGTATTTTGTACTTGTAACAGCCTTGTTTCTAATACCTTATCCTGAATTTGAAATAAAAATTTTGTACTTTGCAAGAGAGTTTTTGAGTATTCATATTATTATTGTAAAATATTTATCTTGTCAAAATTAGTATTATCAAAATCTCAAGGTTGAGTTACATATCGTTGCAACAGACATGAAATCTGTGGTCGCTTATGAAAAAGTATTCCTAAATGGAATTAACAAGTTTGATGGAATTTGAAAGAAATTGTTGAAAAGAGATTCTGTTGTACTTAATTTCAATAAGGAATTATGTTGAATACTAAAAAAAAAACCATTTTTTTCAGCGGTTAATACAAAATTTTCTTTTTTAAAATAGCAGGCCGTGAGTTTATACAGGGTGTATCAAATAAAAAAGTCAATTTTGCTTGGGTGTTAACTACACGACATATAAAGCACAAACCCACCGAAACCGGATTTCATCATTAAAGAATAAAAAAAAGTAAAATTTAGAGCCAAAAATTCTTTAGTGTGGGCCTGATGCAAGGAAACGTCATGTTAAGCACCCGCTAAACGTGGTATTATGTATAAATACATTGCACTCATTTAGTATTATTCATAATGGTATGCCGTAAGTTCATTTAACGTCATTCTGAATAAATAAAGGCCCTTGTAAAAATAGCAAAACTGAGGCATTTTAAATTTCTTCTTTTTATAAAATAAACATTCCTTTCTTGTTAAGAACATTCTACGTATGTCTACAAAGTATTATTTTTAATATCCTGATAAGACGTTCGAGTTTCACCGGATATGCGATTTCAGTAGTTACAAATAACGTAAATATTTTTCTTTTGCTTTGTCGAGTCGAGAGTTAGTTGTTAATAAACGGTACCACATGAATTCGAGTTATTTCTTTTGAATTCATTTATCATATAACGCAAAATGAATTGAATCGAATTACACAGAAATAAATGTAGATACAGAAAATTTGCAAACACGCCCTTTTTACTATGATGTCGCCGCGAAAATGAATCTATAACATTCCCGCGCTTTTGCGATGCATCAAGCTTCGATTTTTTATATGAAATCATGATGGTCCAGAAAGGATTTTTTTCGAGACGGGAAGAATTTAAATAGAATGTTCGAAGTGGCTTGCACTCCAAGCGGCGATCCACACAAAACTAACAGCGGTAATGGCGCTGAATGATAGTGGTTTGTGGGGTATACTCGGGACAGCATTAAAGTTGGGCACAGGTGCGGCTCTAGCCCACGGCATTTACAAAATATTTTTTTCTCGCTAATGCTTACAGATGGACCCCCTTTGCATTAAGACTTTTTGATCGTATATGATTACAGCTGCTACATATTATTATATTTACCTCTATATCTGATACACCCTGTATTTGGGTTCATTTTTTAATTATAAACTAAACTAATTTGTTGCACACTTAGTGGACCGCATTGTATATTAGTTACATGTAGTGTTCTACTTGGGATTATTACAGAATGATGTTTGAACTACAAAACTTCATGCCTGTGTAAACTACATACTTCCAACATAACCTTTTTTTTTCTGACAAAGCCAGCCTTTCGAAACCTTTCTTCAACTCCTCACCGCCCTACTTCTTTTCTTCTTTCTATATCAGTCTTTCGAAACGCGTTAGGGCGTGAACGCGACACGAATATCAAGTGAAAATCGGGTGGAAAGAGGTCAACGTAGCGCAGATGAAGTATCTGGCGAGGAACCTTTCAATATCCCAGGTATACGGGAGGGATCGGGCCCACTTGATATTTGGAAAATGTCAATGTAATACTCGTGTCGAAGGAGATAATACACTTTTCTGGGGATATTCAGGTTTTACGAAGCTTAGTAAATAATTCACGTATTGTAGTAAGACGCTGCCAACTTAGGTATTTGTGATGAGATATTAGACGGTGTTAATATAAAATATTACATCTTTGTCATCTTTAGATCGAGATTTTTTTTTGTTTTAGTAATTTTGAAATATTTAGGTGTCTGTGTTTTTAAATAATTCCTGAACTTCATAAACCAACAAACATTCATTGCTTTAACATTTTTAGAACAATGCTAAAGGAATTATTTTTGGTTAGATTAGGCACCTACGATATACCTCTAGTTTTACATGAGTATGTATCATTAGGGCGATAAATTCATAATGTTTTTCATCCAGTTTTATATATATATACAGGGTGTCCCACCGAAATGGGACATTAGATTTTTTTGAATTTCTAGTAGAAATTTGATTTTGAAACTTGCAATGTAGACATGGCCTACTGTGATCTATTTAAGGAAAATATTTTCAAACTTTATAGCACTTTCGGTATAACAGGGTGTTGATATCACTTTCTTATTTTAAATGGAATAGTATAATTTTTATCGGACTAATGAATTTGGCGAGTCATTTGCAACTGGTTTATATGAGGGTTCCCTATCCCTAAACTGGACCGTTTTCGAGATATTTTCATTTTCGTTGATTTTTTTGACATTTGCACTCTTTCAAATAAAATCAAATATTTCATGAGAGTGCAGATATTTAATGGTTCTACTAAAGTCGATGTAAATACAAGGACGTAGCTACAAGGTGTTATAGCAATAATCACTGAATCATACAGGGTGTTCAAAAACGTGCCTCCAATGTGGATACCTTTAAGCTAACAAAACTTTTTTCTTTCAAATGGAACATGGTATTTTTTACTACAGCAATCAATGCAGTGCAAAATTCTACATCGATTGAAATTAAGGTTTGATATACCTATTCTTAATAGTTTTTGAAGTATTAGCATTTCTTGCAAAAAATTGCTAAAAATATGCCTAAATTCCAAGTTTCAAACAAATAAAATGAGTTTTTTCCTACAAAACACTCTGTCCATTATTTGCCTAACCTATCTAAATATTTATGTTTCAGATATCTAACATTCACTAGTTTCTTACTAATAGTAATGTCTTTTAGTCATAGAGAACGTACATTAATTATCAGATATTAGTAGGGCATGAGGTGTGATAATAAACAAGTGATATCCATTGTTGGTAATTTACCAAATTGCGCAGTGATAAACCTATGCAGTATTAACAAGTCATATCTTTTATAGTAAGTTCCAATGCTGTTAACTCCTTCACCCATTTTCTTCTAACAAGTAAAATGTTGTAAAATTTGTAAATCGAAAGAAATAAGAAAAACATTGAAAGTTACATATACAAATAACATTTTAGACTTATTCTACATTAATGAAGAATGTAACAAAGTTTAGATACCTACACTTATTTGTAATGAATAAAAACCTCAAAAAAATAAAATACAAAGGGAAATTAAAGCAGATATTCTAAATACACTCATATTTCAAACATTGTTCACTCACTAGACCATATTTTCTTTGTAAGGGAGCCGTCTGACATGGAGTCTCCGAAAACAATCCGCCTCTTGGTTTTGTATTAATTAGGTATTAACATCGCTACAGACAGATACATAAATCAGGAACTATTAAAAGTCTTCGAAAATGTCCAATATAAATGTTCTTTCAGAATAATAGTTCCTTAGTTTTTTTTTTAATTTGACTTATTTTAGATGTATTTAATAAGCAGGCAAAAATATTAACATTTAATTTGCTATCGCATAATAATTATGGCTTATTAATATTTTATAATTAGAATTACATAAAATTTGCTAATAATTGGAAAACTTCGAATGATAAATATCTCAGGTATGGAAACCAAACAATGCAAAAAAGGTTAACGCCTCCTTCTAAAAAATAATATACACAGTGTTTTTAGCAAAAAAATATTTTATTTACTCGAAACTTGGAATTAGTCATATTTAGGCAATAAATGCTAATATCTCAAAAACTATCAAAAATAGGTATACCAAGCCCTATTGTCAATCGATGTAGAATTTTACGTTGCATTCAATGCTGTAGTAAAATATACCATGTTCCATTTGAAATAAAAAAGTTTTGTTGGTTTAAAGGTATCCACATTGGAGATGCGTTTTCGAACACCCTGTATGTGATTCGGTCATTATTGCCATAACACTTTCTAGCTACGTCTTTGTACTTACATCGACATTAGTAGAACCACTAAATATCTGATACCTCATCAGCTATTTAATTTACTTGAAACAGTGCAAACGTCAAAAAATCAACAAAATTGCAAATATCTCAAAAACGGTTGAGTTCAGGGATAGGGAACCTTCATCTAAACTAATTGCAAATGACTCGATACATTCATTGTACTGATAAAAATTGTACCATTCTATTTAAAATAAGAAAGATAATATCAACCCCCTGTATACCGAAAGTGCTATAAAGTTGAAAATATTTTCTTTAAATAGACCACAGTGGGCCATGACTACACTGCAAGTTTCAAAATCAAATTCCAACTAAAAGTTCAAAAAGATCTAATGACCCAGTTCGGTGGGACACCTGTATATATATGGTTTGTGAATCTAAATACCATTTTTCAAGCTTATTTTTCGACCCGCAGTTTAAAAAAAAACCTATTCTGGTAGTGTATTTTTTGGATAGACACCTCTAGACTGTAACTACTGGGCTTTTCCTTCGATTGCTGAATATCAGTTCTCGAATACAGTCACAAATCATTTTCTATTGTATTTTAGGGTTCACTACTACCCTCAGTATCTCCTGGCTGTCTGTTGCAATATAGATCCGCTTGTTTTTATAAACCCTCTGACAGATTTTTCAGTTGCGCTGTGCAATATTGCACATGGCTCTGCCCGAAAGACTGTGGCATATTTAGTAGTTCTTACAATCTGAGATGGCCCTTTTTTGCATGACCTGTGACCTTTCGCGGGCATTTGACACGATTAGCAAAGACTTTCTTCGGGAAAAGTTGCTTGCGATTGGCATACGCGGCTCCATTTGCTACCTTATAATATCCTTTCTATCGAACAGAAAGTTCTGTGTTTTCACTAGCGGTGCAAAAACCCAGTAACCATTCGATCAATGTGGCAGCTGTCCAGGGATCAACGCTTGAACCGCCGCTCGTTCTGATTTTTATCAACGACCCGGAAAAATATATAACATGTGGGCGTTTAATAAACTATGCAGACGATAGCTCCATAGTCGTCACTACGGACAGCGCTGAAGAACATAATACCAATATAGGGACAGATATGTCGGAGATGGAACTGGTGGTGTGGGAAGAAGAGCCTCATTCTTAACTTGGGGAAAACTAACGTGGTAGAATTTACCTTAGGTAGTCCAGCTGAAGGGGGCAGCGATGTATCTTGTAGGTTCCTTGGTGTCTATTTAGATAGTCATCTCTCATGGGGTACCCAGGCGGAACATATGGTGAATAAGCTGAATAGTGTTTGCTTTGTCATACTCAAACTGCAGCGTGATCACTTGATTAACATTTATTACGGCTTGGCCATATAGTGTTGTGGGGATTGGCGTCCTAGTCTTATGGTCGAAAGTGTTCTTTAACATAGTTAACATGTTGCTGCATATTTGTCCACCATGCCAAAAATATATAAGTAATCTAGGTCTGACCACTGTGATGTGTGTCGAATACATCATATTTAGTCTTAATCCCCATATTCTTCCATGAACTCTCCTAGCCACCATAGTGATGGCTCCGTCCTGGTTCTAATTCTCTAAAGCTGTCGACTCCAAGTGAGCTTAGAATCAAGAATGAGGCCAAGATGTTTCACTTTCTCTGTCAATTTTATTTCTTCACTCCGGAATTTTAGTGGTTCAATACCACCCAATTTCCTCCTTATTGTGAACGCTATTTTAGTCGTTTTGGAGCGACTAATATTAAGCCCCTCCACCTCAGTCCATTCTTATATAAATTATGGAGCGTTCTACAATGTGTCCCGCACACGTTGTTGAATTTACCCTTGGTCAAAATGACGATGTCATCTGTACACTCCAAGGTTTTATAACTTTAATTGTCCAGTCTTACTGTTAGCATGAATGTTAAAAATGTACTTTTAAGCGCAATAATTTCAGATAAACCTATATTGAGATCCAGTTTTCATATGATTATTGTTTATAAAGACATCAATTAAATCGTAAACAAAAGTCACATCGTCCAATCTCGACCATTTCCATTTGAATATCACCAGGCACTAAATACCGAATGCCTGCTCTTTTCCCGACGATTTCTTTTTACGAGGAAGCATTAAGAAAATCTCCATTCGAAGAGCTCCCCGATTACTTCTGCTCTAGCGATTTTATGTAAATGTTGCAACGATAAAAAGTTATGTGAGAGTATATTTAACGCAGCCACCAACCTTGTGAAAATAAAAGGAACTGTATTTCCTCTTTCCTCGAGAATTTTAGCGTTAGTATACATAACGATCGAAATTAACTGCACATCATTGCTATTTTAAAAAAAATAATAATATTTTTGATACACTCGTGGATGATTTTGAAAGAAAGTGCTTAAAATACCTCTAAAAGTTAAAAAAAAGGTAACATCTGCTGATTATACGTCAGTAATGATTATTGAACTACTGCTTTATTTGATATAAATTAAAAGGTGAACAAGTATTCGCTAAACACTGATATGGATCATAAAGTAATTATTACTTTAGATTTTTAATTTATACCAAATAAATTATTAAATATAGGCAAGCGATTTCGTCCACAACTGGACATCATCTGACCAGAATATTATATAACAGCAGTTAAGATAGGCAGATTTTAAAATAAAAATATAAAATTAATTGAATTTTATAAATATTTGAACACATTAAATTTGTGAGTGCCTGATGATGTCCTATTGAGGACAAAACCGCTCGTATAGATTTAATTAAAGAATTTGAGAGGAATTAAATCTTTTATATCAAATATACTGGCACAGAGTCGCAATGGAATATACAGGGTTATTATTGTATAGCACTTTTCAAAATAAAGGGGTTAAAGATATACATGAGCAATGTTTATATACAAAAAATTACGATTCTAAGTACACGGAGTACCGAGAAAATGATTTTTCTTTATTAGAGTCCGGCCTGACTCATTTAGCATACGCGGTGAAACCATCGTTCATTCGCTACACTATTGAACGTTGGATTACATTTAGGTGCACTTGCTATTCGCAGTGGAGGATTGCGTTTGCAATGCAGCGTATAGATTTTGAAACACGCTACATTAAGTTAAACAATCATACATTAGTTTTATTGCAACATAATAAGTTTATTTTAAAACAAATTTAACCTTTAAAATTACTACTATATACGTATACACGAGTTCATGGCAAAAGCACATCATAAAAAAAAACACCTGACTGCTTTGTTTGCATTCTGGTGCTTCCGTCTTATCTCAGTCAAATCTTGTGTAATAAACATTGCTTTGAATGAATTCACTATGCCTAGCATTTAATTTTTTCGATGTTTACTTACAGATGGTTGAAATTCATTTCTTATCAGATTTATGTGCATACATACGGGTAAACCAAGTGTGGGCCGTCTTTAAACTACATTTTGGCCCTAAAATTGGAAAATTACACATGCACATAGAACCGTATTTTTTGTATATAGGCTTAACACTCATGTATATCTTTCACCCCTTTATTTTGAAAAGTGCTATACAATAATAACCCTGTATAAATATTTACAGCTTGTTTATTCAATGAGCTCATCGGATAGTGCAACCAATACAATAGACGAGTATTTACAACGGATATTTACTGCGAAAGGTAGAGAATATTAAGCAGATAACAGCACCAAATGCTCCATAAAAATTTGTTCACTATAATAAACGCAAATGGTAAACATGCTATTTACTCCTCAATACCGTATCAACATTCGAGAAAGTACTAAGTACTCCCATGAGTACTACAGACGGTAACTTTAATCTCGACTAAGTAATATAATTCTTATTTAAAACTATCATTAAAAATTTGTAATTTTTTTTCTCATCCACCTTATTTTTTTCTTCACCAGACTTACATAAACTTATAAATTACATTCTCAACGTGAACTATATTTGCCAGTGTTATCCCGTTGAATAATCACACATTCAACATTCATAAAATCACATTAAACTAGATTCCTCTCAGGTACTTGTTAAAAGAAACTTTTCACGTTACTACCTACTCTAAAATTCCGACCCAAGTTTTAATAAATTCACTTTATAACAGCGAACTGAACTCCACACTCTATACTATCATCGTACTTTTCTAGTTATCGTAAGACTAACATCGATCTTTAAATGAAACAGAGGGAAAATAGGGCATATTAAAGAACTACTCTTGTTAAGAGCTTATACGAAGCTTATTTTCATTTATTTGGTCACCAATCTGCTTAAGTGTATATAAAATGTTCCCCATCTAACCTAAAAATTTCTTAGATTAGATTGATTTAACGTTAAATGATTGCAAGTATGTTGTAGGTTGTACATATGGGTTTTTATTGACATGCCACAGGCATCTGATACGAGCAATCACAATTTGTTGTTGGATGTTGTAAATTGGCTGTAGTATTAGAAGAGAGATAATGTTGGCATCAACTTTATTTATCCGAAAGGAAATTTAAATTGAAAATTGAAACATAATAACCTCAAGGTAGTATCCTGTGGCCTTTACTTTATATCTTATACGTTAATGAACTATTCTCTTGTTAAAAGCTTATACGAAGCTTATTTTCATTTATTTGGTCATCTTTTAATAACTAAATTTAATATAGTGAATAAAACACAATCTGCTTAAGTGTATATAAAAAGTATTTCCCATCTAACCTAAAAATTTCTTAGATTAGATTGATTTACTGTTAAATGATTGCAAGTATGTTGGAGGTTGTACATATGGGCTTTTATTGACCTATTACAGGCATTTGATACTAGCAATCACAATCTGTTGTTGGATGTTGTAAATTGGCTGTAGTATTAGAAGAGAGATAATGTTGGCATCAACTTTATTTATCCGAAAGGAAATTTAAATTGAAAATTGAAATATAATAATAACCTCAAGGTAGTATCCTGTGGCCTTTACTTTATATCTTATACGTTAATGAACTATTCTCTTGTTAAAAGCTTATACGAAGCTTATTTTCATTTATTTGGTCATCTTTTAATAACTAAATTTAATATAGTGAATAAAACACAATCTGCTTAAGTGTATATAAAAAGTATTCCCCATCTAACCTAAAAATTTCTTAGATTAGATTGATTTATGTTTAAATGAATTGCAACGTATCGTTGGAGCGTTGTACATATGGCCTTTTTTATTGACCTGTTACGGGGCATTTTACTACAATCAACGTCATGTTGTTGGGATGTTGTAAATTGGCTGTAGTATTAGAAGAGGGATGTTGGCATCAACATTATTTATCCGAAAGGAAATTTAAATTGAAAATTGAAACATAAGAACCTCAAGGTAGTATCCTGTGGCCTTTAATTTATATCTTATACGTTAATGATCTTGGCACAAGCGTGTGGTAACATAGTTATTTTTACATGCTTGTGATATTGCTATTGTAATAGCTAACAACAAAATTGATTTAACGTATATGCATATTTAAAAATTATCAATAAATTTCAAGTTATGGTGCATAATAAAAAATTAGAATAGTCTTTAATAAAACCAAAATTATGCATAAATCTTTACATCTGAACTTTTATCTGTTATAATTACACCAACTATAAATTTTCATAAACATAATATGTCGTCATGGGATTATGCTTGTGAGTGCAATACTACTTTTGAATTAGATTTATACTAAAAATTATAAATATTAGTGATGGGCGAAATTGAAACGAAAAGCATCAGATAACGTTAAAGACATCTTCAGTCGGTAAGGCAAGAAAAGTCAAAAACTTTTCTTTAAAGTCCTTTTAGTAAACAATAAGTAATAATAAATATATAAAAATAAAAAGTACATTCTACCTGCGTACATACCAAGTCGAGTTTTGCTTCGTAGCTTTACTACGTGCTAATTTTTGCAAAGAATTAATGGTACACACACAAACCCTGTTAAAATTATACTGATTACCAAAATAACGAAATGATTAATGAAGGTTCTCAAGTGTTCTATCAATCATAGATAGTGTTAGGTATTTGTTAAGGAAGTGATTTATGCATTTTTCTTGCGACTGACGCAAAATAACTGGTGAACGGCGACATTTTTACTTGAATAAATTTTAACGAAGTTTTTACTCACAAAAAACGACGGTTGATATTAAACTCCTTTAACGATTTTTATGCCACACTATCAAAAATATCAAAGCTCCACGAAGTGTTTACCTAAAAAGTATTGATGTTACTCCTGAAATAATTAAATCCTTACTCTGACCTGTTAACCGTCGAGAATTTTCTATAAAATTTCCTACGAAGAATACGGCCAGAATACCCTAACAGCCAGAAATATTACATAGATATTTTTAAAAGTATATTTTATAAATATTTTTCGTGAGAGGTTTTTGAATATATTTTTCATATTTTTTCTAAATATAGATAAAATATTCAATTAAAATATTTATTCCATATTTTAAAATTAATGTAAGCGCTATATTTTTTCTAAAATATTTGTAAAATATTTATATGAAAATTGAGATTTTTAATGCAATCTATTTAATTTGTCAAAATGAACTAAAATTGTTCTTAGTTATTTAGAATGTAATAACGTCGATAACGCAAAAGTTGAATATACATAGAGTTGTCTAAAGGCAAGAACTTGTTTTTCACACTCACCATACAAGTTAATAATCAATAATTCTGGCGTCTTTTAAGGCATACTGAAGGTTTATCAAATTAATCACCATTTTTAATTGAAGTGTTCTAAATAAAAAACAAACGTATTTATTATCATTTTATTTGAATAAGCCAATAAAAATGAAAAATACTCATTTTTAAGTCTAACCTTGGCTGGTGCCAGGTACAACCCTATGGCTTTTTTCATATCTTCGGTAGTGGCGCTCTCATGGCGTTTCCTTGTGGCCTCTAAAACAATGCCACTTGTATTAGATCATACCATGAATAAAACATCGTACAACATTATCAACACCTACTAATACATTTGGAGCATTTACAATAATTGGAGTGGTAGCTACATTCTAATACTTACGATACTTATTTTTACTTTATTTCATAATATTTGAAACATCGGCAAACGTACAAACAATAAAACAACACAACGTAATCTAACCTCTATTTGAGGTTATGACGCTTATCTACCGAGATGAATCTCTTAAGCAAATCAACTAGCAATTTATCTGGTAGATGCAGTACATATATGATGCATAAAATTCTTACAATTATATTATTAAAAGATTTCTGTACATAGCGATATTGAGCATTCCAATTATCTTACAAATCCCATGACATGTTCAAAGTTTTGCTTACCTCGTAGTCACCACAAAAACTAAAACACACCCCGCAACAATTAATTACACAGTTAACCTTAATCTGCCCTAATCGTATACTATTATAAACTATAACATGTAACGGACAAACAAATGAAAACGTTGATGATACGCACGTGCGCGTATGCATTCTATGTACCTTAATCATAGACGCATAAACAATACTAAATCACATAACACCGGCACCGTAATGAATAGAGATGTTGTGTTGACGTTCGCAACTTACAAATATTACAAATAATATAATACGAAACGCAGATATATTAATAGAAAAGTTAGAGGGCTCAACTTAGATACTAATTAAATCATATTAGATATATATTATCTAATTTAATCTTTAAACTATCATTTTAAATAGGTACATACCTACTTAATATGTAGCATATTTACCCCATTTTTTATTATTTGTCCTACGCACCAAATGTACAAAAGCAAAATTCAATCTTTTTTTTTATATGAAATAAATATTTACAGAAATACAAAGCAAAATATTCTTGCAGAGTTATGAAAAATATATTGAGAAAACATTTGCATAAAATATTATTAATGCTACATAACATATATGTTTTTTAAATATTTATATAATATGAAATAAATATAGTTGGTCACTGGGGTACCATTCCATACTATTGCATAAGTATGCACTACGTTTTGGTAAAACATTGTTGGTACTTGTTAATTTTGGGAGACTTCTGACACGTAAACCAAGTAAGAACCAATCAATTACATACATATAACGATGTAAATGTCAAAATTTTAACAAAAATCGTAATATCTCAAAAACAGTTGAAGATAGGTATAGGAAACCCTAGTAGTAATCGTCTTAGAATTTCATGGTGAATTCAGAAATATAATAATATATAGGATATTCTATTTAAAATAACAAAGTTCATGGCGACTTCCGGTTAACCGGAAGTACAAAAAGGTGGAAATATTTTAGAAAGAAAGCAAGTACCAAGTTGTTGCAAACCCCAAATTTTTAAAACTGAGGAATTTTATTAAGCTGGAAAACTTCTAACTAGCCACTTCCATGAAAACCCTGTATAGTATTTACCATTCCAACATGTGTACCTGTGATTTAAGAGTCTCAAAAGTGGTAAAACATAGTATTTTTACAACGACATTTGATAATTACTCTGGTTTTAATCCTCTAAACTTACTTTTTTAGTATTATTAGTACTTCGACAGATTGCATAAATTTTTCTTCCTGTATATACGGCAAAATCCCAAACTGTTCGCCTACATTCAATAAGATGTCAAAATTTTTCTACCAACTTAAATCATCCTGTATAAAACAAATCACTCATTCTGTATTCTATTTCACAGTGTCACTATTTCGACTTCGAAGACGACCTAGACTTCACCACGAACGGCGAATACATGGTCGATCACACCTCTCACGTGCAGCATTCAATAACGAAGACTTCGGAACACCGTGCGAAGGCTGAAGTTTTTTACTACTATGTACCATTATTAATACTGCTACCATCTAACAATATACCAGTCACGGTCACTATATCATTGTGTCACAGTGGATTTTGTACGAGTTTCATTGCTACGTCTCGATGAATAAAAAAATATTGTTAATACAAAATGTGAATTTATGAAATGACGTTGTCGTAATGATATTATATTATTACAAAGTATGTATATGTATATACTGTGTGTATAAATTGATTCAACACCGCCTAAATCCAAGATTTCAACATCATTAACCTAATTTGGCTCTTCACCAAAAACAAATTTGTAAACAATTCCTAAAACAATAAGTTTATAGTGATTGTATGTGATTGTAATCAAATTTTCATTTTTACACTTTCGTCAATTTATGCGCAGACTATATAAATACGTACAACTAATTCAGAAATGAGATAAAGTAAATAATGACTTGATAAAAAAGAAAAAGTAATTACAAATCTCAGAAGGAAACATTTGAAGTGAGATTTCTATATTTCGATCTACTTATACATGTAAAAGAAATAATTTTACAGACGTATGGAATTCTTATGGATTTTAAAGTATTCCTAATATTCTTCTGTTCTTCTTCTTGTATATAAATTAATATTGCTGAAAATTGTTATTACACTAATATTACTATATTATTACTGTAAAACTTATATATGTAATTATTCAAATGATAATATATTATATAAGAAGTTGCGTAATTTATTTTTACCTATCCCACTGTAGATGTCCATTAAATCGAATATATACGTAAAATGATCCTTTTATTATTCATATACAGGGTGTTAGGTAAGCATGCGACAAAAATTCAAGGGATTATTCCTTGGCCTATTCTAAGAATATTTTGCCCTTTGATGACTTTTTGAAAAAACACCTTTGTATCGAAGATACAGCGCCAACAAGATTCTGCCGACAGTCACAACATTTTGTTATCAAAAAAGTACATGTAAAGTTGCTCAATCCAATAATGTATCCGAATGGCTTCCTCTAGCCTGGAGTACAAGCATTCAATCATTCCGTCATTGACTGTCGAACTCTTTCAAACACCACCAGCGTCGTTTCTAATTGAGTTACACCCAGCAATTTCCGATTTCGCAAATCGTCCAAATTCTCCACTGGGAGTAGACGTAAATTATTGACGCTTCAGCAGATCTCCCAGAACAATAATCTAGGTGGTTTAAGTCTGGGGATCGAGCAGGCCATGGTGTGGCCCACCCTTCGACCATCCAGCGATCTCCGTATGTTGCTGTTAAAAAATTACGAGCAACTAAACTGAAATGTGGTAGTGCACCATCGTGTATAAACCACTTGCAATTCTTGTCGCGTATGGCACATCCTCCAGAACTCAGGCAGCGTTGCTTCCAAAAAGTTGCGGTACCAGCACGCCAGTAAGTCTTCCTGTAGAAATACCGGTCCAATTAGATGGTCACTCACAGTTCATTCCAGACCTCAACGAAGAATGATGTTGAAGAACGCATCTTCAGAATATTTTATGCGGATTTTATCTGGCCACACATGGTTATTATAAATTCCTTATTGCATTTGTTGAGAAACTGGGATTCATCGGTAAAAAGAATCTGTGTCGGAGAATAGAAGGATGCGAACTAATGTTTTTGCAATATCCATTGACATAATGCCACACGTGGAGGAAAAAGACAGGGAGTAGTCTGAACGCGTTGAAGGTGGTATGGATACAACAAATCAAACAGACAAGAGGTTTACCAAATTATATTTCCTCCTATATATAATGTTACATTTCTTGAATAATATCAAATGTAACAGTTATATGATTTGACATCGTTTTGTAAGGACAATGAAATAGCAAAGTGAAAATCACTTGGTAAATTAGGAGTAAAAAGTGTTAACATACGATGCAGACTTTATGTGTGATACTGTATTTATATTATTTTAGCTATTATTCAAAGTAGAATTTGTATCTCATATCTAAACATTATAAATGAGTTATTCATATAAATTTTATAAAGAGTAAAATTCTATTTCCCATTCTATATCCATTAATAAAAGTATGTAACGCACGTAACTTTGAAATAACTAAAAAAAAAGTAATCGGCTTTACATTTACAGCTTTAATATAAAGTATTTTAAACTCTTACGTCAATAAATCTTAATTTTTTTAGTCATTTTCATGATTTATTATCTGTACGAACCGTTGGTTTTATTGACCAATAAATATACCACGGAATGCGAGTTCCAACAATAAAACTGAGTTATACAATTCGTAGTAAATTTTTTTTTTTACATTCAAGTTCCACTTTTGGGCAATAAATAATTTCAATTTGCGTTTCCCAGGGAGCAGACTACCCTCTTAATGACGTCAATTATTAGTAATTATTCGTCGGATACGTCATAAGACGAGTAATTGACATACCTACGACGTAGATTTATAAGACGTGCATTACTCAAAAGTCGTTCTTTTTGACGTCTTCCAATTTGCTTCAGGTCATTCATACATATATTAAAATATTTGTAACTTATGTTTGTCGTGTAACGATTAGCAGATCCTTTCCTTGAACTACAGTACCTATAAATATAAACATTTATTGCTAATAATAAGCTATACCCTGTATCAAATAAAAGATAAATTTTGCTTGGGTGTATAACTACACGACATATAAGCACAACCCACCGAAAACCGGATATTCTCATCATTAAATAATAAAAAAAGTAAATTTAGAGCCGAAAATTCTTTGTCCGGGCCTGATGCAAGGAAACGTCATGTTAAGCACCCGCTCAACTTATTGGTATTATGTATAAAATACATTGCACTCATTTAGTATTATTCTTAATGGTATGCCGTAAGTTCATTTAATCGTTCATTCTGAACAAATAAAGGCCCTTGTAAAAATAGGCAAAACTGAGGCATTTTAATTTCTTCTTTTTATAAAATAACACATTCCTTTTTTGTAGAGCATTCTACTGTAGTCTACAAAGTATTATTTTTAATATCCTGATAAGACGTTCGAGTTTCACCGGATTATGCGACAGTAGTTACAAAAAACGTAAATATTTTTCTTTTGTTTTGTCGAATCGAGAGTTAGTTGTTTGATAAACGGTACTACATGATCTGAGTTATTTCTTTTGGATTTATTTAATCACTTTATACGCCAAAATGAATTGAATCGAATTCACGCAGAGAATAATATGTAGATACATAAAATTTGCAACACGCCTTTTTACTATGCTATCGCGCGGATATAAATCTGTACATTCCCGCGCTTTTGCCGATCGGATCAAGTTCGATTTTCTTTATATGAAATCATGATGGTCCTGAAAAGGATCGTTTTTTCGAGACGGGAAGAATTTAATTAAATGTTCGAAGGTGGCTTGCACTCCAAGCGGTGATTTCACACAACTAACAGCGGTAATGGCGATGATAGTGGTATGTAGGGGTATACTTGGAGACAGCATTTAGGTTGGGCACAGGTGCGGCTCTAGGCCACGGCTTTTATAAAATATTTTTTTCTCGTTAATGCTTACAGACAAGACCCCCTGTGCATTAAGACTTTTTGATTGTATATGATTACAGCTGATACATATTATTATCAAATTTACCTCTATATCTGATACACCCTGTACTTACAATTAGTCCCTCTTATAATATAAAATTATAAGATAGATATATTAGAATAGCTTTACATTACTGCATTTGAAAATTGTATCTTAAATGTTCTTTAACAGTGCTATTTTCACAATTTGTTGTTCAATTTAAACATTCATAAAAATAAATATATTCTCTTTATGTTACACTTTTATTTTTTCTCTAAATTGAGTCATATATTAAGAAATGAATGTTCGTCCATCCGACGTATCAAATAACGTACTGAGTTCGTCTTAAAATGACGTCGGTAGGATGTGACATTAACTGGTCGTTTTGACGTCGTAAGTATGTCATTTTCGACGTTACAGTTTGTCGTGAACAACCATTAAACAATGTCATTATGACAACAGTTTGCCACAGGGTTAGGAGTAGCAGAAAATTGTTCAATTTATGTAATTAAAAAGTAAATAAGCGCAATAAAAATTAAATGAAAAATTAGTTTTTCTCATTTGATTAATTCATGCAGAATTAAAGAGGTGGCGCCACCGCAAGAATGATCAATACCAAAAGGTAAATATGAAAAATGTAAATCAAACTACAACGTCAGACACAAAATCTATTTTTTTATTCATTTTTATCACCTATTTTTGTATTTACAATAAAAGTTTTGTTTTTCAGTAATCAAGACGACCTAATTAATCATCAATTCCAATCTGTCCTTGACGACTGCGTATTAACAAATGACAGGTAGATGAACTACGCAAGTCTTACACAGTACATATTCATATATATGTGTGTAAAAGTTACAAAAAATATGATTTTTTTTTCACGTCGTAAATAAGATACATTGTATATGCATTAATATTATATACTGTAAGTACATACGTTCGTATCTATTCATACATGTAATCTTTAGAGCCACAGTACCTACTACTACCTATTATAATACACATAATAGGACGAGTTTCCATAACGCAGTGGTACAACACAAACAACTACACCCTAACACATAAAATTACAATTTTATTTATTTTTATTTTTTTTTTTTTTGTTTATACATAAATCTGTCTTTTATTTACCACATTCCTTTTCTAATCCTATGCGCAGTAAGGGCACATCCTAATTGTGCACATGAAGTATAAGTTTCATTTTGTAGAATAATTCAACTGCCCCGATTGTATATAGTTTAGACTTTAGAAAAAAAAAATATTATTCTATGATGGTATGTGCAATTAAAATGTGTCGATATTGCGCACTTGTGTATTGGTACAAATGTCATCATTTTAATTAAAATGATTGGTTTGGTGCTCATAGTTTTCGGATATAATAACTAAGAAAATAAGTAGGTAGAATGTATACCAAATATTATACTAGTACACATATGGTCAAAGAAATGTTCCGCTGGTGAAATATAGATGGCACCACTATTCTCTTATGGAACAATATAGTGCTAGTGCACCATCTATATTTCGCCAGCGGAATAGTTCTTTGACCATGTTTCTACTAGTATAATATTTGTATATACTTAAAGTGGATACCGAAAGTATTAAACAAATAAGTTCTAACTGCCAAGTTATCTCCACTATTTAGAAAAACTTAATTAGTACAATATTTAGTTATTTGTAAATATGTTTATAAACAAGTTTTATAGAAGCAGCCAAATGTATTTAGCAATTTTCGTTTTAAACAATCAGATTGTGAGAATTTGAGATTATATAATAAAATTGATGGTCAAGGAAATATTATTGCAAACTTTATTTTATTTTGAAATTAACTCTTAATAAAAAGTGATATTGATTTAATAATATTTTTTTTAATAAATTAATTAAAACTGATACAATAGTGTCACACATAAAGTCCGCATCATATAGAATTTCTTTTTTATTATTGATTAAAGGAAAATTTTTGATTTTGCCATCTTTTGTGCTTAAAAAAATATGTCAAATGGCATGCATACGAGCAATCACGTTAATTTCTTTAAAATATCTCACTTTTTTTTTGGAAAATGTCATAGGAAAAAAAGTTGCATATTTTTATTTTTTTACCAAATCTGCCAAGCTTCAACACTGTAGTACAAACTTGTTTTTTTTTTCTTAATTTTTTTTTGTACTGATTAAATTTTGAGTTATAATAATTAATGTAAACCTATACAAATTTATTTAATAATTATTTTGTAACAAAGTCCCCAGTTTATTAGTTTCTCTTTGTAACTAAATTTTGTTTTAGCTATCTTTTTTTATCTCAACCAAAAATACACGCATGAAACCAAATTAAATTTGATGCAAACTTGATTTAATTTCTTTAAAGTAATTAGATACATAAACAGAATTATGAATAAATATTAATAAAAAAGTGCTTCTAATAAAAGTTAACTGTTCTTGTAAACAACGCAATAGCAAGATTAGAATGTGAATAGTCCTTAGAAAGCGATTTCCAAAGGTTCTGGTGCATGCACCGCCCTTTAGGGGACAGTCTGTTGTCAAACTGTATTTACACAGTTGACAACTGCTGTAGACAAAAGCAACTATCAGTCATCAATGCTCATAAAATATGAGTTGTCCCGATCAGAAGAAAAAGAAAGCTACAAAGCTACTAGGCTTAAGAAGTGAAAAGATTCCACATGTCAAAAAGGCGAAATAACTTGAGGTATGGTTTGATCAAAGACATATGGAATCCATATATCCAGAATACAATCAACAAAGCCAGTATGCTCCTCAGTAGATGGAAGGAATTGATGCCTTAGCTCCAAGATAGCTCTGTGGTTATACACAAGTATGCTAGTCAAAGGTGGGGCAGCCAAAACGCTAAGTATCACAAGGTTGGTGTGCCTGTGTCGACCCCCACCACCGCTATGAAAGTTTTCTAAACCTGCCGTCGTCGCGTATTTACAAACAAGAAATTAGCAGGTGTATAACTTATAGATTTACGCACAGTCATGCACCGATAAGTAGTTTGCATCAAAAACTATTAGATGAACTTAAGGAGGCACCCCTTTTGGGTTCAAAAATTCAACCTAGATAGGAAATATCATGTTAAGAAGGACTGAGAAAAAGGCACTCCAGTAAAAATGGATTTGAACTGGTATATAGACCGCTCTAAAACAGTCCAGCACATAGAAGCTGCAATATATGCAAAGAAGCCTAAAAAGGCTCTTTCTGTAAACTTCAGCAAAGACACAATGGCGTTCCAGGCTAGGGTTGCTGCAATTCATCATTGGGTCAGCTAAATAGAAAGATATCCAGTCTTAAAGCGATTACTTCCATAGGTGTGGACCTTCAGCTGATTTGGGATTATGTAAGCGCCCTAAATAAAGTGGGCACCCAAAGGAAATTATTTTTTTTTTGACCAAATCACAAATTAAAAAGTCCATTCAATGAATATATAATAAGCTAGTCCAAAGAAATAATTTCTAACTGAGCCTTGAATTTACTAAAGACTTACTGAGTAAAGGACAAGAAGACAGTAGGTTTGCTAACTGGTCATTGTAGACCAAATAAGCATATGTACGTATAACATAAGTCTGACAGATTCTGCCAAAAGGAGGAACAAACACCAGTTCATGTGCTGTGATAATGCGATGGCCTGGCGAGGACAAGCCAACAGCTGCACAAAGGAGTCGTTCTTAAAGATGATTAGCCTAATGAAGAGGGCAAAATTACATAGCGAGGAAAAAGAAATCTCAATAAATCTCACACAGGGTCACAGTGAAGCAGTGCATCCGTGCACCACCCCAAACCTAACCAAAACTAACTAAAAGAAATCGTTCTTTTAAATACGGACAAAGAAATATTTCTTTGGTTTAAAAAATCCTTTCTATCCTATGCACTAATTAAGTAAGTGCAACATTCTAATTTTACTATTGCATTGTTTACAAGAACAGTTAAATATTATTGAAAGCACTTCTTATTATTTCTTCGTAATTCAATTTTTATATATCCAATTACTTCATAAATAACCGCAAAGAAAAAAAAACAGTTTGTGCTAAAGTTCTGAAAATTAGCAGAGTGATATTTTCCAACAAAGTGAACAAAAAGTGGGATATTTTAAAATTTCCCATAGCAATGTTAAATTGCACAGTTAAAAAGAAATAATATGATTGCCTCTTTGTATGTCATCTGTCATTTGACATCATTTTTTGAGCATGAACAAATGTTAAAATCAAAATTTGCTTTTAATGAATAATAAAAAGAATTGCTATATAATAACAACTTTGTGTGTCACACTGTATATAACCAAAAATTGCTCTGAATAACTTTGCCAATATAATTATTTACACGACATTTCGGTCATGTTAATGTTGTAAAATACTTTTGGTGTTCACTGTATATCCATATATTAGATAAAATGATTAGAACTATTTAAATTGCTACAGTAGGCCTTCGTTTTCATTAGGTTACGAGTATATAAATAAGTCCTATTCGTATGAACATACTACATATTTCGTCTTTTCTTTCTGCCGATATTTATTTAAAAACTTTCTAGACTGGTAGGTATATTATTTATATAGTAAAAATTTTAATATATTATTTCTTATATCGTAAGCAAATAGATACAAAATTAGATGTCTATGATGATTTTTAACTTCAATGGATCTCAAAAAAAGCAATCAATCATGGTAAATGTACAATATGTTGCAACAGATATAAACAGAGAAAAAATATTAAAAGCAAGACGACTTCAATAGAAAAGTATTTTAAATAACTATTAACGAAATCGTGGCTAATTTGTTGAAATTACTAAAAATATAATTACAGAAAATTTAAATTTGTTTGGGTATAAAAAACATATACATATATTTAAGTTACATTTCCAACGCCAAACTCTTTCGAATGCGTATACAACTAACTAAAAAAATCAGCGTTGTTATTATTCTTAAAAAAATAGGTTCCTTTCTCGTTCGTCGTGAATATATACAAGGTGTTTCGAAAATCTAAGGCATATAGTATGATATGTAGATATTGAAACTCGTTTTTATTGTTTCGTTTAGAATAAAATTTGGCGTTGAAATCGTATATATGAGCAGAGCGAACATACAAGAAAGTAATTATATAAAATGATTAGCTGGCAATATATAAGTATAATAAATGTCTTTGAATAGTATGTGTATCGTTTATTATTATAAATGATGCCCGTGCTTGGTGCAATTTACATATAGCTCATTATACATACATTAGGAAAATATGAGAATGTTTTACGTTTTCTTTTTTTTTTATGTAATAGGTACTGATTTTATATACATTATATTGATCGTGGAAGCAGTTATGCGGGTGGTTGATTTTAAAACTGAATATAAAAAGGTGAATTGCCAATATTATAGTGACAGTTAAATAAAAACAATAAAATGGTTTTGTTTTTTTTTTTAAATATTTGATTTAAAACGGTACAAAATGGGGCAAAATTTATGTTTATATGTGGTGACAAAGCTTTCAAATTTAGTTCATATATTTGATGTTTATTATTCAAAGCACACAGGATCGGACAAATCTATGTAAACCTGGTTTCTAAAAAAATAATTATTGACGATACCTTCTTAAGACTTCAGAAGTATACTAAGCTATTTAATGACGTATGTTAATTTTTGGTTGATACTGTATAAAAATTAATAGCTTCGAAATATTCTTTTTTGTTTAGAATTCTATAAAATTGTAATTATGTATATTTTCTGATTTGTATACCTTTTTAAAATCCTTTAGCCATATACAGATGGGCGATTGAAGTTGAATGAGAATGAAGGGCCCCAAATGTATATATAATTAATAGATAGGTAAAATTTTTCTTCTGGCTTTTTCGTAAGATTTGTGAAATACGCAACAAGTTAAAAAGTTTTAAAATCAAAAAAAATATGCTATATCTAAACTAGACAAACATAAAACGTAAAAACAACTAAAAAAAAAAAATTAGAAAGAAATTAAAAAGACATTTTGTTAATTTTCAAATCTTAAATTGATATTAGATAGTTTGTCAAATTTTCTACATCATTATAATTTTATAAAGTCGATACAAGTCGAACAATCCAATAAGGAGCGTACTTTTTAACACACGTAGTATAAAAAAATAAATATTTTTTTCCAATCATTAATTCCGTCAGAAATCAGGCATTCTGAAACATTTGTCTAAACCTGTCTAAAAAAAATTACAAATAATAAGATAAAAAGTTTGTCTTGCCGTATTAATCAGTTTATATAAATCAAATAAATTAGCTCTAAGGGAACGGCACAATTATTTTAGTTTATTTTACCAAAAACGTTTCGATGTACATCTTTTTCAGTTTGTGTTTACTAAGAAAACTGTAACAATAATTTAAAATTGTAAAAACATACTAAATAACTAACAAACCAGTTAAAAAGCGAAAAATCAATTACATATACCTTGGGAGGAAACTTACTTGTTTTGAAGATTATTTCAAATATACAGTGTGAGTTTTTACGGCAAAGTTCATTTATTAAATAGCTGTTAGCTGAATTAAAATTTTGATAATAAATATGTATTGTTGTAACAGCTTTATAATTTGAAAATATTTTTAAAAAAAACCAATGATCGTAAGTTTGTAAGAGTAATAAGATATATTTTTTTAAAATGGAAAACACCATATTAAGAGCTTATTGTGTTATATTAATCCTGAATATCTTTTTTGTTATAATTTTGTCGAAAACGGCTCGTTTTCCAATTATTCTCATTCTCTTTAAAATGCGGAATCGCATCTACGCATTTGTCTGATCTCCTTCCAAACAGTATAAGGTGGGCATCGCTTCTGTTGTGTTACAGCATAAAGTTATCGCTCTTAAAACCGCATTGATTTATATTTTTATACTGTGTGATCGTAAACCAAGGTTGCACTG
This sequence comes from Protaetia brevitarsis, assembly GCA_004143645.1. Lineage (NCBI taxonomy): Eukaryota > Metazoa > Arthropoda > Insecta > Coleoptera > Scarabaeidae > Protaetia > Protaetia brevitarsis. The sequence goes on along the minus strand of RXPK01000026.1, from coordinate 2,934,409 downwards.
GGAAAAATTTAATTGCTGAAAACTTGTTCATTTGAATGGAACACCCTATATTGCTTGCAGAATCTTACAGCGCCAAATGAGCCTTAAAAGTTTTATTAAGCATATGCTAGTGTGTATAAGTGTTTTTTTGGTATTTTTATATTGTATTTATTTGACGATATACAAGTGTGCTGTTTAATGTACTGGTTATTTTTGATAATTTTGAATAATGTTATAATATAAACTTAGTAAATTTAATATGTCTGTTTTATTATTGCATGCATGCATTTTGTCGTTTTTGATGTATATTGACTCTAGTATTTCTTTTGCTCTTTTATGTCTCTTGCTGTCCAAAATTTCTATGGTGTCAAATCAAAACTGTGACCCTTAAATAATGCCGTGATGTTTTTTTTAAAATATTATGTCCTTTTATTAGTCTCTCATCTAGATATCTAGTTTTTTAGTAAATACAAATTGAGAACGATGTTGTATATCGTTTTTGGTAAAATAAATGAAAATAATTGTGCCGTCTCCCAAGAACTTATCTGATTTATATAAACAAAATAGCAAGCACTCTATCATACCACCTATCATGTTTGCCTATATAGTAACAAATTTGATTTCACTTTTAATACCGCCTAACTAACTATCAGAGTATTTATTAAAACTATAGACAAAAAATATCTTTTATGTGCTGAATATAATAGATCGAGTCCCATAGATGTCGTTAGTGTTCTTATTTTTTTTTATATTACTTTTCATTTTTATAAAACTACAGGAAACAAGTGAAAAATATCAGTCTTTCCCATCAAAAAGGCATTAAAATTATCCTGTTTCAGATATTACAAGTGATGTACATTTATTTATTTTTAAAATTGTGTGCGCATTGTTTACATTGATAAAATTATTTATATAGTACATATACAGGGTGGAATAAATAATATACCAGATACTCATATATGGCATTTTTCTCTATAAATCATAATTAATAATAATAATGATGATAATAAATGACTTTATTGTGCTAAATACAACATAAGATTGTTATAGAAACAGAAAAATATAATTAAAGAAAGCACAATCTTAGAGCGAGATGCAGTATATAGAATTGTTTTATCTAATTCTGTATCATACATAAAAATGCCTAAAGTAAAACCATGCTTTTGCAAATGGTGCAATATGGTGACAAAAAAAAATGTGTCTATTGCACATTAATTATGAGATAAACTAGTAAATATTGAAATTTAATTTTGATTGATTTAAATTCAATTCTAATTGTGTCAATAATCATTTAGACGACCCTGTATAGGTTTATTTAGTGCTCAAAATATACTTTTTTAATTTACATTATTTTTTGTCGGTTTTCCAAAAGAAATATTCTGTGTCTTTAATGTACTAATTGTAAGTTTATATTCCTACAATTTAATTTTACACTATTAGGTAAGTACATAGAACAACATCCGTAACTATTTTCTCCATTTACTTTACGGCAATTTTGAAAACAAAAATGTATGTTTGGGTACTTACTCTTTTTTCTACATCTATTTCTTTTGAGATCCCAAGAAAGCTTTTGTTGATGATTCTATTTCATTTATAATACATTTCTTATTGAAAATCTATGTACACAGTCTTTTTTTCTTCGTGAGGAGTGAGGAGTCTTTAAATTATAATTTTCGAAATGTAATTCTTTTGATAAACAATATTGCACATTTTGGATCAGATCTTTTCAGTAATTTTACACCACCAAATCGGAATTGCACCGGTCTTATCAGTACGAATGGGGTTCTGGTCCACAATGCCTCAAAACTATTTCGTTTTGGATTTTAAATTTTTCTTAGGCTAATTTACAATATATTACCAGCGTTCGTCATCACTTCGGAAATGAACATAGGCGTACCAGCGCCTAAGCCTCCGTCGGTTTTTTCTTGTTCGTTTTGCTCGTATTCGCAGTCGAAGTACTGACTTTGACAGTCGAAGCATCTACACTGATCCGACATCTTGAAGTGATTCCGGATTGCTTCGCCACAGCTTTGTATAATTCCTTGCTGGATTTGTGGAGAATCTCTGGTCCTTTTATGGGGGTAGCTGCATCAGCTTGTGCTTGTAGTCGGGTCTAATTAAAAATAAAAGCGAGATTTTAATGGGTATACTTTAGAACATATGTGGACAACATCCGGCCCGCTGTAAGATTTGATCCGGCCCGCGAGATATTTTGAAAAACCCAATTAAAAAAAAATCTCACACCACTTACTCATACTCACTCCAAATGAGGAAATCGAGTGATATGGGTTTGTCGTTGCTCCTGGAATCAAGTGAAGCGAGCAAGCGGTGTGGGATCATCAAAGGTGAGGCGGCAAACATCAAAGCTTTGATGTTTGCCGCCTCACTGGCGGCGCAACAAAGATTATGCTTTCTCAATGTTCTACACTAGACGATTCTAGATCATTCCTTCATTTTGCCTATAAAAGGGGTGGATGGCTCGAACTTTAATCATCTATTTGACTACGAAGTGTGAACTTGCAACGATATTAGCGAACTGCAGTGCCGTCAATTTGCTTGTGACTTTGTGTGCATCTTGAGTGCTTACTTTAATTTGTTATTAAGTTTATCGAACGAAAAGTAAACGAAAATGAATGTCTGGGGAAAGAAACGAAAAGTAAATCAGAGGGTCGCCAGGTTTCAAGAAAAATGGACTGAAGAATTCTTTTTTATCTTCCACAATGGTAAACCTATTTGTTTGCTGTGTAATGAATCCAATTTCAGTGAATGAAAGAATTCAATAAAGAGGCATTACTCAAGTACTCTAAGCATCCTACGCTGCACTCACTGACAGGATAAACAAGAAAAGGCAAAATCCAGAAGCTTACCGCAAATTTGGAAAAACAGCAGCAAATGTTTCATAAACAAAGAACAAAACTTCATAATGTTGTGAAAGCTAGTTTTTTAGTTAGTAAAATTGGCAAAGTCATTAAACCATTTGCTGAAAGAGAATTTATCAAGAGTGTATGTAGAAGTTTGCAGTGTTTTGTGTCCCGAAAAGAAAATAATTTGAAAAAATTAGTTTGTCAAGACGAACTGTTGCCCGACGTATAGGAAATTATGGCTAATGATATAAAACAACTTTTGACGACCGTATGGCTGGTTTTGAATTATTTTCCATAGCATTAGACGAGAGCACCGATTTGTCTGACACAGCTCAACTGGCTATATTTATTCGAGGTGTTGATAAAGAGTTCACTATTACTGAGGAATTGTTTGCTTTACAGCCGCTAAAAGAACCACTACAGGAGAAGGACATTTTTAATGAAGTTGAAAAGGTATTCACAAGTTTTGGTTGCCGTGCGTCAAAATTAGTTGGTGTATGCACAGATGGTGCAACTTCTATAATCGGCTTACGTAAAGGTTTCATCGGAATTTTGTATGAAAAAGCAACTGAATTAAATGTGCAAAAAGATGATTTGATAGTCCTTCATTGCATTATCCACCAACAGAACTTTGTTCTAAGTCCATTCGACTCCAGAATGTTATGAATGTGGTAGTAAAAACCATATTTTATTCGATCCCGAGGGCTTAACCATTGTCAGTTCAAGGCGTTTTTGGATGAAATATTAGCCGAATATGACGACGTAATATATTATTGTGAAGTCAGATGGTTAAGCAAAGGAAAAATGCTGAAACGGTTTTACGAGCTTAAAAATGAGATAGCAGATTTTAAGCAAATAAAAAATAAACCACTATCTGAATTGTGTGACCCAAAATGGATATGTGACTTAGCATTTCTGGTTGATCTTACAGGCCATTTGAATGATTTAAATTTGAAACTTCAAAAACAAGGACAGTTAGTAAAATGATTGTACAGCCATTTGAAAGCGTTTCAAAACAAAAATCCGCTTGTGGGAGGCACAGTTGCTGTCTGGTAAACAGTTACCATTTCACCACGCTCTCTGCGTTATGAAAATACTGCTTATGTTCAATATGCTGAAGAACTCAAGTTACTGTCGGAGCAATTTTCGAACAGATTTAGCGATTTTAAAAACATGGAAGACAGTTTCAATTTATTGTCTACTCCAACAAAAAGTAATGTATAAAATGCTTCAATACACCTGCAAATGGAGGTAATCGAGCTTCAAGAAAACTCACTCCTAAAATCTAAATTTGAAGACGTGGATCTGTGCGATTTCGACAAAAAATACCTTGAAGAAGACCATTTTCCGGAGCTTAGAAAATTCGCAAGAAGATTGATTTGTACGTTTAGCAGTACTTATAATGCGAACAGTTCTTTTCAATGAATGAAAGTTAATAAATCAAAACATCGTACAAGACTGACTGACGATAATTTGGAAAATTCTTTACGTCTTGGTATCAGTGGAATTCATCCAAACATCGACGGATTAGTTTCCCAAATTCAAGCTCAATGGTCTCATTGATTTCGTTGTCGCTATTTAACTTTCGTAGTTTGTAATAATTCCAAATTTCACGATTTAATTATAATGTTGTACGTATTCTTTTCATTTCATTTTCTTATTTTAATAAATTGCATTATAATAACATTGTCGTATTATTTCATGTCTGATATCTATCGCTAAAAATTATGAACACTACTTTAAAATGCACTACTTTTAAACGCGGCCCGCGAACGTATTTGCACACTAAAGTTTGGGCCACAACATGTCAAAGGTTGCCCATACTTGGTCTACATTGTAGAGCAACATACTGAAGCATATATCTTACCTCTTCTAGTACACACTCGTAAGACGGTGGAGGGCTAGATGGGATCACCTCTTGACTTTCAGCAGCTTCCATAATAGCGGGAACGTTATTCTGGGGACTATTTAATTCGCTTTCGCAATTATCGGCCGTTTCTACCGAATTGCTACGTGTCGAAGAGTTACTCTTCGACATTCTGCTGAATTTGAACTTAAAAGGCGCCACTTTGATCGAATTTTCAAACGACGTCTTCGTTCCAATAAAGCTCGTTACAACCAAATAAATTTCTGCTGACGTTTATAAAGGTCACAGACTTATCAGATCACTTCTGATGGGGTTATTATTTCAGCATTGCACTAATGAATGATTATGAATTCTTTTGTGTGAGTGTGAAAGTGGGGTCTTCAAATATGATTGTGCTGAAGTTAGTCTAGTTTATTCGGAAATCAAAAGCTATACGAAATTCTCGTTTTGTTTTTGTCCTTCCGTGGATCTCGATGGTCGCTTAGTCGTGAATTACAGAATCTCTGTAAATAAAACGAGGAACATTACAAGTCTTAGTAAAAGGAAAAATATAAATACAGTGATAAGTAAATTTAGACATGATTATATTACAACAAAAACTGTACATATGGATTTACTGCAGTCAACCTCGCAATCAGATAAAAACATTTCTTTTAAATAGCAACAAAGTCCATATTCTTACCTCAAATTTCTTTTATACAATCATTAGAAACATTTCTATGCATAAACCGATTTTCAGAAAGTAAATATTTTGATTCTATAATTGAACAGTAGTCAGAAGATAAGTTTTAAAGAAACTTCACTATCATTGCAAATAAAAAGCACCACCAAATGGTTCAATGGTGAAGTTCAGTGTCTTGAAACTTGTTAGGAAGTAACGAAACTGAACTGGGTTGGGACCAAGAAGTGTCATTTAATGCAGCTATAATCACTTTTTTCATGCGTGTAACGACAACAAAAAAGGGGAACATCATCATCACAATCTAATATGATAATTTTTCTTTCATTTCTTCATCTGCATATACCATAACGATAAAGTTCAAGACCGTTAATGTTAATAAAAATTAAATTATAATATTTCTTAGTTCACGAAAATTCTTGGAATATTATTCTTATTTTGAGTACAGAAATAATGATGTTGTTAGACTTGTAGTCAATGTCGTTTGCAGACATATTGCCAGCTTTTCTTGTCTACAAGCTACGTTTTAACCTATTAACAAGACTAGCTATCAATTAATATCATATGGAAAGCTGCAATAGATGTAAGAAATGTGTTTAAACTATAATTGCCAAATATATTTTGTTATCTGGTTCTTGTATAAAATTAATATCTATTTCTTCAAAGATTTTAGATTTTTTTATAGGTAACCTTGAGATAAACTATCTTATACTTCGATATATCTTCATCCTTATAGTTAAACAAAATCTCTACATAAAATCAATTGTCCATAAAGTGGATGATTTATATTTGATACGTTGTAATTGAAAATAGACAATTAAAGCGTGTTTTGATATAACATTAACTTCTTTTTCTTTCCACCATTCTTCAAATTTCAAATACTGCTTCTCATAGTTGCTACGAAATGTAATTAGTAAATTATTCATATTTTCAGCAATTTCTCTAATTTCAGGTTGTGTACATACATACAATATTTGCATTCATATTTATATTAAATTTAAGTATAAAATATTGAATATAAAAATCGAGATAAATTCAAATTTTGAATTTACGTTAAATGTCATAAAATATTGGCAACCACCACAAAAATTACTACATTTTGAAATCTATGAGAGAGTGGCAGGTTAGGGAAATATAAAGAACTCGTGTCATGTAAACAACAATAAATTGTATTAATACAAGATACAAGACACAAAGTGTCAGTTCAACACTACGTTGTTTTAGTTTTAAAAGTGGCTTCAACAGTATGTTGTTTTAGACCAACACTTTAATATGTGTTGTATTAACCCAATTGATTGTTGTTTACATACATGCCCCAGTAGCCAACTATATTTATTTCATATTTCGAGAATCTTTAGAAAATATTGAATCTTTTCTTTGGTATATAATATTAGTTATATTACATATATATAAGAAAATACATTATAAAAATATAGTCTTATTATATTTTAGTGCAAACGTTTTCTCAAAATATTTTTCTTAATTGCAAGAAAAGTTGCGTATCGAAATATTTATTATATGAAAAAATAAGGTTTATTTTGCTTTGTATATTTAGTGGTAGGATTAATAATATAAATGGGAAAATAGCATACATATTAAGACCTATTAAAAATGATAGTTAAAGATTAAATTAGATAATAATATCTAAATTACATTATTATAAATCTAAGTGGCGTGTAACTTCTATTATATACCTGGTTGCCAAAGGTAATTTATATTAGTAGGAGCTAAAATAATTCAGCGAGTACTGCTATTTGCATCCATTCACACCAAATAAAAACAATAACATAATTCAAAATCCCAGAACATATGTGCTTCTACTTTATCTACTTTAGAATAATTTTTATTGGATTTTAATTTTTATTTTATTTACAATATATTTCTGAGCATTATTGATTATAATTGTATGGGAATGTGAAGAAATAAGTTCTTCCCTTTAACACCCCAAGTGTGTGTTCTTTATTTCCGGAAACTTTCATATAGCTTTTTGTTATCGATGTATAATTCTAACAACAGATATATGATTACTGTCTAAAATAATTTTAGTTATCTGGCAAATTAACATACTTTGTATACTGCATAAAAAATCTTCATTTTCATATAAATAACATTTACAAATATTTTTAAAAATATCAAACTTACATTGATTAAAAATATGGAGTAATATATCATTGTATATTTATTATATTTATAAATTAAAAAAATATATTAAAAACCTCTCACGAAATATTATCAAAATATTTTTAAAATTCTGATATATTTTGGGCTGTTAGGGTACATTCTAATTTTGTGTTGATTTAATACATCTTTTTTCTCAGTGTAACAAACTTGGGCTCATGCAATAAGACGTGTCTTATGACACTTGTTCGTTAATATTTAATATACTATAAAATATAAGAATTCATTATTTTATTGTGTGAACACCCTGCACAGTATTGGTTTAAATTTTTTTATAAGAGGTTTTTTGGGGATGCTAAACAAGATTATGATATTCCTTAACAATTAAAAAATTGCCTAATATACTTTCCTAAAAAAAAATTTAAATGATAACCACAAAGGCCGCAGATGAAAATTCTATTTTATTCTTCCTTACATATAATCATCTGATGAATAGGTATCCCCAACCAAAATTTCATTAAAACCTCGCTAATAATAACAGAACTTCTATATGAGAGTCATGAAAAATGAGACACACTGTATTCAAACAAATATTTTATCGTTCTGCTGACAATATTTTAACGTGTTTGTTATCGTCTTATTATTCAATTTTTATTTAATATACAGTTCCATTATAACACCTGTTCATATATTGTAATAACGCATCGTGTTTTGTTTTTATGTCATACTGTCCAGTATATCTGTGTTTACATATCAAATGAATCCGTAATAAGTTATACATATCAGAGCGTAATTTCATAGAACACTTACCGCTTTTCAATGACTACGTTACACAGCATTTAACATTAGCTTTAATAAACGTTTTCCTTAAAGCATAGTAAAACATCGTGTAAACAGCAAATTACACTAGTTTTAATAGAAACGCTTTAGTAAATTAAACGATGTTAGCAATGTATAGTCTTATCGTTATAACATCCGACGTAAAATTCCGTGTAAACAATTTAATAAGAATAAATCAATATATTTCCAACAGGTTTTTAACACCAATTACAAGGAAAAATACATAGAGGAAAAGAAAAGTACATGCCAAGGAGCATTAACAAATAGAAAAGCGAATTCATTCATTTCTTACAAACTAAGATTTAAGCGTAAAAGAAAACTATAACAATTTTGCTTACATAATTCAAAGAACAAAATAATATCATGAAATAGTCAGGAAAACAATGAAAAAAAAAAAGAGAAAAAGAAATAGACTATAACTTGATTGAAAGAGCGTAAGCACACTTTACAATAAATTTCAAGCCATCATTGTTGATGTCGCATACATCTGAAAGTCTATTAAAGTGATCACACATTAATGAGACGGGAGATCGGAGCAGCACATTGGATCTATGTTTGATCACAATAAAATGTAGGGGTGATAGCGGCAATTCAGCGCTAGGTATGAAAAAGTTAAGTTTATGTAAAGCCACGGGCGGTCGATTCTATTATGCGCCAGGTTAAATAAAAATTTAATCAAAATAACCATTCTTCTAACTTGCAATGATTCAAAGTTTGAATTTGGCTAAAAGTATCCCATAATCAAAACCCCTAGTGGATAAGATCCCTCAGCTAAAAAGTAAAGAAACTTTAAAAACCTTCTTTGAACCGATTCAATATTATTTTATATGAATTGAGTAAATAGGAAACCATATTAAAATTGCATATTCTAAATTAGAGCGTATCAAAGAAAGAACAACATAACAGCAACGTCCTGGTATCACGAAGATCTCTACAATTGCGGTGAATAAAACCAATAAATTTAAAGGTACGTGCGACAACATCTGCTATGTGAGAAAAGAAAGTTTGGGATTCAAATAACACTCCCAAATCTTTCGTTAAACTTACAGAGATTAAAGTAGTATCGGAGATAAGTATAAGAAAAAGTAACAGGGTTGATCTTTTTAGTAAAAATCATAGAATTACACTTAGAAACATTAAGTGAAAGCCTGCATTTTACTACACCAGGAAACAACAGTGTTGATATTTAATTGAAGTACTCTACAGTCCTCAACAGAATCAATAGAGGCAAACAACTTTAAATCGTCAGCAAACATCAGTTTTTGACAGGATATATCATTAACAAGGTCATTAATAAAAATTAAAAATAGAATGGTCCTAATTCGAGCCTGCGGGACGCCTGATGTAGGGATAATGAACTTAGATATAAATTACGGTACTTGACACATTGTTCCTATTTAGCAAATAAGATTTAAAGAAATTTAACAGGGAGTTAGAAAGCCGAAGAACGCATTTTAGCTAAAAGAACATGATCTACTGATCAAATGCCTTCTGAAAATCCAGGTATATTACGTCGCACCTGTCCCCTGTTATCAATAACTTCGGAAACAAATTGGGTGAAGCAAGCCAAGTTAGTTACCGTCGACCCTATTTTGCATGAAACATGTTGTACTGGGGATATTAAATTACAATCGAGGAATAGAGTGGCTTATATAAAACAGTTTCAAAAATTTTAGCAAAGTTGCTATATTAGTGATATGGTCGATAGTTATGAAGCTCAGATGGGTCACCTTCTCAGACAGGACATATATGCGCTATTTTCCAAATTGATGGCATTTTAGAATGTTCTAATATTAAATTAAATATGATGTGCAAGGGCTTTGCAAAAATGCCTGCGCAATCTCTAATAAGAAAACTGGGAATGGCATCAAAGCCAGCCGTAAAGGAATTTTTAGAACATTTCAAAGCACACTCGATTTCTTCCATGGTAAAGTAAGGAACGCTAATAAGCTCATTTGACACATCTGAAAAAATAGGTAGGTCACCAGTAACAGAATCTGTTTATACACTATTAAAGTAATCTGCAAACGCATTTACAATGGAATCGGGGGAAGAAAACTCATTGTTATTATGTCTAACAACGCCAGGGATTCTGGTAGTACCTCTTTTATTTTGAATGAAAGCCCAAAATTGTTTGGGGTCGCAGTGTATTGAATTTTCGACATTACTAATATAATCTCTGCAAGCAATATTAATAAGAGATTTCGCTTGAGACAAGCGAAGCATTTTAGGTCGTTATTACCAACATAAGCTAAAATGAAATATGAAATTTATATATAATTGGACAAGGCGACATCGGTATAGGTTATGTTAATGTGAAAGAAACAAGATTTTACGTATAAACCGATGCAAACCTAACATAAAAACAAGCTGTACTTTTGTCGATTACTGTTTGGTGAAAATATTTTCTTATTTTAGAAGCACCAGAGTTTATAACTAATTTTATTACAGTTGCATCAAAAGTGGAAAGACAACAACACTTTATTAGCATCCCATGTGTAAACACCACTGTTAAATCGGTTTTTTTTTTTTAATTACACCGATTTAACTACGCCTGTGCTAAATGCACGTGTAAACGTAGTCCATATAAATGTAATAGCAACGCCATTACTATGGGAAAAAAGTGACGTGATCTTCATTTTTTGACTTTTAATATAAATGTAGTAATAGAAACATGTTGTAAAAAATAAATAAATAAATTAGATTGAATAGTGAACATTCCCCCAATAAACATTTTACGTCACTCTGCTACCTGGGTTGTTACATTTATTTACATTTACATCACCAATCTTTGCGACTTTACACACCAAAAAATTTTTTGCTGTCAAAGTAATTTATTTAGATGAAAGATTTTTTTTGAAAGAAATATTTTAATAGTTTCAAAGAAAGCAGTAAGATCAATTGCAAGTTACTATAGTTATAACACATAAAAGAAAATCCCAACTTTAAAGTGGAAATCTCCAAATACTATAAAGAAAAATAAAATTTTGAATTCTAACAGTCACAGAAGCCTTTTATTATCCCTTCAAAATTTGCATGAATTTCACCGAAAATTGATCATGGAAATTAATATACCTAACACCAACAAGTTCGTTATTCCATGGTAAACAAACTTGTTTACTCTTCATTTTTTTTTTTTGGCATCAATTTGCTTCAATTACTCGTGATGTATGACGATAGGGATCTCATGTTTTCATCTCTTGCAAATATGCTCTGGGAGAGGTGTATTGACATCTTGTCAAAACACGGAGACTAACTGACGTCAGCTTGTGCCCGTTGGGAAATATTCTACTTACCCATATTTTATAAAAATCAATATCCAATTAAGTAGCACAGGAACGCACGTCGATCATAAACATCTTTAATTAATTAAGAGGACGCACAGCTTCTATTAATATGTATGTATATTAAATTGATGATTATGCCCTGTATCTATTAAATATAATAGTAATGTAAGATGTTTCATGAATAGATCTATTTGAAAATTTCATTAATAAATGCAGAATAAAAACCAACTGTGAGATTCCGTATTGATTAAGATGATATTTGCCATAAAACGTGATGCAAAAGAGAAAAGATTATTTTATCCGTATGACCACTGATGAGAGCATACACAAAGTTATTGATCTATTTTGTCTGGGCAACTCTATATCATTCAACATTATTTCAGGATTTAAAAACATACAGAAACAATTATTAAACAGGAAACTATTTAACACCAAGTAATTTACTAATATTCAGCGCAAGTAAATAATAAGTCAATACCTCTAGCAATACCCGAATAAATCGATACGATGATTTTGATCGCGCATCTCGCAAAGTATAGAGAAGTATATAACTCGACACTCACCTATAAAAATTGGTAATGTGGAAATGCACGACGATCTTGTTTCGCGGGAATCTTTTAAATATCGTCGTTGTGAGGAACACAAGTTTACACATTTATGCTGAAACTGGCGCTGCTCCGTGAACTAGGTGGTTCTCTATTCGGTTTTCATTCATCCTGGACTTTCGCGTCGCGACGTCTCATTATTGACGTCTACACGGCGTCGGCGCGAAACGCCGATACGAATTTACGAATTTTACTCGAAAGATATACCGGTGAAAATGTAGACGAGAGACCTGGTACAGTTTATAAAATCGAATTTACTGCGTAAATGGAACTTGCAATTTAAGTCGAATGCCATCAAATAAGCGTAATATTTAATCTCACGAAGGTTTATTTTAAAAAATTAAAAATTGAAGCAGTAAGATCCCTATATTATCAATTTATGGTAAATGATTGCACACTTCTCCGCTAGGTGGCAGTAAATTATGAGTAGCTTCTATGCAATTTATTTTCATTTTTTCATTTTGTAATGTATAAATAAATATGTAATGTAATAACGTTTAAAAATACAATGAAAAGAATATATAAAAACTTACTTACTTATCTTACTGCAACATTAACCCAGATAGTAGAGGTTTTTTTCTGGAATATTTTTTAAATATGATTTTAAGTATTTATATATTCCAATTATTATCGGAATTTTCTACGGAATTTATAATACTCCTAGAATAATTGCAAAGAATAATTGCGTTCTTAAATAATCCAGTAATATTTTATCTAATATACAATGTATGTCATGAATGAGTTTGCATTAAAAATTCATAGTAAATGTAACACTGTTCACATAATAAGACATTTTGATAAATTTTACACATAGAAGTACGTAATGTATGCTCAGTTGAAAGCCTTCAATAGATACACCTTTTATAATTATCAACGGTTTACTAGAAAAAAAAAAAGAAATTTGAAACACTGTCAATACTACATACTTACCCAGCAAAATGGGGCAAGTGTGTAATCGTTCCGCATTTTATATATTAATAGCATTATCCTTTAGTTCGGCCAAGAGTGTAATACTAAACTGATGCCTGTTTAGTAAGGTATGATATATTCACAAGATATTCAAGTTATTACACGTTAGGAGATGCGAACTTTTGTTTATAAACTATATGACAAGTTTAGTGCTTAGTTTATTAAAAAAGAGGAACGGTCGTATTTTTCAATTTTAAAAATAAATATAAACAAACTACACACTTGCCCCGGTTACACACTTACCTGACTTTACCTTAAATGCTAGATTAAAAAGAAATTGTAGTTTAAGTCTGTAGGTGTTATAGGTGTAGATCAGTTTAGCTAAAATATTTTCGACTTCCGATATAATGTTCCCTTAAACCAGAAGTAGTTGTCAACGCTGTTATTTAGTATTTTAATTTCAAATCTGGATTCTACTCATCTGAATTTTACGTCAAGTTTATTTAATTTACACATAATATGCACTTAATATTTATGCCCTACAAGATATATATAATCGCTTTTTTTTAAACAACTTTATGGTATGTAGTGGTTTACAAACTTTTAAATTGTTTGGTGTTGGTACAGTGGATTTTTTTGCATTTTAATTTGTAAATAATGTTAAACGATTGATTTGTGGAAGTAATGGCTCAATGGCTTACATGTAACAAAACGTTTCGACAATTTATTTGACTTTTTCAATTGCTTAAGATCGTTCAATGACTCTAATTACCAAAATACTTGTTTTATATATATAAAAATTATAATAATAACGGCATTGATATTTTTGTTAATAATTATACACATTAAAATTAAGTACTTACATATTAACATTACAATTTAAAAAGAGCTGTGGAACAACCATCCATAATAGCCAAATTTAAATTTCCCGCCACTATTTTTAGTAATATCAAAGTAAAGGCATTAAAATAACTATGAATGTAATACAAAATATTAGGTAATTTTATGTTTCAACGTTGAAGTTACTAAGAATAATTGTGGGCAATTTAAATTTGGCTATGTGGGATCAGACATTCAACACAAAAAATTCATTCTTAATGGAACAATATTAAGCAATTGAAAAAGACAAATAAATTGTCGAAACATCTTGCTACATATATGTAATGTAGTTCTTTTTGATTGGGCCAATACTTCCACAAATCAACCATTTAATATATTAGGAGATGGCTACAAACATGGAGAATGTAAATTTGTAAATAATATCCACCAAATGGGGTATTTATTTCCAAAAATGAAATTAAAAAATATTAAACCGAATGCAGGAAGAGAGAAGGCAAAACTAAAGATCTTCAATTTGTGGTAACTCATTTTTTTTTTTAATTAACAACCCCTAACTCTCTCTGCGCCAATCGATCGTCAAAAAAAACCCTTTAAATGTCAAAAACCATTTTTAGCTGAAATGAATACTTTAGAAGATATTTCGTCAGCAATTGTGACTCATGGCTGTATTTCGATGTGGTGTGGGGCCAATCTAGGGCCAACTCCCTCTCCCCCACTTTATTAATTTTACCAAGTTCTGAATCAGTTTACCTCAGCTTGCAATAATTTATTACCTTGTCTATTCCTAACTAAAATAATACCGACACTAATGTGTTTCCTTCGGAATTGCATATATTTAAGCCTTTAAACTGCACATGCATGGGCCACTTGTTTACATTCTCCCACCTAACTAACGCAAAACTATTCAGGTATTTTTGTGGTTTTATATCGACGAAAACATGGGTCGAAACAGAAAGCATTTAAGCGTAGATCGTCGAGTAAAATATAATGGATATTCAAAGCGTAATAGGACGTATTTTTTTTACAAAGAATGGGAAACACAATTTTTTTTTTTTTGCTTGTTTGCTTAAGCAAATGGCTTGTTTATTACTTAAAACACTATTATGGTGTATTTTTCAGGAACTTTAGTCCAAATAACACTGTAAGTATAAAAAAATATAAATTGTAACAGTGTAACTATACAAGCACGCAAGAATAACCTTCAAAACAACACGATTATAAGCCTCTCAAAACACAATACTGCAGCAACTGCTAATCTGGCGTTTTTAAGAAGGACGAAAAAACAAGTGTAACAACGTTATTATTAATAAAGATCGACATATAAATGAAGCTATGTTATTTTTTTTTCATAAAACTGAAAAATCAAATGATATACAGAGGGCTGCGCTCGAATATCTACTTCGAGCTACTCTGCATATATCCTATTTAAAATAACGGAGTAAGTGTGCATTCACATATTTCAGACACATTCCGAGTAGTTAGAATATTTTTAAATTATTCAGCACTAAATTTTATGATCTACTTTTGTAGAATTTTGTTATTTCGACATGGAAAATGTATCGTAAATTTTGCTGAGACAGAACCATAAGAAAGAGAAAGTGATGATGTGAAGTGTATGTACAAATCACGTTATGAAAAATGAACAGCACACGTATGATTGGGCTATTGGGCACTGAACATACACCTGTCAAAATATTAAAAACGCAATCCTAATCCTTAATTTACCGTTTGTCATTTCATAAAATTCAATGCGTCACGTATAGCAATTCACTTTCAAAATTCCAAAGTTTCGAATATACCACCATCAAAATGCACTGGTACGAAGGTAGTATAGCTGATGCGGTCTCATTGACGAGAAAAAACGGATCCATTTTCGTCGTTTATATCGAAGGTAAAGTTTCGCATACTTTAGCTTGTTTTAGAACCTTCCCCGCTCTTTCAGGTGCCGACGAGGAATCGGTAAATATAACGAGCACGATAAACCAGGAGGATGTCTCTAAGCTATTGAACAGTAATCATTTTGTAGCGATAAAGATTGAAGCGAATTCAGTGCCTCATCAACAGTTTTCTGAAATATGTATGATTGTTCCGTGTTGCATTGGATGAATATGAATTAATCTTTAATGTGCTTGTAGTTAGAGGAGCTAAAGTTCCGTCAGTATATTTTATAGGTAAAAATGGAGCACCAGTTAGATATAATCGAAAAAAGCTGTAATCCTCACGGAATTCCAACAGAAAATCGAAGGTGTCCTTAAAAAAGCTGGTGTTACTATAAATCAAATCCCATCAGGTTTGTGCCCATTTATTAGTTTTAAGGTTTTACGTTAGTATTTTATATTTCAGCGCAATCTTCAGATTTAATAGAGCAAGAACAGCAACATAATGCTGCGGTATATGAAAATGGCACGTTACCACAATCACAACAAACAACGGCAGGTTCGTCTAAAATTGTGGAGGATCGCTGAGAGTGAAAATGCCTCATTAACACAGAAGGAAAAGTTGAAAAGGCGAAAGAAATAATCGAAAGAAACGTGAAGAGAAACGGAAAGAAGAAGAAGAGGTAAATATAAATTTTTTCAAATATGCAAATTGAAATCGATAAATTTTGTTGAAAATAGTCAGGGTTAAATAACTTTTAAGACCAACAGGTTTTATTTATAATCCCTTAACAAAAAGTGAAATTAATCTGGTAAAATGAAATGCGCAGATTGGTGATAATTAATGATAGTGACTTTTAAATAGTATCAGTAGTTTTGATCATTGATAACCGTAGCAGTTAGATACACATATAGAGAAAGTTGTAAAATGATGATGAGTTAAGGATAATA